>OZ035882.1:55014900-55338859 GCA_964034835.1 Muscina levida
CGTTGTGCTGCTTGGGAACCTCCAAAGAGAGCTTCTGGTTATTCCCAAATGAATAACAATCAGAAAGACTCAAATTAGAAAATTCCCCAAAAATTTATCCAGCTTTGCAAAATATTGAGCACGATCACATTCGATGTATTGATATTATAACACGATTTCTAAATTGGTCGGAATGGTACATTTATATGGAGTTACCTGAAGGGTAGTGGACATGTAGCCCATATGCAGTCCCGTAAGTAGTTTTGGGACACTATTAACCCATGCAAAGTTTCAAAACAAAATTGTTACATCATTCATATGTGATTCTGGATTGTTTTGATACTGCTGCAACGAAGAATGGAAATTTGTTAATTCATCGATCAGTAATAGCATGTTCTCTTTTATCTTCATTTAATAAAATACCAAAAATTTATCTTGCTGACAAAGTTGATAGTTGCTTTATTGTTGAACCAGTCTTCTCGAACTTCTGCAGCCATTTCCTCAACGACATAGTTTCATTTCAACGGCATATGTCGCAGTGAGCGCAAATGTATTGTTGTGCTATATTCGACAGTTCGTTGTTTCAATAGTATTTGTGCTTCGCCGAATGCAGCCATTACAGCGAATGTCCATTGGGTGCTCTTATATATCGTAATATTATCTTCAAATTATAATTCTTGCCCCAATGTGTATATCCTTCAAGACGAGCACGCACGGAGCGAAGGGTATATTCATTTTGTTCTTCTATTTATAACAGCCATAGGGAGGCGTGGTAAGTGTGACAATATTTATATGTACACTGTGGTGCAAAAATGAGCCAATGTTTTAAACAAGGTATGTTATTAAATATTTTTTATACTTTTTATTGTATTATTTTCAAACCTTTTGCTAAATTTAAAATATGCATCTGTAAAATATGTAAAGCAATAACAAGAACAAAACTTACATTACTGTAAGTATATAAAAACAAAACATTTTCAAAATCAGACCATTGGCACACTTTTGCTCCAAGGTTTTTCTTATCTAAATTTAATAATTAATCCTGCATATTTTTACTTTCTTCAAATGATCCACCCTATTTGGCGTATATTGACAAAGTTTAGCAACATAATATTATATAGGAATTTTGTTTTATTCAGCCAGAACCCCCTCCAAAAGCTCATTTATACTTTTCGGGGCTCTTTCGTTTCTGTCAACCCGCGTTTTAGGTAAGCTCACAGATTTTCGATCGGGTTCAGATCCGGACTCTGCAATGGTTACTCCCTGACCCCAAACACCCTAGAACTAAGCCATTCCTTGACAATTTTTACAAAATATTTTGGGACGTTGTCATATTGGCAGACGACATTCTCTGGTCTTTCTGGAAATTGGCCAGGGCTATGGGGCAAATTATCTTAAAAATGTTAGGTTTTTATATACTTACGGTAATGTAAGTTTTGTTTTTGTTATTGCTTTACATATTTTACAGATGCATATTTTAAATTTAGCAAAAGGTTTGAAAATAATACAATAAAAAGTATAAAAAATATTTAATAACATACCTTGTTTAAAACATTGGCTCATTTTTGCACCACAGTGTATATACAAGTGTGCCCGGAATGCTTCGCTATTGTATAGCTGACGAATATTAAAACTAGTAAGGCGGTTATCTTCGGCTATGCCGAAGCTCAGATACCCTTCACCATTTGTAAAAATGGTGGTAAAACTGGTTATTTGCACTACAACTATATTTTATTAAACTTTGTACCACAAAACAGGGGAGTTGGTGAGAAGTGGACGTTACTTTTAGCTTCACACATCCATTTTTTGTCAATAATTTTTGTCGATTTTATTCGACTTACCGATAAGTTTATGAGTTGGTGAGTTGGAGCTTATTTTTATGAATTTTGTAACTAACTCCCCAAAAATGGGAATTTGTGTGGGATGTGGGAGTAGTTAAAATCAGATCTTGCTTATCTTAGAACTTTACCTCTGCTTCTGGACAGAAGCTAACATACCAAATTTCAGTCCGAAAGCTCATAAACTATAGGGACATACAGACGGACACCCCCAAAAATGAGGAGTTTGTATGGAAGGTGTGAGAAGTATTCGTCCGATATTGCTCATCTTACAACGTAAGCTCATATTATAGGATTAAAGCTTGCATATCATATTTCAGCTTAATATTTCCTAACCTACGGCTATAATCGCGGGGTCAGTTACGCGGACACCCCAAAAAAGGTAGTTTGAATGGGAGGTGGGAGTAGTTTTTGACCGACATTTCTTATCTTAGAAAGTAGCCTCCGCTTAGATATTGAATCTTGCGTACAAAATGTCAGCTATATACCTCTTAAAATACGGCTGCAATCGCAGGGACCAAAAAAGGGAGAGTTTGTATGGGAGGTGAGAGTAGTTTTTGACCGATCATTCTCATTTTAATACTCAACCTCCGCTTATAGCAGAAAAGCTTTCATACTATATTTCAGCTTGATTGCTCTTAAATTATTATTGTAATCGCGGGGACTGACATACGGACACCCCCAAAAAGAGGGATTTTGTATGGGAGGTGAGAGTAGTTTTTGACCGTTCAGTCTCATTTTAATACTCAACCTCCGCTTAGAGTAGGGAAGCTTGCATACATTATTTCAGCTTGATTGCTCTTAAATTACTACTGTAATCGCGGGACTGACATACGACCGATCGGTTTCATCTTACTACTCAACCTTCGCTTAGCTTGCCTTCAAAATTTTAGCGTGATTGCTCTTAAACTACAGCTGTAATCGTAGGGATAGACACCAAAAAGGGGGAGTTTGTATGGGAGGTGGGAGTAGTTTTTGACCGATCGGTCTCATTTTAATACTCAACCTCCGCTAAGAGCACAAAAGCCTGCATACAGTATTTCAGCTTTATTGCTCTTAAATTACTACTGTAATCGCGGGGACTGACATAAGGACACCCCCAAAAAGAGGGATTTTGTATGGGAGGTGAGAGTAGTTTTTGACCGATCGGTCTCATCTTACTACTCAACCTCCACTTGGTGTAGGGAAGCTTGCATACACAATTTTAGCTTGAATGCCCTTAAACTACAGCTGTAATCGTAGGGATACCCCAAAAAGGGGAAGTTTGTATTTGAGGTGGGAGTAATTTTTGACCGATCGGGCTCATCTAAGAACTTAACTTCCGCTTTGAGGATAGAAGCTTCCATTCCAAATTTCAGCTCGATATCTCTTAAACTGCGGCTGTAATCGCGGGGACAGACAGACAAACGGACAGAGGGTCACCTTTAAATCGAATCAGATTTCGATGCTGATCATTTATATAAATATACTGGCTGACCGGGCAGACTTCGTCCTGCCTAAAGAAGTATTGACTTAAATGTAACTTTTTTGGCTGAAATAAATCTTTGTTTTGTGTTAGTTCCTTTTGATATTCTCATAGAAATTTAACAAAAATTTTTGAGTTATATTAAAGGATTAATATATTTTTAATGACATAAATGTATTGCAATGCTTTTGTTAATAAAACGTGTATGGGATAACCAAAGGAGTGTACATATGTTAATCAGTGGGTCCTACTACACGTGAACATGCAACACAAAGCTATTCATGGAAAAAAACATGGATTTTCAAATTCAAGCCGCAAACTTGAATAGACTGTCCTTCAGCATTACTGATTGTCATCGCAAATTCTAAGCGAACTGGCAACTGTCATCAGTTGAATCAAACGGCAAATCCGTGGGTATCATTGGAATACATAGTAGCTATACATCAGTTCCCTTATATTTTCTGGTTAAATCAATTTAAAAAGGATAATTTAAACCTGTATTGCCTCTTAACTTATATAACGCCTCATCAAGGGATTTCAGCGATTTTTTTGTGTGTACACTCATCCCTCATTATGATTTGACATGTTTGCATTTTTTATCTTGATATTACATGTGCGGTTCTCAGAAACTTGTAATTTATTGCGCCATTCTGCAGCGTCAAAAAGGGTTGCGCAATACAGAAGGATACAGAAGCCAACGCGATTCGTTTTGTGATCAAACATTTTCCAAAATCAACAATGTCAAAACCCATGGGTACATCAAGGAAATAAAATCCTCCACACTCTTTCGTAATTTCTAATATTACACTGTTGTTTAAAGTTCGTCTCTCTAATTGTAATAGATGTTGATTTGAGAAATATTTCAATTCATGAGTATTCGATTTATTTTCTGCCGTAGATCTCGGTCACATACACTACTGATCTTAAATAATTCCATAGTTGCACAACTGGTGCAACAGTTCTCCAGCTATTGCTATTGGAAAACAGAATTGGGCAGGGCCACCCATTTTTGGCTTGATCACTCATATTGGTATTTTTTCCACACCGTATTTCAAATCCCAACCCTTTTCTTTAGAATACGTATATTGATCTCAATTGAATATAGACCAAATTTCATGACAATTCGTAACTTTACGTCCAATAGACGGGGTCTCACCTAATGGTCTAGTACTTCAGATATCGCACTTTTACTAATTGGGTTCTATAGGCAGGGCCATTCCTACTAATCTAGTACTTCAGATGCCGCACTTTAACAATTTAAGTTCTGTGGGCGGGGCCACGCCTAACAATCTTATCCCGCTAGTTTTTGACATGATCATATTGCATCCACTAATTGTAATAGTCGGGCGTCGGGAGTGTGATGCAAGGTAAAGCTTCTGATCGGTTTAACTTGGCTAACCCAGAGTGATCCTTGCCAATTCCACTTCAAGTCTACCCACAGAACTCCGTATTCGTGGTACTACTGCGGACGGAGTACTTCTACGTGGTGACGCTTGGAAACGTGGCTTTGACACCCGTCAGAGCACGGCTGTGAGGGGCGGAACTTAAAACCCAGGCACGTCGACTCAGAGTGAGCGGCACCCTTGTCAGCGACTGACCTAGAACGGGCGGCTGTAATAAAATCCTGGCAGGATGAGAAATCTGCGACGTGGTGAGCTGGGCTTGCAACCCGCCACTGACGTTTAAACTATTGCAATGAAAAGAATTGTAATAGTACGCCAGATATTGAATTATTGTTAATGGGGTGGAATGAGATGGCCACACCTCAAGAACTTCGGTTGAAAGCTGCAGCATCCACTAAGCGTCAAACAAAATAAATTAAAATTGTATATTACATGAATATACCATTTGTCGGTGCCATTTGAAAATTTAAATATTGACAAAATAAACATTGATATACTATGTATGTATTTAAATTTTCACAATTTAAAAATTTTGGATAGTTTTTGTATGGGAAAAATCCAAAATTGACTCAATAAATGGACCAAAAGTGTCAAATATAATGTTTAGGTAGCCTATAACCATCCTCGGAAGATTGCCTTTCTAATGAATCCGGTTTGTTGCACATCGGTTTGGTGGTTTACAAGTTTATAGCGGTCATACGTAGAAACAAATGTTCACTTTTATATATATAGATAGATTGTAATACCTAGCACGCCTCCATAGGGCGTTACAAATGGAACAAAATTAATATACCCTATAAAAATAACTAATAAAGCCATTCGATTGGGAAATAAGGCCATATGGCTTTAGTACATGTCACCGTATATAATATTACCTTTTATAGCTCTAAAAACACCAAATAAAAATAAAATGTTCACCTTTATGTGCATATAAAAAATTGCTCTAGCGCTAAAACACTTTGCCATGCCCCTACCGCCCACTTATTGCAATAAAATATTTTGTATGTATATCCTTATCTATATTGCATAAGTTTATTAAACATTATCCCATCCGCCCGCTATTCAAAAATGAAGTATTCGTCTTTTTATTGTTAGTTGTAGTATCGGTGTATCACATTTTATTTCTTTAGGGTTTAAAAACACTTTTGGCATATAAAACCCGCCCACTGATCAGAAACGAACATTTAGTCTACATTTTTATATTTGTTGTGCTACGTTTTATCTGCATATCAAATTTTATCGCTGTAATCCTAAAAACTATTTTGTCACGCCCCCATCTGAAAATTACAATTTCGTCAACATATTCATATCAATTGTGAATAGTGCTTGCTATATGTGTACTAAATTTAATATCTCTGAGGATAAAAAAACATTTTCGCCTACCCCATTCTGAAAAAATTACACGGTAATGCCGAGTTAAATCTGTATACTCATACGAAATAACATTTTGCCACGCCCCCTCCGCCCACTGATTAAAAATATAAATTTCGTCTGCTAATTTCAAGCAGTCCTGCCGAGTACTACCTGTATACCAATTTTTATATCTCTAGGACTAAATACAGTTTTGCCATGCCCACACAGCCTTCAGATCGAAAATTAAAATTTAATCTGAATGTTCATAATTGTGTTGCAGAGGATGATTACGATATCATATTATAGCTCTCTAAGACTTTAATACAGGTTGGCCGCACCCTTTCTGCCCAAAATAAAAATTTAGTCCGCAAATTTGAACCTGAAGTGAAGTAAAGTACTATCTTTGTATCACATTTTGTCTCTCAAGCTCGAAAAAATGTTTTTCCACGCCCACTTCGCTCATTTAATCCAAATTTAAAAAATGTACAACGTATTATGTTTTCTATATAAAACATTAAAGAGCGAAATCTATGAACAAATTATATTTTTAGAGCGTTTTATAGGAATTATAGATATTCAAAAAAAAGTGGGGGTAGAAATGGGCATAGCCAATTTTTTTTTAAAAAACCATTCTCAGGTTATTAGGTCGGTGGTGAAAATAGGATACTTTCTTTTCTAAAATATTAAGTGGTCCGCCACCACTGTTTTTTCAAATGCCTTGAAAATTTGTGTGGATGCATTTGGCTGCAAAGTTCGTGATCCAACAAAAAACGGGCGGAATCAGATCAGTAAGCGTGGTATAAAACGTGAAACTTTAAAAGGCTTTATCTCATAAACGATAAGAGATATAAAGCTGATATTTGGTACGTGTTGTTAAAACAGTATGAATTATAGCCAGCGTGGAAGTGGGCTGTGCCACGCCCATCTAAAGGAAACCAATATAACAAATATAATAATATTTTGATGGTGCTGAAAATATGACAGTATAGTAGATAAGGTGGAAAGGGTGGTTCAATTTTAAGGGCCGATGTTGATTTTGAATAAAACACAAATTATTTAGGAAATAATTGTCATTTCTTTTTATTATGATAACTAGTGGGCCCGGCAATGCTTCGCTATTGCATTTTAACTTGTAATATATTTGACATTTAGGTCTACAGAGTACTTTGAAAACGGTACTTAAGCTCGATAATGATATGTTGAGTTTATTAACTTATGTAACTAATTTCAAGCAACTCCTTAACATGAAAGTTAACAAATTAAGTGTTGTGGTTTTAAATTCTAAATATCATAGGCTCTATGACGATAGTAAAAAATTTATCAGCAAAGTCATATCTTTTACAAATCGGAAACAGACATTCCGTTAACGATCAAAATTCAATGTAGTAGCGGAAACCGTCTTCTTCTCACATGGATCAAGAATATTTCCGAATACTATCTTTGTATTGAACTCGTATTACCATTCTATGAGATAATTCGGTCACTTTACAAAGTGATGACCTCACGCGCTGTATGGCATTTAACGCCGTCGTGTTGGAACCATTTCTCCTTCAAATAATGTGGAATGACATGATAAATAAAAAAAATCCAGCGTCGATGGCTTCTATTAGCTGCTCAGATGGATGAGTATGTATATGCACCATAAACTTCACAAAGGGCAAAACGAACGCGCATTTTGAAAATAAATTTGCAAGATTTGTAAACGTTGTTCTTGTGTAGTCTTTACATGGTGATTTTTCAAAGAAAGTCTCAATGAAAGTCTATCACACTCCACACACCTCGCCTGAATGACAAATTGGTTAACCTAAAATGGCAACAAAAACGGTAAATGGGGTTTTGTTGGGGGTCAATTGTACATTAAAAATCTACATGAATCAAAATCCTAGCTGATACTTTTTTTAAGATAAAAGGATTTTTCGTTTATTTACTCCGTTTTGCGCTTCTTTTAGAAGTGACGTTCGTTGTACAGACTTCAGCTTTAAGACACTTCTATCAAAATTTAAGTTTTCTGCACTAAATTAAGCTTTCCCAGCGCGAGCTAGGAATTGATATTACACACAAAGTTTATTGGTGACATTTTCTAACAATTCATCGTAGATTTGGTTACAATTTTTGCGAATAAAAAAACTTGTATGGGCGGTGCCACGCCCCTTTATCCAATCACAACCAAATATAGCCAGGGACTATCTACAGGTCATCAGTACCACTTGGTAAACTTTTCGTATCAATCTGTCTATTGGGAAAGCCTGCAGAGCGGTTTTAAAAAGGGAGTGTGGCACCCCCACTTCCACGCTGGCTGTAATTAATACTGCTCCAACAACATATATACCAAATCTCATCTTCATACCTCTGATAGTTCATGAGATATAGCCCATTTGATTTTCAAGTTTTATCAGCGGTGCCACGCCCCTTTATCCAATCACAACCTATTATAGCCAGGGACTATCAACAGGTCAACAGTACCATTTGGTAAAATTTTCGTATCAATCGGTCTATTAGAAAAGCCGTTAAAGCGATTTTTTAAAAGGGGGCGTGGCACCGCCCACTTCCACCTTGGCTGTAATTAATACTGCTCCAACAACATATATACCAAATCTCATCTTCATACCTCTGATAGTTCATGAGATACAGCCCTTTTAATTTTCAAGTTGTATGGGCGGTGCCACGCCCCTTTGTTCAATTGGGCCGAATTGTAAATATAAACCAACCGGGGCGCCACCCAAACGCATACAAAAAAAATTATGCAAATCGGTCCAGCCAGCAGAGTTATAAAGTCACAACACACTTGCAACAATTTTTTATATACATATATAGATAATGGTGTGGTTCAATTATGTATCCCATACCTCATTGATGGGGTGCAAAGGGAAATTAAAAAAAAAAAAAAAAATTACTTACTTGTACAGGAGGTATAATTAGGGCCAGAACAACGTGTCTGCTTTTTTCGTAAATCAACGTACAATGAACGCTTACCTTGGCAAAACTTGTCTGAATTCAGTGTATATACAAAATGATATATATGTAAAAGGGGCAATATCGATTATTTATATGGGAGGTACCAGAAGGGGTGTGTCAAATAGTTAGTGCTTCTGAGGTTTTACCTCATATTATAAGATAAATTAAATGTCCAAATTTGATTATCCGCCAGGTGTCGGTTTAGAAATTATAGGAGAAATATTATTTTTCCAAGCAAGGTCTTTGTGTATGAGAGGTTCCAGAAGGGGTGATCCGATATTCATTCCTGATTCAACTTTTCATAACCGTACTACTTACGCAAAATTTTACAGAATTCAGTGTACTTACAAAAAAGTTTGTAAGACTATGAGGGTGAAATCGGACATTTATATGGGAGGTACCAGAAGGGGTGTGCCAAATAGTTAGGCTCTCTGCGGTTTCGCCTCCTATCGCAACATAAATTTATTGACCATATCTATAAGAGTCAATTTGGTCATTTGTATGGGGGGTACCAGAAGGGGTGTGGCAAAGGTTTCGGCTTACTTATGGTTTGTCTACTAATGCAAGATAAATAATCTGAATAAATTTACATATCCTACGATGGTCTGTTTGGCAGCTATGGAAGAAATATCATTTATCCGGAAATAGGTAATTTTGTATGGGAGGTACCAGAAGGGGTGGGTCTATTCTGCGCATTTACAATACCATTAGTTCGTTTCGAAAAATAATAATACTGGTAAATTTTTATACCGATCCATAAAGATTTACTCGAGTTATCCTGCTGACCGGCAATCCAGCCAGTCAGCCATCCAGCCAGCCAGACAGACGGACATAGCTCATTCTTCTTAAAAAGTTCTGAAACGAATTTGGTCTTAAGATATTTGGGGTCTTACTCGTCTCCTTTAATGCGTTACACTTTTTTTCGTATCAAATGATATATACCCTCATCACTAAGGGTGATGGTATAATCATAACGCTCGTATATTTTTTTTGAACAAAAACAGTACATTTTACTGAAATTTTTTAAAAAAGCAGTACATCGATTTGGAAAAATAGTACTTTTCGCAGTACATATAAAAAAAATTAACAATCATTTCCAGAATCAACTTTTGTGGTTGTTTTGTATTTGTCGTTTGAAGCAATTTGAATAAGCAATGCTGGCTTCGTTTTGAGGTAATTGTAGAAATCAACGCATTTGTACTTCATATTACATTTGACGGTCAGAATCGCCTTCAATGTTTGCACATCTAATCGGGTTTTGTCTGACGTCCAAGTTTTGTTCACTGCAGAGAAGATTCGCCCCACTGATGTTAAAGTTCCATGGCAAACAAAAAATATGTTCAACGATCTTGTCCATTTCTTTGAATTCGCATTCAGCGTTATTGAGATGAATAAATATCTCCAGCCACCGATCCACATTTGATATATCTAAATTGGGTGTGCAAATATATCGCATTTTCATTGGCATTGTACAAATTGTATTCGCTCAACTTGTTTATAACGGCTTCGACTTCTTTTTTTTTTTTTGCTTTTCTGCTACTACAGCTGGGTAATAAAAAATCATCCTCTTGACGCATTTTTAGTGTTTCTTTGAGCTTATTTTTGAAGTAAACAATATTATTGCATGAATTCGCTGTTCGCCGTTTAATTTTCTCTTATGTATCGAAAAACAGTACTTTGAGGGAGAAAAGCAGTACGCAGTTTTTGATGTCGAAAAACAGTACAGTACTGCGAAAAACAGTACAGATACGAGCCTTATATAATCATAAAGTGCACGATATGCATTTTGATTTGAACGCCCATTTTCATAATAAGTCTGAATAACTTTAACGCGTTGCTCGATTGTGTATCTTTCCATGGTTCACGTTTAGGTGTGGTTCACATTCAACATCGGCCCTTAAAAAAAATGGGACGACGCGACACCCACACACGTCAAAATTTTACTATTACATATTTACAATAAAAAAATACAATTCCTTAATCGAACATTAGTAAGAAACATAGGATTTACTAAGAACCTGACCTTTGATCTGTATGGAGCACGAGAAGTAGTTGTACGATTTAACTTAAAATTTCCGTCATGTATTTTTCTACACCAAGTGCCACAAAATTCCGATCGAGGATTTTTAGTTTCCGCAATAAAATCGTCCATACATTTCACCGCAGCTACAGTATACATAAATGATCAGCGTTGAATTCAGAGACGATTTAAAAATGTCCCCGTCTTTATGTCTGTTTGTCCCTCCGATTACAGCCGTATTTTAGGAGAATCGAAATGAAATTATGCCTTTTTGGGGTCTGTCCCAGAGATAACAGCAGTAGTTCAAGAAATGTAGAGATGAAAATTTGTTATCAAGATTCCACCCTCTAAGCGAAGGTTGAGTTCTAAGAAAAACAAGATCGCGTAAAAAAAACTACTCCAACCTTCCAGACAAATTGTCCCTTTTTTGGGTGTCCGTCTTTCTGTCCCCGTGGTAGCCGTAGTTTAAGGTAATTTGAGCTAAAATTTATGCAATGTATGTAAGCTTCTAACCTCTAGGTGGAGTTTAAGTTTTAAGAAGAGCAAAATCCGACAAAAATTACTTCCACCTCCCGCACAAACTCTTTACAAAGGAAGATCGTTATTCCAAAGATTGCTTCGTGGTTGTTCTTAGGCTACTAACATAATTATCACCTGATTTTCTGGGATGGAAACAAGACGTCTCTCTTTTAATTTTCTTAAAATAATTTAATATTTTAGTAAATGTCTTAATGTATTTCCTTAATGTTCCTTAACCATACCATCATGACAATGAACGTTATGAAAGATATCCCACAAATAACATCATTCCAATTACGTAAACAAACATGCGTTATCACTTCCTTGCTATTTTATTAATAATCATAACAATAGGGTTTATATATATATTGACCGGTATAAAAAGTTATGTGCTTACAACGTTTGTTTTATAAAGGATTGAAATATTAATAATTAACGCAGCAAACGAACTTAAAAAAAAAAACTTAATTTCCCTTTGCACCCCATGAATGAGGTATGGGATAGCTTCTCGTGTTGTTGTGAATTAACACGCTTTCTATTTTTAGATTCACAACTAACGGCACCTACTTGTTTATCGACGAATGCGAACGTCACTGTTTGAGAAGCTCTTACTAGACACGACGATTGAATCGACGCTTAATACTGCGAAGTTGCTGTAAACAACATTCGAGGGGAGGCGACAATGAAAGAAAATTTTATTTATTTGTTTTTCTTTTAAGATGACTGGAGCCAGGTTTGAACCTGCGATCTCCCGCATGGTAGTCGCGTGTTCTAACCTCTATGCCACGGCCGGCAGCAAACGAACATCCCAATTAATATTTGTAAACGCATATGAATTTTACCAATCCTTTTCAGTAAATTCGGTAAAACCATTAATTAAAAATTTCGTTATTTATATTCCGTTCAATGTCCCAAAGAGTGCCATACGTTTCCTCCCCGCTCCAGCCAGGTCTTATAGCGTTTTAATATACAATAATATATCTACTTTATAATTAATTTTTAACCCTGTAACAAAATGGGTTTTTTTTAAATATGTTTAAACGAAGGACCAACAGCAATGTCAACAGTCAACAAAAAAAATGCTCGCGCAAACACGGATACAAAAACTTTGAAATATAATGTAACTCATTTATAACTTTACAAGTAGACGTATGCGAAATTTGGTAGCACGGTGCCGCAGCTCAACTCAAACAACGCCGAAAAATCATTAAGTCTGGTCTGGTCTTGACATGTGCCATGTATCCATAGATGAACTAATTTAAAACAAAGTTAAAAGCAAAGGATTACATAGGATTTTTTATATAAATCAGCAGGGAATATTACACTCTAATAGCATATTTCACTAAACGACAAGTATTTGTTCGAAGTTGGCAGGCACGAAAAAAAAAGTCGCATTTTAACACCCAACAAAAGAACAAAATACAATATGTACGTAGCAGAAGGAAGAAAGGGTAAAAAAGAGCAACCAACTACGTAGTGAATAACAAATGTTAAAAAAATTCAGATGTTTTCATTAAAAACAATCGCTAGAGAAATCGAATGTACCGAAATGGCTCAGCGACTTGGTGTTACCCGTCGATAAGGCTTTTAATAAAGTGACAGTATGAGTAATTAATCATCACTAAATCTTATGTATACAGGGTGATGGTACCTGAATTTAATATCAAATATTGCTGGATCTTAGATTAAATCCTCTGAAGAACCAAACACAATTTAAAAGATTTTAAGGCCAGTGAGTCTACTGGATACTGCATCACAGTGACATAACAATTGGATACCTCTAACGACACATCTATTGTCTACTAGCGGACCCGGCGAATTTCGTCTCGCCACAATTTAATGCCTTTAGATAAACTCAGTAGAGAGTGGTATGACAAACAATGTTTTTGATTAGTTTTCCGTCGCAAAAACAAACAACGAAGCCGGTTCCCCAAAACGTGAAAAGGCAACGTTCAGCTGACCGCACGTAAAACAGGGAAATTGGAGATTAATCCCACATACTTCCAACGATTGGCCTTGTGATTTATTGATTGTATTCGGGGAATTGGAATGGATGAGCAGTTGGAATTATCTGATTCGTAAGATAAGGACTTCCTCTTCTTAGAATTTGTTTTTGATGATCGTTGGTTAAATCACATTGTTTATCAGTTTCTTGACGGACAACCGCTACCGTTGCACAATTTCGGTTGATTTAGATTCCGCAATGTGATTATGATCGATCCCACCTTTATCTGTAAATTATGCGGTACATTAATCGAGTTGAAAAATTCGGCCGATTGTTGGTCGCATCATCCTCGTCGGTCATGCGGTAAACAGATTTGTAAACGATTTGACTTTCTAAAATTTAATTCAAGCCATCAATGTCCTTATTCTTCGCTGCTAGTACTGCCCGTTAATTAATCCAATCGAGATTTTTATAATTTTGTGCAATGTGATGAGTTGCTCTTCCGACGTTGTGAACTCGCAAAAATTTGCAGGGAGCGATATCAATTCAGTGAAAACATCAACACGAATTTAGCCGTTGCCAATTTAGCAGACGGTGGGAGGTTCTTTTAAAGCGAAATTTGCAGTTCGACTGCCTTCCAAAAATGTTGCAACCATGCCAGGAGATGCAGCGGCCAACGTTATTAGAGATCTTGACCGAATTGTTCCCAGAATCAATAGAAAATGTCTTGCCTGTCCCACCGGGAGCATTGATAAAGTAAATGCAACCCGTTTTATCGTCAACAACCTTTATCAGCGAATCGTACATGCTCTTGTACTCGGCATTTAACAGCGGCACATTTGTTCGAATTCCTTCGGTCAGTTCGTCTCGATTATAGTCTTGCTCTCGTCAAAATTTGCGATCGAATGCATATTGCATCGAACGATTTGGCGCTGGCATTCCCAATGTTGACACCTTATTGCCGCACATGAGCACGCACATGTCATCCGTCGAACCCGGCCAATGATCGCAAATAATGTACGAATTTGAATCGCTTTTGAATTTGGGCAAACCTCCCGAAATGCGGCGCACAAAACACCATCCACAGTACGCAAGGAATTAAAGGATAGCAAAGATAGAAGCATACACTTTGGCGTGGATGAACTGTGTATAGTCTAACTAATTATTGCACAACGGTTACGTAATCTAAGGTTTGATCGTCTAATAGGTAGCATAAGCCAAGCAAATAACTCTACCTAAAAAACTAAAAAGTCGTTTCGAAATGAATGTCCGCGCAAGTGGATAACTTAATTTTTCAAAGGTAAACTAATTTATTGATAAAATGACCAAATATTGCATATAATACCAATATATATTTTTTATCTGATTATTAATTATCTCGTTAAATTCTCCAACCAACATTTATCCGAATATTCCACCTTGACATCCTTCAAAATCTTCAAATCATGCGAAAGCTGCAAAGTTTCGTCGATAAAAATATCAATTTTTCGAGTTTTTCCATAAGAATTTTCTACATTTCCATTCGAAAAGCGATTCCTTAACAATTACACATAATTCCTTACAAAAAGGCAATTTTCGATTTTTCCATTTCCCAGACTCTTCCGAATGATTTTCCCAATATTTCACAATAATCCGAAATTTTCTAAGCATCCCAATGAATTTTCCACCTTTTCGTCCTCTAATATCATCAAACCATGCGGTACAATGAAAAAATTCGTCGAAAAAATTCAAAACTTTCGACTTTTTTCCGGAATTTTCCGAGTTTTCCACCGATATTTTTTCTATTTTTTTATTCGAAAAGTCATTTCGGAATAATTATCTGAAATTTTTCCCTATTACATCGTCCAAAATTATCAAATCATACAACAATATGCAAAATTTCGTCGAAAAAATAATAAAATTTTCCGAGTTTTTCAACAAAATTTTTTTATTTTTCCATTTGAAAATATTTTAAAATATTCGTAACAATTGCACACATAATTCCATACCAAAACAGCAATTTTCGGTTTTTTGAATTTCTCGACTTTTCCGGAAGATTTTTCCAAAATTTTCTTTTACAATTCCTGGCAATTACGAATAAATGAAAAAAAATTCAGCAAAACCGGCCCAGTCGTTCTCAATTCATGAATTACTATACATTTTTGCCACCATTTTTATATATATAGATTTTTTTATATTTTTATATTTTTATGTTTTTATATTTTTCGTCTCGCCCCAATTTAATACCATCAGATAAACTCAGTAGAGTGGTATGATAAATCATGTTTTTCGATTAGTTTTCCGCCGCAAAAACAAACGACGAAGGCGGTTCTCCATGATCATCGGTTAAATCACATTGTTTATCAGATTCTTTACAGAGAACCGCGTACCGTTGCACAATTTCGGTTGATTCAGATTCCGCAATATGATTATGATCGATCCCACCTTTACCTGTAAATTATGCGGCAAATTAAGCGAGTTGATAAATTCGGTGGGATTGTTGGTCGCTTCATCCTCGTTAGTCAAGCTGTAAACAGATTTGTACAAATGCAGTTCTCCAGCGATTTAACTTTCTAAATTGAAATTCTAGTTATCGATGCCTTTATTTGTGCAATGTCATGAGTTGTTTTTCCAACGATGTGAACTCGCAATAGTTTGCAGAGAATGATATCAATTCAGTCGGAACATCAACACGAATTTGGCCATTGCCAAGCGCCAGCAGTAGTATCGAGAATTCAGCAGAAGATGGGAAGTTCTGGAATGAGCCCCTAATTTTTTGGACAATTACAACTTCTTGCCATTGACAACGTTTTCAAGCATGGTTTAAGTAAATCAGCAGAATTAGACATTGTGAGCAAAGTCATAGCCCCACCAAATCGCGTTAAATCCTCTCGTAATCCACTTTATCGTTCGGTCAACTACTTCCAAAGCTCGTTTATCGTAATCGCGCATTCCCCCGAAATGTTGATTTGGCATTCCCGCATCTACTTCGCTGTTGCGAAATTCTTGGTCATTGTGTACTTTGGCTTTTCAACCGTGAGAAGATTTATCAACAGTTTCAAAGCGGAATTTGCAGTTCGACTGCCTTTCAACAATGTGTCAGCTATGCCAGACGATGCAGCGGCTAACGTTATTTGAGATCGTGACCGAATTGCTGCCGAAATCAACAAAAAAAATGTCTTGGCTGTCCCACCCGGAGCATCGAGAAAGTAAATGCCTTCCGTTTCAACGTTAATCGTACATGTTCTTGTTCTCAGCGTTTAACAGCGGCACATTTGTTCGAACTTTTCCGGTCAGCATCTTGCATCGAACGATTTGGCGTTGGCATTCCTAATGTCGACAGCAGATTGCTGCACATTAGCACGCACATGCCATCCCGTCGAGTTTGACGGATGACATGTGACTCCAATGATCGCAAACAATGTACGAATTTGAATCGCTGATGCAGAAACGGTCGCTTCGGCAATTATTGAGTCCGTTTTGGAGGAAATTTTAATTTTGGCAAGCCTCCCGAAATGCGACACACAGAACACCATCCACAGTACGCAGCGAATTGAAATGATAGTTAAGATATAAGCATACTCCTTGGCGTGGATGAACTGTGTAAAGTCTGACTAATCATTGCATGATGTTTACGTCATTTAAGGTTAGATCTGCTAATAGGAGCCATTACCCAAGCAAACAACTCTCCTTAAAAAACTACAAAGTCGTTACGGAATAAATGCCCGCAATCCCATTGGATAACTTAATTTTTCACACGTAAACTAATTTTCTCAAAATATGATAAAATCGATAAATAAATCTAGATATTATTTATCTCGTTACCAACCAACATTTAACCGAAATTTTCCACCTAAACATCATTCAAAACCATCAAATCATGCGAAAATTGCAAAATTTTGTCGATAAAAAATCTATTTTTTTCCCGAAATTTTCCGAGTTTTTTCCTTAGAATTTTCTATTTTTCCATTCGGAAAGCCATTCCGTAACAATTGTAGACAAAATTCCATACAAAAAACCAATTTTCGATTTTTCCACTTTCCCGACTTTTCCAAAGGATTTTTCCAATATTTTCTTGCATAAAAACCTCATACTAATTACGAACAATTGAAAAAACAGTTGAGCAAATTGGGCCAGCCGTTCTATCTCGATGAATTACTATACACTTTTCACAGCCTTTTTATACATATAGATTTCACAATAAACCGAATTTTTTTCAAGCATCACAACGAATTTTGCACCTTTACATCGCACAGAGGGGCAGAATCGCAAAAAATGGAGATTAATTGAAAAATTAAAATTTGATTTTTTGAAAAATACTAAGTATCCGATTAAAGTATATAAAATTCTACATCACTACTGAAATTTTCAATGACATACGTTGTTTACTTGTCAAGCTGCATTGTATTAAAGTTAATTAAAATTCGGTATATTTCAACGCTTAATATAAAGTTTTTCGCAAGCCAAAAGTAATACTTTTACTATGGAACCTTCAACCTCAGGTATTTTAGCGTTGTTCTAAAAATAATTGTTTTAGCAAAAGTTGTGTAGAAATATTTTTAAATTTTTTTTTAAAATGTGTCTAAATTTTGGCTATTTTCAAAATATTTGTGGATTTTTAAATATGAATGGCGTTAGATGGCGTTAGGATATTATTATTTTAAGAAGCATCAGTTCCTAAGCTTTCATATTCAGTAATAACAAGTTGCGCGTTTTTGCGCGAATTTTTTTTATTAAATTTATTGTGAAAATAGTCACTCCAGCAAAGAACATCAGTTCTTGTCTTTTGTTTACTTTGTCTTCGTTTTCGTTGTTATGATTGTTGTTTTTGTGTTACAATGACAATAGTATTTAGAGTATTTGATTTAGAGTATTTGCTGAGAATACAGCACGACTTTTTGTTAAGAAGTATCAGTGGTATAACATGCCACCAACTTTGCATAAGTTGTTAATACATGGCCCAGAAATCATTTCACACGCGCTATTACCGATCGGTGAACTGTCTGAGGAAGCCCAGGAAGCCCAAAACAAAGATTTTAAAAACTACAGAGAACGTTTTTCTCGTAAATGAAGTCGGGAGGATTGCAATTGAGACATTTTAAATAGGTTCCTACTAAGTTCAGATCCATTCATATCTGGCAAAACGAAATTGCCAAAAAAAAAGTTCACCAACTGCCAAAATCTGTACTAGATCTATTAGTTTCGCCTTCAGTTTTAACGAACGTGGCACCAGAAGGCAAAAATCATGATACAGATGATGACGATTATTATATCGAGGGCGATGCATTGGAGTATGATGACTTTGGGCATATTTTTTAAAATAGCAGGTCAGAAACACATGTCCTATAATAAATATATACATATATATGAAAACTTATGTATAATTTTTTTCCTTTCTTGTAGAAATGAAGGAAGAAGCTATTTATATTTTTGAACAAAATACTCACCAGACACATCCGTACACGATCGAACAATTTTAATATCTGCTTTGAGTCCCGTAATTGTATTAAATTATATGAAAAATAATTGAACTATATAAAAATTATATTACTTTTTCCCAAAAAAAAATTCCGGTGAGCCAGAGACATTTTTTAAAAGGGGGCGTGATACCCCCTATTCCACCTTGGATGTAATTCATACTGTACGATCAACATATATACCAAATCTCCCTTCATACCTCTGATAGTTCATGAGATATATCCATTCTAAGTTTCAGGTTATATGGGCGGTGCCACGCCCCTATATCCAATCATAACCAAGTAAAGCCATGGACTATTAGCAGGCCAACAGTACAACATTGGGAAGGTTTCATGACAATCGGTCTATTATTATGGCCGCTAGAGCGATTTTTTAATAAGGGGGAGTGGCACCGCCCACTTTTCCGAAAGACGTGTAGCATATGTCACTCAGTGATAACGTAGCATTCTAATAGTGAAAGAATTTTTAAAATCGGACAAGTAGTTTAATTAATCTCCATTTTTTGCGATTCTGCCCCTCTGTGCATCGTCTAAAATCATCAAATCAAGCGATACAATGAAAAATTTCGTCGAAAAAATCCAAAATTTTTGAGATTTTTCCGTAATTTTCTGAGTTTTTTACCAAGATTTTTTCTATTTTTCCATTCGAAAAGTCATTTCGGAATGATTATTCGAAATTTTTCACAATTACATAATTCAAAATTATCAAAACATACAATAAAATGTAAAATTTCGTCGAAAAAAATTAAAATTTTTGGAATTTTTCCATAATCTTTTTTTCAACTAAAATTTTCCATTTTTCCAATCGAAAAGCCACTATGAAACAATTGCACACAAAATGCTATACAAAAATTCAATTTGCGATGCAAAATGTTTCCGAACAAATCCAAATTTTGCGAGTTTTTCCGGAATTTTCCGAGTTTTTTACCGAGAATTTTTCTATTTTTCCATTCGGAAAGTCATTTCGGAATAATTATCCGAAATTTTTCACTGTTACATCGTCCAAAATTATCAAATCATACGATAGTATGAAAGTCCAAATCATCGATAGAATTTTTCCGGAATTTTCCAACAAAATTTTTCTTTTTTTCCATTCGAAAAGCCATTCGTAACAATTGCTTATAAAATTCCATGCAAAAACACAATTTTAGATTTTTCGAATTTCTCGACTATCCCAAAATTTTTTTTTCACATAAACCTTCTCCGGACAATTACGAACAACTAAAAAAAATTTCAGCAAAATCGGTCAAGCCGTTCTCAATTGATGAATTACTATACATTTTTTCCACCATTTTTATATATATAGATGTAGTAAATTTATTAAGAAGAGAAAAGAAAGTATTGTAATGTGTTATTAGAAGTGGAAAATTTGTTAATTTCTTACGTGAAAATAAAGCGTATACGATTTGTTAGGCATTTTGTATACTTCAGTTTATCATATTATCGAAAACACTAAGATGTAGGACAGGATTATAAGCAAACTACTCAACAGATGGAATCATGAACACTGCCCTAATTCTGATCAAAACTTTCAAAATCAAATTGAAGAAGGTGGCAGTTATGTATGTATGTGGTGTTTGTCTTTGCCTTGCTAAAGATATTTTGGAACAAAATATTTTTCAGATAAATATAAAATTTTCATAACATTGAGAAAAATGTAATGCCAACACAAAGTTTTTTATACAAACAATTAGAACTTACCTTTGAGTTGCTTGCTCACGTTGTCATTTTAACCGCGAGATATACCAAGCAAATGGATCTACCGACTCATCGAACGATCTTTAAATTTTTAACCCGTAAACCGAAACGACCAACATACAACACGACAAACCGAACGAAGCCAACAGAAGAAAGGAAAGCAAAATTAACACTTGGCGAATGATATAAACATAAGCCGGTCGATAGTAAAAACACATTTGCAAATTGAAGATTACTGTAACACTACCATCGTTAATTGCAATTAAATAACATTTGTTACTTCAAAAGTATTAGCTTTACTTAACTTCTGACACTTCTTACACACATTTATCGTATTCCCGTGGAAACATATTTGACAGTAGGCACCGACTACCGACCCAACAGCAATTTTCTCTTAATTGTACTGCTCAATAGTTAAAAGAAACACGTTCCATTTACATTTATTACACTTTCACATGATTTTAGATAATTTTCTTAGGCTACTTGCACATTTATGTTGGCTTTTGAAGGAGACAACTTATTTTACAACATCCACGCACCGAATAGAAAACAAAACTAATAAGAACAAATGTCAGTGAATGCACCGAGAATCTGTTGAGAGACTGATGTTAAAATTTCAAATTGATAGGCGTTTAATTGACAGTTGATCAATATCCAATTCACAAATAGATGGCAGTGGTAAGGTGTATGTCCTTACTTAGCAAACAGATCACAGCCACCTATTTGTCAATGTAGTAATGTGTTCTCTATTGTCTCTCATTATAATCGGTACTCAAATCTGGCAACAACATGAAGATAACTTTGGCGCATTCTCTGAGTGCAATAATGCTTTTGTTGACATTTCTTTTTTTAAGTTTAAGTTTTGTTTTCTAGTCGGTATTTGGTAGTTGTGAAATAAGTGGTTTCCTGAAAAAGCCAATAGTAATGTGAAAGTAATATAAGAAAAAACATTAAAATTGTGTAAAAGTGTAATTAATGTAATGTGAAAGTGTTTATCGGTCGAAATTTTAAACCATTGGCCAGCAAAACGAACATTTGGCTGGTGGGTGCTCCCTAACAATTTCTACACGGGAATGCGATTACTGTTTAGAAAAAGCGTCGTAGATAAATTGTTGCATAAAGTTCCTACTAAATGTTCAATTGTTACAATCACTGGTGGTGGCGGTGGGAGTAATGTTCAATGTGCCATTGCTTTGCTTCTGCCTGCAGACTGCTACCGTAGTCTTGTGTTTATTTTTGTTGGCTTCGGTACGTTGTAATATGTGTGCGCCTGATTGATTAACATTTAAAAACTGCAACGATAGTTCGATTTTTCAGTGAAAGAAATATTTCCTTCACTCGGCAAATCACGGCTATAATAACAACAAAAGATGTACGTAACACTAAGGTAAGGAATAAAACATTTAACATCAAATGTATAAAAAATACAAAAATAAAAAAATAAAAAAAAATTAAAAATATAAAATTATAAAAATATAAAAATACAAAAATAAAAAAAATATAATAATATAAAAATATAAAATTATAAAAATATAAAAAAATAAAAATATAAAAATTTTAAAATTTTAAAAATATCTATATATGGGTAAATCCGAAATAATGTATACCAAGGAAAGAATTTCAAAATTGTTAAAACCACACATATTTGTTAATCCATAAATGGGCTATGTATTTAACCCTCAAAATATATAAAGCATAACCGTTTTCGGTGATCTATTAATGAATGGCATTTCAAAAACTGCACCTACCTCGTGCTTTTATCTGTATTTCTAAAATATATGTTTTTTAAATGTTCATAAAAATGGTAAAAACCACCATATTTCCTTTTAGTTTTATAATAAACTTAAAATCTAATCCATTGTCTTTAATTTAATGTAAAAAACGCGTCGGTCGGTCATTCAGAAGATATAAATAATGGTTATCAAAGATGGGCATTCGGCATACAACGTCCGCAACGGAAAACAAGGTTTTTTAAATTTAACTCCTTTAATATTCAGTTTTTCCTCAATCGAAGTACGTTCGTAAAGAGAGCCAATAGTGCGCTTAAAATATATATATATAAATATATATTTTTACACCATTCTACTGAAAAATATGAATGACAAAGTGCGTAACGTCCGCAACGGAATGCATTTTTTCAAAATTTTATTTATTGAAAGCAATTGTAAACTCATATGAAATGTTTGTGGAATGGGGGCATTCGTTCTACAGATAAACGACACAACCTGGTGGCGGGTCTGATATTAAGAGCATTTCATCAACATCAACAAAATTCCACGCTACTGCCATGTATTGCGGTTAGTCAGCTGTTGCGGTGCCAGTACCATTTTGCTCTGCATTGTATTAAATCAAATGTACATATGTACAATCTTTTCTCATGGTCAAACAAACATACATTCTGAATTTCAGTTAAATTGGTCAATCTATTAAAATTTTCGAAATAAGTCCACCCCTGCGCCACCTGTCGAGTCTATTTACATATAAAATGTTTTCTCTTTTTCAAACCCATATACATTCTGAATTTCAGATAAATTGGTTCATCCACTCAAATTTTCGAAATAAGTCCTCTCCAGCGATACCTACTGGGTCCTTTCATATAATATATGTAATTCTTATATTTATAACTGTGTTTGTCAATACCTCCTTAACAGACTGTCTGATGTGGATACAATTTTTTAGGACATTTAAGATAGTAGGAAAAAGTGTAACGCCCGCAACGTAACGTCCGCAACGGACGAATTTAAAATTTTTGTATGAACCACTAAATGTATAACTCTTATTAAAGCCTTTTTAAAATCCTTAAATATTCCTCTTTCCTTTATGTATTTCGATTTGTTTTGTTACTAGGCAATATTTGCTAAAATAGATGGAAATACACTTTGGCATCCAAAACTACTTCCATTTTTTGTAACGACCGCAACGGCACTTTTGGCTCGAATATCCTTTTTGTCAAAAGTAGTTAAGCAAACAGTTAAATGCCATTTTAAAGTACTCTCAAATGACTGTTGTTTGCTGAAGTTTATTTATAAATATCTCACTCATAACGCAAACAGGATTAATATAACAAAACATAAATGCGTACGAATGTAAAGTCCGCAACACAGGATTTACCCATATATACAAATGGTGAAAAAAATGTATAGTAATTCATAAATTGAGAACGGCTTGACCGATTTTGCTGAAAAATTTTGGGAAAAGTCGGTAAATTCGAAAAATCTAAAATTGTGTTTTTGCATGGAATTTTATAAGCAATTGTTACGAATGGCTTTTCGAATGGAAAAAAAGAAAAATTTTGTTGGAAAATTCGGAAAATTCCGGAAAAATTCTATCGATGATTTGGACTATCATACTATCGTATGATTTGATAATTTTGGACGATGTAACAGTGAAAAATTTCGGATAATTATTCCGAAATGACTTTCCGAATGGAAAAATAGAAAAATTCTCGGTAAAAAACTCGGAAAATTCCGGAAAAACTCGAAAAATTTGGATTTTTTCGGAAACATTTTGCATCGCAAATTGAATTTTTGTATAGCATTTTGTGTGCAATTGTTTCATAGTGGCTATTCAATTGGAAAAATGGAAAATTTTAGTTGGAAAAAAGATTATGGAAAAATTCCAAAAATTTTAATTTTTTTCGACGAAATTTTACATTTTATTGTATGTTTTGATAATTTTGAATTATGTAATTTTGAAAAATTTCGAATAATCATTCCGAAATGACTTTTCGAATGGAAAAATAGAAAAAATCTTGATGAAAAACTCGGAAAATTACGGAAAAATCTCAAAAATTTTGGATTTTTTCGACGAAATTTTTCATTGTATCGCTTGATTTGATGATTTTAGACGATGTAAAGGTGCAAAATTCGTTGTGATGCTTGAAAAAAATTCGGTTTATTGTGAAATCTATATGTATAAAAAGGCTGTGAAAAGTGTATAGTAATTCATCGAGATAGAACGGCTGGCCCAATTTGCTCAACTGTTTTTTCAATTGTTCGTAATTAGTATGAGGTTTTTATGCAAGAAAATATTGGAAAAATCCTTTGGAAAAGTCGGGAAAGTGGAAAAATCGAAAATTGGTTTTTTGTATGGAATTTTGTCTACAATTGTTACGGAATGGCTTTCCGAATGGAAAAATAGAAAATTCTAAGGAAAAAACTCGGAAAATTTCGGGAAAAAAATAGATTTTTTATCGACAAAATTTTGCAATTTTCGCATGATTTGATGGTTTTGAATGATGTTTAGGTGGAAAATTTCGGTTAAATGTTGGTTGGTAACGAGATAAATAATATCTAGATTTATTTATCGATTTTATCATATTTTGAGAAAATTAGTTTACGTGTGAAAAATTAAGTTATCCAATGGGATTGCGGGCATTTATTCCGTAACGACTTTGTAGTTTTTTAAGGAGAGTTGTTTGCTTGGGTAATGGCTCCTATTAGCAGATCTAACCTTAAATGACGTAAACATCATGCAATGATTAGTCAGACTTTACACAGTTCATCCACGCCAAGGAGTATGCTTATATCTTAACTATCATTTCAATTCGCTGCGTACTGTGGATGGTGTTCTGTGTGTCGCATTTCGGGAGGCTTGCCAAAATTAAAATTTCCTCCAAAACGGACTCAATAATTGCCGAAGCGACCGTTTCTGCATCAGCGATTCAAATTCGTACATTGTTTGCGATCATTGGAGTCACATGTCATCCGTCAAACTCGACGGGATGGCATGTGCGTGCTAATGTGCAGCAATCTGCTGTCGACATTAGGAATGCCAACGCCAAATCGTTCGATGCAAGATGCTGACCGGAAAAGTTCGAACAAATGTGCCGCTGTTAAACGCTGAGAACAAGAACATGTACGATTAACGTTGAAACGGAAGGCATTTACTTTCTCGATGCTCCGGGTGGGACAGCCAAGACATTTTTTTTGTTGATTTCGGCAGCAATTCGGTCACGATCTCAAATAACGTTAGCCGCTGCATCGTCTGGCATAGCTGACACATTGTTGAAAGGCAGTCGAACTGCAAATTCCGCTTTGAAACTGTTGATAAATCTTCTCACGGTTGAAAAGCCAAAGTACACAATGACCAAGAATTTCGCAACAGCGAAGTAGATGCGGGAATGCCAAATCAACATTTCGGGGGAATGCGCGATTACGATAAACGAGCTTTGGAAGTAGTTGAACGAACGATAAAGTGGATTACGAGAGGATTTAACGCGATTTGGTGGGGCTATGACTTTGCTCACAATGTCTAATTCTGCTGATTTACTTAAACCATGCTTGAAAACGTTGTCAATGGCAAGAAGTTGTAATTGTCCAAAAAATTAGGGGCTCATTCCAGAACCTCTCTTCTTCTGCTGAATTCTCGATACTACTGCTGGCGCTTGGCAATGGCCAAATTCGTGTTGATGTTCCGACTGAATTGATATCATTCCCTGCAAACTTTTGCGAGTTCACATCGTTGGAAAAACAACTCATGACATTGCACAAATCTGTTTACAGCTTGACTAACGAGGATGAAGCGACCAACAATCCCACCGAATTTATCAACTCGCTTAATTTGCCGCATAATTTACAGGTAAAGGTGGGATCGATCATAGTCATATTGCGGAATCTGAATCAACCGAAATTGTGCAACGGTACGCGGTTCTCTGTAAAGAATCTGATAAACAATGTGACTTAACCGACGATCATGGAAAACCGCCTTCGTTGTTTGTTTTTGCGGCGGAAAACTAATCGAAAAAAATAATTTATCATATCACTCTCTACTGAGTTTATCTGATGGTATTAAATTGGGGCGAGACGAAGTTCGCTGGGTCCGCTAGTATAATATAAAATACCAAAAATTACAACTGTTAAGTGTTATTTTCTAATTGAATCGTATGATCGTAACATTCGAAAGACTGGAAATACCCCTATATAATATCTTTTGTATAGCGCACTTGTCACAGAAAGAACCTTCATACCGAATTTCAAGGCTCTAGCTTAAGCCGTTTGGGATGGGAAGTGATCAGGCAGTCATATTCTAGAATATATGAAAATTTTATTACAATCGGCGATATAACCATATTTTGAAAAGGGGCTTGGAACAGCCCACTCCCTCCTTGTAGCAGTAACATAGGCAGCAAATTTTATCTTCATACTTCTAATGGCTCTTTAGATATGACATACTAAAATTTCGGTTTGTGTGGGCGGTGCCCCTCCCCATAGCCTATGATAGAGGACCTACGGACAGTAGCACACAGACATAATGTTATTGCACAGAAGGGCGGGGCACCGCACCCTTTCCCAAAAAAAATATTTTTTCTGGTACGACCAAAATATGTAACAGTTTATAAGATAGTTTATAAGATACAGCCATTTCAAATTCCGAGCTGTATGGGAAGCTGCCACTCACATTTTACCCCCTTTCAGTCCGAATATTCCAGCGTTAGCCAATTGGGATGGGGAGTGATCAGTCAGTCAACTAAGCCTTTTATATATACATATATTACAAATATCTGCGTCAGCATGTTTTTTGAAATAGAATGGAGTGCTTTTTTTAGTTGATCTATATAACTTCCGATACAGATAACTGTAAACTAGCTGTCGTATTGATGAAGTGTGTTTGACTTTATGATACGATAAAAAATGTAACGTATTAAGGAGATGTGTTTTACGACTTTTTAAGACGATTGAGCCATGTCCGTCTGTCCGCCTAGCTGGCTTGCAGACTGGTGGGCAGGATGACTCGAATAAATCTTAACTGATCTATATGAAAATTTATCAGTATTAATGTTTTCCAAAATGAAAAAATGAAGATTGTAAATGGACAGAATAGCCCCACCCCCATATTTAAAATTACCATATATTTAAAATTACCTATTTTTTTCTAAAAATAACATTTCTCCAATAACTACCAAAAGGACAGCTAGAGGAAATTTAACATGGATTAGATTCATTACATTGTAATAAAGGACCAACCCCGTTAGAAACCCAAAACACTTGCCACCACCCTTCTAGAGCTCCTTTTCACACGACCGAATTGACCTTCTTAGATATACATACATATCTGTTTTGTACGTATAATGAATTCAGTTATATTTAGCGTAAGAGGCTTAAGAAAATTCACGCTCAAAAAAGTATGGGCTATATCGACGGACCCCTTCTGGTACCTTCCATACAAATAATCGAATTCATCGTCAGACATTAACACACTTATCTATTTTGAAAGTCATTGAATTAAAACACATTTTGAATAAGATAGTATAAGCTTATATAAATTTGACTGAGGAATGAATATGGATTATATCGGCCGACCCCTGCTGGTACCTCCCATACAAAATTAACTAATGCAGGATTATTTTAATTTGTTACTTTAACTATCTGTCATACTTATACTGGAATGCCCCTATTGGCATCTTCTAAACTCCTCAGAAACTCTTTAAAACGTCGAGAATATTTTACTTTTAATATTTTGTATATAAAGATGAAACCTCAGAAATTATGATTTCTTTTGAAATTTTTGAGCGAATAATTAAGAGACTTTCTTATTGATTCTATGTTAGTACTGCAAAAAACCCTTTCGGTAGCCCCATACAAATTAACCAAATACCCTTAGATATAGGATTTAACATTTGACATTTTCTTGGATGTAACATTTGCTACAGCTTTACTATATGTCTGATCGCATGGGTGATGGTAATTATGAGTGAGTACACCTGACTAAAATTTCTGGTCTGGTTTTTTCAATAATTTTTAAGGCTAGGCGAAGTCTGCCGGGAGAGCTTGTATATGAATATTTATGTAACGATGGTGGTTACACAATCTCCTCTAAAATCATTCCCCTTCATATGATATGTGTTATTACCAACATTTTGACAATATCACTGTCATTATTATAAAGTGACAGGGTTTGCCAATTACCCAGCCTGTCTTTCGCTAATTTCAACCCTTATCACTATGTTTACTTCTGTTTATAACCTCTATTTTGTGTAAATTTCTACCAGCTTGCTTTTACTTTATTGGATATTTCCATAGATTTGCGTATATATACAGCGGATATTGGACATAATTTCATGAGCAACTCTTTAAGCATCTCACAGATGATAGTGTGTTTTGATGTCCATGCGATAAAATTTATTTAATTTTAAATCTGCTACCATTTGAGTTTGCAAACTAATAAAGAAGATTTACCATTGACATAAGTGATTAAGCACTAATTGCTAACACTACAACCTCTGCAACATCTATCACTGTGCTAGCGTGGGATGGGCTATATAAAGTGTGGTCCATATCTATTGTCACATTTTCAAATTCCTGTGCTTCCTTCTATTTTGGTTGTCTGTAAGTGAGTTAGGCAACAAACTTCTTTGCTTATAGCAAAGATGTATAGTTTTGATAAAAATAACTTTTGCTACCCTTATGGTGATCTATAGGTAAGGGCAGTCAGCCATTATTATATTTAAGTTCTCCCCTTCACATTATAAATTTCTTAGCTCGTGAAATGTTTATTAACTTTTTGATGAATACCAAATCAGCTCTAAGTAAATTTATTAGTACTGAAATTACAAGACAGTGTCTTGTTGTTTATTTACGTCACGCTACAAGCGAAAGCTACTTGCTAAAGAGGTCATAACGCTCAAAAATTAGTACAGGATATAAGACATATCCTGCTATCAACTAATACACACACCCACACAGCACAGCGACTACCGCTTACAATTATAAATATTTGTTAAATATTAAATATTCTTATCTTTAGTGCAAATTAATTTCTCATTTTGCTTAATAAGTATTATGTAAATAATTTTACATGCAAATGCGTGAGTTTAAAGCAAATCCAAAAACTTTTAAAGCACTTTAAAGCTTAATAACAATTTCAAATGTTGAGCAAAGCTTTGCAAGTATAAAGGAGACCTGCACAGTTCCGACCTAAAAAAAGGTAGATGCTTATAGAGATGATGCTTAGTTTTGGTAATTATTTTAAAATAGTTTAATATAAATATAGAAAAATGTAGATTGAAATTCCATCTAATGTTTCAGATGGCAATATTGAGGGGGGAAACCTTGACACATGTAAAGTATTTGCTAAAACTTTATGCATAATTTAAAAAAAAAACTTTTCGGTGTAAACGAAAATATTTGGAATGAACTTATACGTTGGTTGCGGCCATCCATGCAAATGGATGTTCCATGTATAGTATTTAAGTTTGTGAGTGCTTTTCGAAATATGTTAATCGTATTATCCTGATATGTTTTTTTTAGCATATAATGCGAGAGTACGTATTTTTTTAATGAATTTGCTACTGTTGATATCCTAAAATACTTATTTTAGGACATAGTGAGGCATTATGGAAATTTGTTTTTTGGTTTTTTTACGAAATCTATTTTAGAATTAATAAATTAGTTGCGATAACTTTATTTAATAATCCATAGATAGAAAAAGTAGGCTACCGTGAATACTCATAGGGATTTTTTTTCATAAAAAAATATGTTTTGGATACCACAACTTATAAATGGTAAAGATTCGCTCGTTTAGAGAGTCCTCACACATCATATTTTACGAATGCTAACAAAATCTAGTGATTTTATTGAATGCCATGTAGTCTTGTGTATGCAAGAGAGTTCCTGGAATTTACAATAGTATCCTTTATAATACACAACACTTAATCCACAAACATTCCTCTACTTTAACCAAAATTAAATACAGGTACAGATATATTTATCTACCTAATTAATATTAACGAACACGAACACATTACCAATTAGCCAAAAGTAAATTATCATAACTGCCGTTATGCTTCCACTCACGTGACTCATCTCATCTCAGTAGAGTTAAAAAGTTGCCGGTCGATTTATATGTGCGTACGAGTAATTGTGGGTTTAATAATGAAACATAAATTTTTGAACAGCTTCAAGCAGCATCAAATTACACATATCTTTATTTTGCGTTAACGATGAATAAATTCAAAGGAAACCGTATAATGGACAATGACCAAGCCTTTCAAGCGTTGAGTGGGTCCGTTGATGTGTCGTATGTCCTTTATTTGTTGTCGGGCTGTGAGGCTTTAATTGTGTTGTATTATATTTTGTCTTTGCATATGTGTATTCACGCGCTCATATATGTATGTACACTAGAGTGGCCATAGTGAAATTTTTTTTGAAAAGTTAAATTTTTCGCATTGAAAAATAGGAGGTTGGGGATAAAAATAATAAGAAAGTTTTTTTTTTTTTTAACTCCGAGTACCTCCGGGTTGAGCCCAAACTTTTATTACATTACCCATTTAGGTGGAAGTGCAGAATATGGGGCGGGAGCCCGATTAAAAACCAAAAATATGCCATTGTCTTCATCTTGGTCCCCAAACATCGGAATGGTAGGTCAAAGTTGGCGCTCAGGCCCATGGGTCCCGGGGGTCAAAAAAGGGGGCCTTTTCGGTTCTATGATGACTCCCCAGGTGCGGGTACTCAAATGAAAGATATTTTCGAGACGAATCCAATTTTTAGGTTCCTACGGGTCTCCTGGACCGAGTTAGATCCATTTCCGGGATATACCAAAAAAAAAATTATTTTTAAAAAAAATTTAAAAAATTTTGCGTGCGGCGCTGCTAAACCCAACATAGGCGTACCGTCATTTCGCCCAATGTCATTTCGCCCAAAAACAACCATGACATATCGCCCAAAACATGTCATTTCGACCAAAAACCTAACTACAAAATGACATATCGCCCAAATGCTATGACAGAAGATCTAACTCAATTTTTTTGGGCGAAATGTCAGACTCATGACGACGGCACGCCCTGCTGCATACGTCGCAGTCAGTCTTGTACTCTCTCTCTCTCTGGAATTATTAAAAGACGAATGCGGCGGGGGTACTTGGAACTAAAAAAAAAAATTAAATATGCATAATTATTTTATCCCCAACCTCATATTTTTCAGTGCGAAAACTTTTGGATTTCACATTTTTAATTTTTTCTATATAACGTTATGGCCAGTCTAATGTACACATGTAGGTGTTGTCATTAGCGATAACGCCCTATATACGCACAGCGGCGCAATAGAGGAGCTAGAACATTTTTTCTTTTCTTCATTAAATTTTAGTGAAAAACAATTAAAAAACAATTTCCACCCACCTTAAACAACTCAGTTGGAAGACCTTCAGCTCCAGCGGCTTTGCTGTTCTTTAAGCGGGATATGACAGTTGTTACCTCAGCTTGGCTGAGGGGGACACTCGATGTTATCGTCTCGAATAGGTACACAATCTTCAGCAGCCGAGTTTTCAGACATAAATTGAAAAAAATTTAAATACCTTTAAAAAAATTAAGTCCTTTAAAAAGAAAGCGAAGCCTGAAACCTGATTAAAAAATGAGGTTGCAGTTTTACTGTACATGGTCACTACTATCACTTGTGTATAGTTTCGTTTATTTGTTGTAAATGGTGTCGCACGGTGTCATATACTTGGTATTGCGTATACGATTTTAATCACGAAATGTGTTATTTATTTGCTTTCTGAAACAAACTTGGGTTCTTCCCAAAGTTGAAGCCAAAACGTTTGGAACAACTTTATCGGTACAACCAACCGAATAGAAGTAAATGACGGTTAAAACTGCTACAAGGTCGAAAAAGGAAAAAATCCAATGTATTAGCGAAGCAAAAAAAATACAAAAGTTTCAGACGTGTTAAATATCATCACACTTACAAATTTCGGTCGCTGGGTAAGACGAGAGGTATATTAAAACTGTTAAAAGGTTACATTCAACAGATGTAAATAATGTTAAATTCGATATCTCTGGGCATATGGTAATTTTTTTACTGAAAGAGTCTCCTACGGTACCAACTGAGAATCTAAGAAAAATTCTCTAATTAATTCGAACAAAAATCTTAATAGAAATCATAATTTCTAATGGGTGGTTAAGGTCCTAATGTGCTTACGAAAAGATATACATGTAGAACTATGGAGGTGATTTCGGTAATTTGTATGAAGGGTTCCAGAATAGGTGTGGCAAATGTTTCGGTTTTCTGGGGTTTTGCCTACTTTTATATGATAAAAGAACTGATAAAATTCAAATATCATGAAAATATTCAGTTTCCAAAAATAGTTTCTTTTTGTATGGTAGGTATGAGAAGGAATCGGCCGTATTCCTGAGTCTAATGAATCAATAAGCTTATATCTTACTCAACATATGACATATTGCAAGGAACTTACAAAAAAAATGTATGTAAAACTATGAGTATTAATTTGGTCATTTATATGGGAGGTACCAGAAGGTAAGTATTTGTCTACTATTAGAAAATAATTAAACTGAGCAAATTCAAATAAACTCTTGTAAGTTCTCTTTTGTAAGTGATGGAAGAAATAATAATTTTCTAGTCGAGAGTCGAATTTTCATAAGCGTAAAACAATGGGGGTCAATTCGGTCATTTGTATGGGAGCTTCCACAAGGGGTGTGGTAAAGGTTTTGGTTTAGTTAATATTACAAGCTTATTAAGCAGCCCAAATTTAAATTTTCCCCAGTTGTCCATTTGGCAGTTATTGAAGAAAAAATATTTTTAAAAAAAATATGTCATTATGTATTGGAGGTACAAGAAGAGGTGGGGCAATTCTAGAACATAACTTCGTTTTGGAAAATATTAATACTGTTAAATTTTCATATAGATCAGTTAAGGATTACTCGTGTTATCCTACCCACCAGCCATCTAGACAGACGGATATGGCTCAATCGTCTTAAAGTGTCATGCAAAATATTTGGTCTGAAGATACTTGGGGTCTAACACGTCATCTTTAATGCGTTACACATTTTCTCGTATCAAATAATATATATCATCATCAAACCAACGTTAGCGACTGATAGTCAGTGACGAACCCTGATAATTGGATATATACTTGTTTATAGACGACTGCGAACGTCAGCTGTTAGAGAAGCTGCAACTCGATATGCCGATTGACTCGACACGGATAATTGTCGTGTGTTCTTACCATCATGCTACGGCCGGATTCAACGTATAAGTACTATGATTTAAGGTTATGATCCTGAATCTTCCGGACTATCTATATAGCAAATTACACTATCCGACCGGCGAGTGCACCCAAAAAATACAAGGCTGAATGAATAGACTGAACAGGACAAGGATACTCGCGACATAAAAATTGCGACTTTTACTAAAGTGTCATGTGAAAAGGTACGAATTTGAAAGTGGATTTATAATTGGACAAAGATTAATACATCTTGCCTCACGGTTTAATCCTCTTAGTGATCGAATAGCAAAATATTTGTATATCACGCTGATTTGTGCTCATGTCCCGACAAAAGGCAAAGACGATGAGATTAAAGATACATACTACAAGTGACCAGCGGAGTAATACGGTACCTTCCCTGGCCGCGACATTGAAATTGTTTAAATGTCAAAATAGGAAGGAAAAGTGTTCTTTGTCCATCGATCAGTAAATTCAGCCTGCATACTGACACGTCCAACAACAATTTTAAGCAGGTTATCTCTGAAGCGGCAAGGAACATGGTAGTGAGTGAAATATATCCACAAAGTAAGTAAGGTAGACCGGGTCGCGAAAAAAAATGTCCAAAGTCGAGGGCAAATATTAAAGATCACCTCGAGATAACTTAAAAAACAAATTTTTTGTCCTCCCCCACCGCTTAGAAGTATGCAATAATTTTCTATAATAATACAAACAACATAAAAAAATGTTTTTGTTGATGCTATAAATACATCTTATCATTCGTAACTTTTTTGTTTTTGAATAAAACTGTATACTTCCAAAGCAAAATGTTCTTGGTTTTTAAAGGGCTTTAATCCTAGGTAAAAATATTTTTAAATTTTAGGGGTAGAAATTGCTCTAAATGAGACCATCATTACAAGATGATGTCGTATGTCAGCGACATCTATAGGACAAATGTAGTACTCGTCGAAACCTATACACCGATGCCTTTGATTTAACGATTGAGCCACAAACAAAAAAGCAGTGATAAAATAACGATTTTGGCTGTTTTTCCGGGGGTGGGGGAGGAAAAAAAATTTTTTTTTGAAGTTGTCTCGAGGTGATCTTTAATATTTGCCCTCGACTTTGGAGAAAAAAAATTTTTGTATGGGGACCGACCCGGTCTAAAGTAAGGCATGCATCTAGTGTCAAGGAAGTGCGCGTGATCCGCGGTAATAACATTGGTTCGGATCATTACATGGTTACAGCTAAGGTGCGTGCAAGACTGAGCAGAGCGAAAACGCACATAACAAATCACAAAGAAAGCTAGACGTCGCACAGTGGCATTTCGGAGGAAAAAATAGGGGTTTTCAACTTTCCAATATTAAAATTTTAATGATATGGTTTTGTAAAGAAGTATTTGGATAAGAAAAATTCAACAAAGTTTTTTATGAAAAGTGAAATTTTGTAGTTAAAAAACTAACAGAAGTCAACGGAAATTTATTTAATGAAATTATATTAAAATTAGTGGCCAAATACAGAACTTTTTGTGTGTGTAAGCAAGGGCGTAGCCAGGATCTCATGTAGGGGGGGGCAGTCGGTTTTACATTTCATATAAATAGTATGTCTACAAAAAAAATTAAAACTAAGTACCTAACAAAAAGTCAATACTTATTGTTTTGACAATATTTTAGTCAACAAAGGTACACTCAAATTTTTTTAAAAAATTTAAAGTCATCGAATTCATGTGGTTCCACAAAATTATTTTAACTCATATTAGTTGTTTTTTTTTTTGACATATGAAATTTAAGGCCGCATTTCTTGAGCGAGTTTAAAAATTTTTTTCTTGTGTAATTGGAACCAAAATTTTGCACAGAATGAACGTTTTTTTATTCTGAATTCCTTATCTTTATTTTTTTTTAATGTGTCAAAGTCGATGACAAAATATTTTTTGAATTTAATTTCAAAATACCTTTTGGATTACATGTCTAAAAAATTTTAAACTTCCGCAATAATTGTGAGTATATGTTACAAATTGAACTAAGTGAAAATATAAGGAAAAATTATATTATTCTGCTTACAATTATTATCATATTCCATATAACATGGAAAATAAATGTTAAGTTTTAAAAAAGTCATCTGTAAAAAATAAGTCAAATTGGTGAAAGTCACTAGCATTTATGTTTGCATATATACAAAAAAATTCAGTTTTAAGCTGCAAATGCTATTTTGTGTTTATAAGTAGGCAAAGTATTGTGCTTTTTATTAAAAAAGTCCAATGCCATAATATGTTACATCATCTGAATAAAGAAATTTGTTTAATCCAAAAAATATTTGAAATTTAAATCAAAAATTTATTTTTTAATGTAATTAGCCATTTTAAAGATAAATAACGGTAAGGAATTTAAAATAAAAAAAATAATAATACAAAAAAAATGAAAATCGGTCAAGAATTGCGACCTCAAATTTCATATGGCAAATAAACCCTTTTTACCATTGTGGACGGTAGACTTAAAATAGTTTAAGGATGCATGATAATGACGATAAAATGTGTAAATGCCACTGTATTCTGGGTCGATCTTACATCAAAAAATGCTTGGATTGAAATCCCAATGATTATAAAATCTGTTTTAATTATTATTCATGTTTTGTCTTTGATTATTTTAACATTGATACAACCTGGAGGCTTAACGTGCATTTAGGTAAAAAGAACTTAGTTCGGTAGACAAAAAGAATAAATTTAGCATGCATAGATGCATGGAATAGCCGCCAACTAGGAGAAATACAGAAATAAATTGTTCAAACTTCTATATTCTTTAAAATATTAAAAGGCCTTTACAAAGTAAACGAAACCGCGGATGAAATAGTGGGTATGCAGAGTTCCTACGGTAACTACTCTCAGTTGTATATAGTTTTGATCTGGGTCATAATTAGTGTTGCATGGTGTCATATACTTGGGTAATCCCAATTACGAATATTAGTTTCTACTGGTTTTCTGGGTCAAACCTGATTTTAGCGTTAAGGTTTGTTTCCAAAAGTAGAAGCAGAAAATATTTGGAACAACTTTCTTAAAAACATTTTATCGGGACAACCAACCGAATAGAAGTTAATGTATGTTAAATTGAGTCAAAATCAAAAAAAAAAAAACCCACCATTTTAGTAAAAACAACAATTTTCTGTGAAAAGTCGTAGTAACTCAAAAATCTAATGATGCAGTTCGAATCCTCGTGTCCGAATTAGGTGAAAACCGTTGAGTCCGGTCTAGTTATTTTTTCGACTACCACAGTGTTCTTTTTCACTGAATGAAATCTACAAATCCAAAGAACTAATTATTTAGTCTTATGTCTTGTTAAAAGAATCGATTAGAAAATCGAGTAGGGAATCAGTTGCCTCAAAAATTCTTAAAACCACACTCGATTGTTTTTTTTTTAAATATATTTACTGTGTTCGTTCAATTGGCTTCATCGGCTTTCATCAAAGTTGTTCATTCTGTCTCCCAAATTTTCCAAGACCTTATTAATGGATTAAAATAATCTATGATCTTTATTTTTATATCAAGCTCGAGGTCAAGTATTTTTCGTATAATTTATTTATTTTTCAATATTTCTACTCTCTTCATTCTAATAGTGCCAGAATAGAAGACATAGACGAGCGACTACACTTACACTCATTTTAATTTAATTTTTGTTTATTTGTCATTCCTGAAGATGATCCTCAAAGAGGGTCGAAATATTGAAAAATAAATAAATTATTCGAAAAATGCTCATCTCGAGTTTGATTTAAAAATAAGGTAAGTAAAGATAACTAGAAAGATCGAATTTAAAAAACAAAACTAAAACTAAACAATCTATGATTTCAAAGCTTACTTGTATTTGGTCCACACTCTATATCATTTGACACGATAAAAAGTGTTACTTATTAAAGGAGACACGTTAGAGCTTAAATACATGAAGAGCGATAACTCGAGTAAACTTTACTGATCCTTTTAAAGCTTCAACAGTTTTATTTTCCAAATTTTTATTTTTATTTTCTAATGAAAAACATAAATTTCTAATGAAAAACTGGATGATATTTGGATTTGGTCTATTTAATTATCTTACAAAATTATCATTTACTTACATCTTTGTTGAAAGTGCAGTAAATACAGAGAAAATTTTCCACAATCTTATCGCTTATTGAACGTTAACTTAGGAATAAAAAAGGGGCATCGTTTTGCGTACTAGTACTTCCAATACAAAGAAGTCTAAATTTTCCCAATAATTTTAAGGAGGAACTCTTAATGTTTTGTGAATTCATTAACACTTTCTAAACTGTAACCATTTCACAGCATTGATATATTCCTGTGAACGTCTGGTCAACAGTTACCACTGCACAAGCAGGACTATACTGCCCTCCTAAGAAAAAAGTTACATCTCCATTTTAGTAGTTTTGAGATATTTAGCTTTTATGTTTTTTATCTCTCGCGTCTTAAAATTAACCAAGAAAAACCAAATTCTACAAATAAGTTACAATTTTTTTTTGCATTTTTTTTGCAAAAATAATAGTGTTTTTACCTATATTAGTTGCAATTTTTAATTAATATAATAAATAAGGTTGTGTCATGTTTGCAAGAACTTGAGAAAAAGTCATAGTATCCAAAAATATCATAAATACTAAGGAAACAAGTTTTAAAAGCCGACTTTTTATCATAGTAAGTGGCAGATACGACTTTTTTGACTAGGAAACACGCTAGAAGTGGCAGATTTGTCCAATTTGCTTAACGGTTTTCGGCCAATTACATTTGAAAATAAGTTATTTAAGTTTAATGCAAAAATCAGAAACTAATTCACGCTTCCGAATTTGCCATTATCTCAATTTTGGAATTTTGGCGCTTATGACTTTTTTTTCTTAGGACTGCCCTATAATACATAATACAACACATAAGTACTTTTACTTAAAAATCAGTAAATTCATTGACTCAGAGTTAAAAATATCCACTAGAATTTTGGAGAATGAACATAAGGTGAAACTTTTTATCAGTCAGTTCACCTTAGTGAAATTTCTGCACTGTTTAATTTTAATTTTCGTATCTTCCGGGATTTTTACAGATTTTTCAAGCTGTAGGGGGGGGGCAGCTGCCCCCCCCTGCCCCTACCTGGCTACGCCCTTGTGTGTAAGTTTAGAGCTATGGCTTTTGTTTTATTTTTCAGTGAAAATATAGCACTTACTCTTTTATAAGAAAAAAAATTATTGAAATTGGAAAAGTAAACTAATTATTATAATTTATCAAAAGTTATACCAAAAAATATTAACTTTTCATTTTGATGGAATAAAACTTTATGTGCTTTGCCTTGCTGAGTCCTCTAACTATTAAAAAAATTAAAGGCCCGAGTCTATACTTTAAATTAAGAAAAAAAAATCACCGCCAAATACCGTACCTTTTAGTAACATCGATTTTAATTTTAAAAGTCACTTCTAATATTTCATACAAATGCTAAATAAGACAAAACGATTTATAAGTGAAACATTATTTTTGTTTACGAATATGTATTAAAATGCATTAAAAAGGGTTCATAACTGTATTTTATATCAATTTGTTCCAATGACTTAGGTGTTACTAGGGTGTTCAAAACCGAAACCGAAAAACCGTAAACCGGTTTTTTTTATTTAAAACCGTATCCCGGTTTTTGCAAAAATTCCATTTTCGAATAACCGGTTTAACCGAGTTTTTTCCTTCGGGTACTCGGTTTTTTTAAATTAGTTTGAAATTGAATTTTAAAGTTTTACAAAGCTTCTAAAAGAATTCTTGTTTATAAAATGTAAAAAGATTTTTCAAAATTAATTTGAAATTTTATTTTAAAATTTTCCAAAGCTTCTAAAAAAAATCTCGTTTATAAAACGTCAAAAGTTTTTTCTAAATTAATTTGAAATAGAATTTTAAAATTTTACAAAGCTTCTAAAAACACTTTGGTTTATAAAACGTAAAAAGATTTTTCTAAACTAATTTGAAATTGAATTTTAAAATTTTACAAAGCTTCTAAAAACATTCTTGTTTATAAAATGTATAAAGGTTTTTATAAATTAATTTGAAATTGAATATTAAAACTTTAAAAAGCTTCTTAAAACATTCTCGTTTACAAAATTGAATAACCTAAATATATGTATTAGGACCGGAAAATATCCTACAAGCTAATCCTGTGTAAAGTAGTCTAAAAAGGCGGAAACGATGGAATTTGATAACGAGCTTTTAAATAACTTTATCCTGTAATTTCCCCAATAACGGCAGAGTCTAGTTACAGTTCAGATTGTGAGATGGGGGAATCTCCTAATGGTAGTCTTTGCAACGATTTAAAAAGGACAATAAGTAACATCCAAAATCCACCAGTGAAAACAAATTGCAATGAAACAAGCCTATATGATGATTTAAACTATTTCGATAGATTTAATAAAAGGACAGAAAAGCTCAACATCCTTCTAAATGCTGTTTTGTCAATAAATCCTACTTCCACAATAAGTGAGCGCGTGTTTTCCGTATCAAATACTATTTTAACCAGTAAGAAAGTTTCAGTCGGGTAAGCCGACTTACATATACCCTTACCCTCAGTAAAACATATTATTTTCTAGTATATTGATATCATTACTCGATTTCTAAAGTGGGCGAAGTGGTACGTTTGTATGGGAGGTACCAGAAGGGGCGTTGATAGACTTAAAGTTTTTTTCTTCAAAACTTTATCCTGATTTAGCTTTAATAAATACAGAATTTGGGCACGATCGCGTTGGGTGCATTGGTATTACTACTCCATCTCTAGAGTGGGCGGAATAGTACATTTGTATGGGAGGTCTCAGATGGGGCGTGGCTTGACTTAAAAACTTTATCCTGATTTAGCTTTACTAAATACAGAATTTGGACACTCCATTTCTATAGTGGGCGGAATGGTGCATTTGTATGGGAGGTACCAGCAGGTACGTGGCTAGGCTTCCAAATTGCTTATCCAAAATGTTATCCTGTTTCAGCCCTACTAAAAACAGAATTTGGTCACGATCGCGTTGGATATACTAATAATATTAATCGATTTCTAAAGTGGGTGGACCTGATGGGTATGGGAGGTACCACATGGGGCGTAGCTAGACTTCCAGTTTTTTCTCCAAAACTTTGTCCTGCTATAGTTTTACTAAATGTAGGATTTGGGCACGATCGCATTGGGTGTATTGATATTACATACTAAATAAATGCATTTTTTTAAACCAAATTATTTTTTTTTTATAAATATTTTTAGTTTTTTAGGAAAAAACCGAAAAAAACCGGTTAAACCGGATTTCTTTCAAAAGCTGTATTCGAAATCCGATTTTTCTAAAAAATCAATTTTTCGAATAACTCGGAAACCGGGTTTCTAAAAAAAGGAGGTATTTGAACACTCTAGGTGTTACACAGTTTAACTTGGCATACTTGATTACAAAATTTGTGCGATATTTTCGGTGTATTTGAAGGATAATATCTTTTGCGGAGGGTTGTTGGGGATATTCTCTTCTTTTGTATGGAGACAACACATGTTTAACTTTTGAATAAAAATTAAAAATTTTTAACTTATATGAAATTTTCATATGATTCTAGACAGGGAAGATAAACACCTAAAATCTACAACTTTCAATGGGCGTAAAACCCAAAGTAGGCGTGGCATCCCCAATATGTTTAATTTTTTTCATCGAGTCCCTAGGTCCAAAAATAAAAATATTGGCAAGTGCAGTTATATGGGAGCTGGGTGTGGCAGTAGGCGGTTTTCCAAGATTTTTTTCGAAATTTCTTAATTTAGCCCAGAGAAGTGTTTCTGCAAAATTTCATTGCTGTACGACCACTCCTTCTATTTTTTTCCAAGAAATGTATGGGGCGGTGCCACCGTGTGTCGCAATGATATTGGGTCAAAAAATGATCGAAAATAAGTACTTAAACTATCTAATCATCAATCATAATCATTTTTGCTGCCGTATAGTATATGAGCAACGTTTTGTAGTTATTAGCGGCTTAAACACAGTGTTGCCACGCCCACTAATCAAAATTGAAAATTTCACCTGCAAAATGTATATCTGTCTTGCAGAGTACTATTTGCGAAACAAATGTCAAGAACTAAATAAATATGTTGCCTACGGTAATTTCTAGATTGTAACCTAAAGGTTTACCTTATTTGATTTAAATCGTTTAAGCTGCTTGGGCGTCATTGAGTCACAGACACGAATTTGGGCACGATCGCGTTGTGTGTATTTATATTGTTACGCCATCCCTAAAGTGGGCGGAATGGTACATTTGTATGAGAGGTACCAGAAGGGGAGTGGCTAGACTTACAACTTTTTCTTCAAAACTATATCCTGTTATAACTTAACAAAATACAGAATTTGGCCACGATCACGTTGGGTGTACTGACAATATTACTCGATTTTTAAAGTGGGCGGAGTGGTACATTTGTATGGGAGGTACCAGAAGGGGCGTGGTTAAACTTCCATATTTTTCTCTGAAACTTTATTCTGCTTTAGTTTTACTGAATACAAAATGGGCACTATCGCGATGGGTGTATTAATAATATTAATCGATTTCTAAAGTGGACGGAACAAGATGGTACCAGAAGGGGAGTGGCTAAACTTCCATATTTTTCTTTGAAACCTTATCCTGCTTTAGTTTTACTGAAAACAAAATGGGCACGATGGGTATTAATAATTTTAATCGATTTCTAAAGTGGGCGTTACAAGATGGTACCAGATGAGGCGTGGCTAGACTTCAAATTTTTTTTCTCTACAATTGTATCCAACTATAGCTTTAATAAATACATAATTTGGGCACAATCGCATTGAGTGTATTAATTATATTAATCTATTTCTACATTGGTACGGGAGGTACCAGAGGGGGCGTGAATAGACTTCCAGTTATTTCTCCAAATCTTTATCCTGATATAGCTTTACTAAATACAGTATTTGGACACGATCGCTTTATGTGTATTAATTTTATTACTCGATTTCTAAAGTGGGGGAATGATATATTTGTACGGGTAGGTACCAGAAGGAGCGTGGCCGTGTAGCCCAATTGCAAAACCCTAAGTAGTTTTCATGAAATATTAACTCGTGCAAAGTTTCAAAACATTTGGTTGCGTCTTTCGAAAATTATCGTACGTACCAGCCGAACAGCCAAACAGATAGACAGACGGACATGACTCAAACGACTTAAAAAGACATGAATGGAACTTGGTTCAAAGAAACCAAGGCTCTAAAGTGACTCCTTCCATGTGTTACTCTTTTGGGTTGTATCGAATGATAAGTACCCTCCTACTAGTAGGGTGTGTGCTTTTAAAATCTCAAAAACTAAAATTTTTTACCATTAACCTATAGGTTAATTGGACATGAGCTCAGGATTTCCTCTTAAAAATATGTAATTTTGAGTTTGTGTTTGAGAGTTTGTGATTGTGTTGCCTTTAAAAGAGCGAAAGATGAAATACGGCAACTTATGTCCTAGGTGGTGCTAGAAAATTTTGTGTGTGAACGGTTGTCAACAACTAGAATGTCATAGCAATTCGTTATTGATAATACTCCTGACAGACAAATTTAATAACAGATTCCATGTGTCTGAATGCCCTTTTACCATAGCTCGCAAATGACAGTTGATCATTTTTTCTAATATGCTCTGCTTCGTAACATAACCGAAAAGATTGTGCAGACACGATCTCTCTCTGAGCGGCTCTTTTTTTTTTTTTTGTTTCGAAGCGGTTTTCGCTCAGGCGCTTTGCATTGACTCATTCGTGTGACGCTCTCAAATGAGTGTCGCGTAAAGAGTAATACGTTTTTCGCTCACACAAAGACTCTCACCAAAAGATAGTTTGACTAAAAAACTCAACAGAAATGATCTTTGCCTTCGTGTACATGTTAATACATACATATAAATGTACATGAGCATGAAAATAATAAAAAAGACAATGCTATCGGATGTTAAATAAGAATGTGAAAAAAATGTTTTGTTTTTTAAGGAACAATATTTATTTTTATTTTGTTTTTAATAATATTTTTTTTTTTTTTAAATGGAGTTTAGCGTGTTAACCCATATATACTTAAAAGACAATTTGCTTCATTTAACTCAAGCAAACGATCAATGTTTGACTTGAGCGAAACGAAAACAGAAATAACTGTCTTGCTCAGAGCGCGAGCGAGCTAAGTCAGACGCGACAAAATCAGTTTCTGTCTGAGTGTTTTTTATTGTGTGACTGAAAGACACTTATTTGCAGACAACGAAAAAGTGTCAACAGTTATTTGCGAGCTGTGCCTTTTACACTTACTTTTGAATTACTGACTAACGTATGAGTAATTAAAATAATTTCACATAACTCATACGCTCCAATAAACTTCAATCGTCACATTATATGCAATGACCTTAGTAAAAAGTTTATTGCAATGCAACGACGCAACGAATGCAATTATAAGGACACTTTATGTTTCTTACAATAAAAAATAATTAATTTAATTTTTAATAAAGTTTTATTTGCAAAAGCCAAACCCAAAATTTAACGGATTGTTCGGTATTAAAAACGGTGCTAAAAATACACGTTGGGCAAAAATAAATCGAATGGCCATTAAATTATTAATTCATCTTGTTGTTGGGGATACTTTCACGTGCAATTCTTTGAATTGAGTCTTTAAATCATGTGTTGTACTGCGTTAGGTTACGCATCATATTTACTTGCTAGTGTTAACATTTATATAAAGTTTGCCAAAAACAATTTCCATATGAAGTCCAATCAAAACAAACGGGTAAATTAATATCACACACTTTCCCTAGGCCCTTTGCATAAAGCTGCCACCAACTCCGCAGCTGCAAAACCTGTATTGTTGCATACATATCGTATGTGTGTTAACAGGCAAATACATACACAAGTATGTTCATATTAAATTAACGTCAATGTAACATTATTGGAATAATTATATGTCATAATATACTGAATGAAACATTCCAAGCCTTAATTATTTTTAATAATAATTTTTCGTATCCTTTGTCGTATGTCATATGAGGCTCTTAAGTTGTGACTACATCAAACATTGCCGAATGGACGAAGCCAACGTCGAGTTAAATTAATGGCATATTTGATTTGTATTTCATTTATAATAAGTATGTGGTATGTGAAATTTAATAATACAATTTAAGACTACTTCTTCACATTACATACACATTTATACTGTAGATACACACATATACGTATTGCAAACAATGACCGCCCTACTGTTAATTAATAAACGATACTTGTGGATTTAGGCGCTATTGTTTAAAGTCATAATTTAAAGATTTATGACGCCATGGCATAATATTTTAGTTAAAGTAAGTGCATATTTCAAATATTTAATTAAAGCCAGCAAATTGAAATTAAACATTACTATGTATCACAAATATGCCAGTAGCGAGTTGCTATGGTTGCCCTTATCAAAATTACAAAATGGAAATAATTTTGTGCTGCCTAACATTCAGTTAACTCTATAAAAACTGTAAAACAATTTCTACCTCAGCAACAATATTACCCCTGACTCCTATACGATACTTACTTCCTTCAAATCGATATTTAAGTAGTACGGCATGTAACTTGACAAAACAAATGATGTAGAACTTCTTCATTTTCGGGCTACTTTCATGTGCAGTTCTCAGAATTGAGTCCCAAATCAATGAGCTGAAAAATGTTGTATTGTGTAATGAACATGTATGTATAACAGGGTAATAACTTTTTGCATTTTTTGCAAATATCAAATCTCCCCAGACAAAATCGTGTAGGGCATGGACAAATATAAAGAACTGCGTTTTTAGTTTTTCGCTATCGTTAAAAAAGGTTACGCACCAAACGCGTTAAAGATTTGAATCAAACAAAGTTAAAAAAAAAAAATTCATATTAAAGGCATTTTAGAAATAGCTGTCGGTGCGTAAGGTTTTTTTTAGCAAATTGAACTGAAATAGTTTTTTTTTATCATTAATACAATATTTGCCATTAGAAAAGCCCTGGGGAGAATGTTGTCCAAAAAAAGTCATTACCCTAATGTATAAAGTTTGCGTCAGAAGAATCAATATAAAAAATGCTCAAATTTGAAAACAAGTTTGAACATAAGTTTTGCTATAAATCCGCCCACACATAAACATCTCCTATTATGTTTGTGATTAAACAATTTTTCTTTTTTTCGAATGTAAATAAATTTTTTTTATGCTCAAACGAATATTATGGCCAAATCTGTGGTTTATAATCTGAATATATGTTACGTACATAAGTCAAGTCCATACATGTATTATATTTCTCTTGTATGTGTTCTCATACAACTTCTTGCCCATATATCCAACCCAAAGAATGTTTATGTCACTAGTTTGTTTGCAAATGAAACCAGTGTAATATAAATATATATTGTAATCGGATGTAAGTTATTAAGATTCCATATTCGATTAAATCTGTTACACATTCAAATTTCTTGTGCTTCTGTTCGATACGTTTGACTACACTTGATTGTATTTAATGCCCAACATAAAAACATTTTCCAAAAAGGTCACAAAATATGAACAAAGTAACTTACAATTAAATTTCTTTATTCCTGTGTGCGTGTGTATGCGTGCGTGCATGGTTTAGTCAGTCATGTTTATGAGCAATGTTTGTGAGTTAACAATAAATATTTAACATTTTGTAACGATCAGATTGTAGGTATGCATGTCATAAAACGTTTGGCAAACCATTTATATATTTTATATCCAAAATCTAAAACATTTGCGAAACTAATGTTTTTTTTTCAATAAATAAATAACTATAAAACAAAGGCCGGAGAGTACATCAATAAATATTTCTTTAATATTATACAATCATTATGCGAAAGGGTCCATGGAGTACGTGATTTGACATGACTTGGCGATACATAATGCTGGGTATTAGATGTCATGATATTTAATGCTGGGGTTTATGAACATTCATATGTTAATCTCAATAATCCCAAATACACAACATTTTAATAAGGAAGCACGAATTGTGTGCCAATTGAGAAAATAAAACATCGGAGGTCGTGTCAAAAATGTTTCGAATCCCAAACTATTGAGGCATCGTCTAAATCAATATGAAAATCATTCAAGGCATTTATCATAGAAATAATGTGTGTCCAATCGCAAAAGGGTGCTTATATTGCGATCACTATTAAAAAAATAAGAAAACCATCAGGAAAAAGATAAAAATAGCAAATGAAAGTATTTAAGAATTTTTCAAATACTTGTATATGTACAGGGAAATATATAAATGCAGTTGTCTCACAAACTAACCGTACTATTGTGAAAACAAACTTAATTTCCCTTTACACCCCATGAATGAGGTATGGAATAGCTTTTCGCGTTGTTGTGAATTAACACGCTTTATATTTCTAGATTCACAACTAACGGCACCTACTTGTTTATCGACGAATGCGAACGTCACTGTTTGAGAGGCTTTTACTAGACTTGCCGATTGACTCGACACTATACTGCGACGTTGATGTCTACAACATCGAGAGGGCCGGAAATGAATGAAAAATGTAGATGACTGGAGCAGAAATCGAACCCGGGATCTCCCGCATGGTAGTCGCGTGTTCCAACCACTATGCCACTGCCGGTCCCGTACAATTTTGAAAAGGGGCTTTAATTTTGATACCTATGAAAGGATAAAGATATAACTACAAAGAGGATAAAAACTCCCTACTAAACTTCTGAGGAATTATACAAATCTATATGGACCGGCCGTGGCATAGTGGTTAGAACACGCGACTACCATGCGGGAGATCGCAGGTTCAAATCTGGCTCCAGTCATCTTAAAAGAAAAAATAAATAAATAAAATTTTCTTTCATTGTCGGCTCCCCTCGAATGTTGTTGACAGCAACTTCGCAGTATTAATCGTCGTGTCTAGTAAGAGCTTCTCAAACAGTGACGTTCGCATTCGTCGATAAACAAGTAGGTGCCGTTAGTTGTGAATCTAAAAATAGAAAGCGTGTTAATTCACAACAACGCGAGAAGCCATCCCATACCTCATTCATGGGGTGCAAAGGGAAATTAAGTAAGTAAGTATATGGAAATCTTTAATTTTATGGTAGGACCGGTCGTGGCATGATGGATGGAACTGTGACGTTCGGATTCGTTAATACTTAAGTAGGTGCCGTTAGTTGTGAATCTGAAAATAGAAAGTGTGTTAATTCACAACAGCGCGAGGAGCTGTCCCGTACATCATTTATGGGGTGTAAAACGAAATAAAATAATTAGGTATAGAAGAATGTGTAAATCTTTATGAAGAGGATGGAAGTTCACTACGAAACTTCTGAGGAATCGTTCAAATCTGTATGGAAATATTTAAATGCATTTATTTCGTAAACTTGGAAGAGCTGTTTGAAGTAGGCAGTGGCTATCTATGGGGAGGTTTGCAACATTGCGATGTCGAGCTTTCTTTGTAATTGATAGCATGCATTTTTCGCTGTGCTCTTTTTTAAGCAACCTCAACTTGTTTTTTTTATACCACCAGGTGCATGAACGGAGTTGAGGGTACATTAATTTTGTTCTTCCATTTGTAAAGAGGAGTGGTATGTATGTCAATATATATATCTATTTAAAGATGACCGTCCCATTACCCAGGATTCTGCAGCATATAGAGCAAGACAGGTAGGATCAGAGTTTGGTAGAGTTGGATCTTTGTTCTTCGAGAGAGCGCTTCATTATAACGCTTGCTTAACGCATAGAAGCAGCGGTTTGCGATCAATACTCGTCTTTTTATTTCCAGGCTTACATTACTATTTTTGTTTATGGCGGAGCCAAGGTAGACAAAATCATCTACCACTTCAAAGCTAAAGTTGTCAACGTTCACGCAGAGTCCCAGACGAATGGACTCTTTGGTCGTTGAAACAAATAACATGCTTTTGTCCTCATTTATCACCACACCCACTTTCGCCGTTTGCTTTTCAATGCTCGAAAAAGCCGCAGTAACATCCCATAATCCACGGGCAATGTTATCCATATCATCGGCATACGCTAGCAACATGTGACTTTTGTTTGGTAGAAAATGGCTCTGATAGATTTTTGCCAATTTCACTGAAGACTTCGTGTCAGTCAGTATCATCCCACAATGTCGTATTAGCTTCGCGGGGATACCAATAGCCATAGCATATAACAATTTCAGTCGTATCGGACTATCGAATGCAGCTTTCTAGTCGATGATCAGATGGTAGGTGTCGATCTGCATTTCTTTTGTCTTCTCCAGGATTTGTCGTAGTGTGAATATCTGGTCGGTCGTAGATTTACCATGTCTAAAGCCACACTGATAAGGTCCAATCAGGTTCGCCAGAATGAGCTTTAGTCTTTCATATAACACATTAGACAGCACCTTGTATTCGATGGGTAAAAGGCTAATCCCGCGATAGTTGGTACACACACTTGAATCGCCTTTCTTAAGCATGGAACATAGGACACTCGGATTTCAATCATCGGGCATGCACTCCCTGAGCCAAATCGTGTTTATGAGCTGGTACATGTATGTTACCAGCTCACCACCGCCAGTTTTAAAAAGCACTGCCGGCAGTCCATCGCCTCCTGGAGCTTTGTTACTTTTAAGCCTTGCGATCGCCGTGCTGGTCTCGTTTTGGCTCGGTGGTGAACAGTCTACTCCATCGTCGATGATTGGTGTGATTTCGTCACTTATACTGCCTTCGGGAACGAGTAGAGACCGAAAGTGTTACCTGCATATTTGCAGCACACTCTGAGTTGCCGAGACCAGATTTCCATCTCTGTCTCTACAGGTGGGCATCCCTGTTTCATAACCTTTGCTTTTAACCTTTTTGTAGAACTTTCGGGCTTCACCCCTATTCCTGTAGTTTTCGATATTTTGGCTCTCTCTTTTCTTTCACAGACACTTTTTCCGCCTGAAAAGACGTTTCACCTCCCTCCTCTTCTCATTATAACGCTCCGTCACGGCACGCGTCGCCATTGGCAGCAGTTTTGCCTTTGTATGAAGCATCCATCTCCTCAGACATTTCGCGACATTCATCGTCGTACCAGGGCTTGTCTGAACGTGGTTTTTTATAACCCAGTACGGTTGTTGCGGCAGTGGTCATAGAATACGCAATATGCTGCCACTGTATGTCGGGAACATCAGAACAAGAGGGGTTTGTTTGCAGTAATTGAGAGAGTTGGTTCGAGTTGGCATTGGCTATCTCGGTGGTTTGCAGCTTTGTGCTGTCTAGCTTCCTTTGCGTTTGATTACGAGTCTACTTAATCGTGTGTGTACCTTGGCTGCAACTAGGTGGTGATCCGAGTCAATATTTGCACCGCGCATCACACTCACTTCCATAACGCTTGAGACATGCCTTCCATCAATTACTACGTGATCAATTTGATTTCTTGTATTTTGATCGTGAGATATTTATGTGACCTTGTGGATATCTTTATGCGGGAATCTGGTTATCTGGTCGTTATCGGAGGTGTTGTTGTGTAGACTGAATGTTCAGACTGCTACACCAAGAGCATCTTCTCTACCTATTTTAGCATTGAAATCTCCCAAAACAATTTTAATATCATGTGCAGGTCAGCGGCGCTCATAGAATGAATTTTAAATGTCATCGTCTTTGTCTTCCGTCGGGGCGTGTGCCCAAATCAGCGTAATGTAAAAATATTTCGCCTGGATGCGAATGGTTGCTATGCGGTCACTTACAGGGTTAATAAATCAAAATAGATACTAAAGATACCCCAGGGAACTTCATGCACTAATGGGTTAAACCGCGAGACCAGTTGTCGAAGTCTCTTGTCGACTATGAAACCACATCCAAATTCGTGTGTTTCTGCATGGCAGCTGGAAAAGATCTGTTTACGAGCATTTATATCACTGTGGAAAATTGTAGGGGACATTGTCTGGGAAGTGAGTAATTTCGTGATGAATGTTACTAGGCCAGTATAGTAAAAACTTCAAAAGGTTTGACGTTGTCTGACCAATACTGACCTAGAACTTTCACCCTAACCTGGAATTTTTCACGCTCCTCAGATTGGATGTTGCACTGTGTTATTAAACCAGTAGTCCAAACGGTGTGCGTATGAGTAATATAACGTCCGCAAAAAAATATTTTTCATACGTTGTACGAGTAACATTAGCTGCCTCAAAATGTCCTTTTTCTAATCCACAAAATCTAATTGGACAACATTAGAGGCCAATAGAAATTTACGATTTCCACTATAAACTGTATCGTTATATGAAATCAAAAAAGGCGTAACACATTTTAAAAATGTTGTTTGCGCTTTTAGAATTTTGTTAATAAAATTGTCGTTTTTAGTCGTATGACTATAAAACTTTGCAGGTACATGATGCGGTGCATAGTATTCAATCAAAACGTCGATTTTGAATTTTTGGTAACTTACGCCTTTTTTGATTTCATATGACTGTATGTAACTTGATAAACAAAACCAAAAAGAACATTGATTTGGAATTTATTTCATGCCCAAGACCAGTGTTTTTTTTGGAAAGAAGTTCATAGCAGAATATTCTCATAGTGCCAGGCAGTCTGTGCAGTTTTTTCGGATTCAGCCACGAATCCTCGACAGCAGATTTTGATATAATGATTGCAAATTGTCTTATGCACCAGAATTCACAATAAAATGAGAATTCTTTCTTGAGTGCATAGACTCGAAAAACCATTTGCTTAACTTCTTTCTTGTTTTGACCAAAAAGTTTATATTTCTAGCGACCTCTAAATATTGTCCGATTGCTCCAATTTTTTGGCAAGGGGCGGCATTGTGGAGACATTTGTATGGGAGGTACCAGAAGGGGCGCGCCTAGACTTCCAGAATTTTCTCCAAAACTTTATCCTGTTATAGTTGACTAGATACAGAATTTGGACACGATCGCGTTACGTATATTGATATTATTACTCCATCTCTAAAGTGGGCGGAGTGATACATTTGTATGGGAGGTACCAGAAGGGGCGGGGCCATGTAGCCCATTTGCAATACCGTAAGTAGTTTTGGGGAATATTAACTCGTGCTAAATTTCAGAACATTTGGTTACGTCTTTCGAAAGTTATCGTGCGAACCAGCCGGACAGCCAGACAGACAGGCAGACAGACGGACATGGCTCAAACGACATAAAAAGTCATGAATTTGGTTCAAAGAAACCTAGGGTCTAAAGTCACTCCTTCTATGTGTTACACTTTTGGGTCGTATCAAATGATATATACTCTCATCCCTAAGGGTGATGGTATAAAAATTTGGCCTGAGAACAAAAAACCCTTTGGTGGTTATACTAAACTTATTTGGTACCTTCACCCAGACTTGGACTATCTCACCCCCCCCCCAAATTGGGTTATCTGAATTTAGCAATGTCGTTGTTGTACCTACGACATACTTTGTTATTTGCTAGCATTGACCGAATAAAAGCTTTTTATTGCCTGAATTCTTTTTATGTATATTCTAGGAAATTTTGTTTTATTAGATTTATTTTATTTGTATTTATTCACAAGTTGGTTAAGTACCATACTAGTTTCATACACATGTCCCTATGATCCAGGGATATGTATCTATAGGCAATTGTTCACATTTGTTAGACAGCAGACAAGTTGTATGTGGGCGTTCGATGAATAAGTGAATATTTGGTTGAATATAGAATTTTTCAGGCTCGTCACGTAATTCATATAATGTCATTTTAGTTACGTTTCTATGGCTCGTTGATTGCCATTTCAATAAAAATCCACACACATATTCAATTGGTTCCTAATCAGTCAACGAGCAGCCGAAATATAGGTATGTATGGTACAAACTAATGTACATAGTATTTTCACACAAACACCTACTATCTCTCTCGCTCTCTATGTAAATACAAATAGATCCATCGAAAATGCCATGCAATTTTTGTAAATAGAGGAATGAATTGTAGAACACTTACACACACACACGATTGAAATCTAAATATGTCTTCGTTCACTCAAAGAAATAGTACAGAAAGCTGATGTACTACACAAAGATTGGAAATTGAAGTTAAAATGACTGAATTGAAAAAATATTTATCTGCCATATTTTTACATTGGTACATAGCAAATACGCTGTACATATATCATGTATGTATTGTATTAGCAAGTAAGAGTTATATACAGCTAAAAAAAATGGTCCCTTAAAGTTACATAAATACTAAATTAAGTGGTAATTGTCTCTATAAACATATAAAAACTGTATTATCCTTTCCTTTATATCCGTTAAATGAGATACTGAAAGATTACTTGTATTTTCATGTCGACTAGTAGTTCAGCTCGCCAGACGGATGAATATGGTTTAATCATCTTGGCACTCATTCAATAAATTCCATCCTTAGCCATAAAATTTTACCATATTTCCTAGTCTAACAATATCATTTTATATCAAATGCAAAAATGCCATCTACATCCCTTCATTTTAACTCATCACTTTCTTTGGGTTAAAGGAATTTTCACTTAAAAAAAATTTCTGCAGAAAATTCAACAAGTTGCCGGAAAAAATAACAGCAAATTTCCAATTGCAAACTAATATTAAGTGTGATTAACGTCAACAATATGAACGTGTCCAGTTGGCGTGCAGTGTTAGATATCTACTGGCATATTTAGCATAAATAAAACACCTCTAACTGTCAAACAGCGTCGTTTAAAGGCCAATATAATTTAATATGTGTCAGTGTGCCGACACGTGTTGATAAATCAACCGATGTCATGACATGCGATTATCCCTAAACATATGTCACGTACATACAATCAATTTATTCAATCAAGTACTAACAGCAACTAATATGGCTAAGTACATAGCGATTACATTCATATGACATTATAATTTATGCAAACATTGACGGCAGTAAATCAAGGACAAATTTTGTGTAGTGATGACACATCATAATCACGAAATTATAATATTAGTTGCACGTTTGCGTAAACGAAGCATAAAGGGTTGTACTATACAACTGTCTGTTTTACAAATATGTTTTAAACTTTCGAAATTATTGGAGAACATTTAATTTTCACTGAACGACTGTTCAGAGGAACTAAATGCGAGGAGTGAGAGAGAAATGTTGAGCAAGGAAGTAGGTAACAACCGAAGCTCAACACAACGGCTATCGTAGTGGCTTTGGTCGCCCTAAACCAATAGGTAAAAAGAAAAGATTTTGGCACACAAATCCTCATCTGTAAGGACAGAAATGGCAGTTGGGTCATGGAAACGTGTAAGTGACGATATTACGCCAAATATTCGACGTCGGAGCAGATTGTCCAACGCCGAGCCAAAACGAAATCAGCGCGGCTATTGCCGGTGACAATGAGCGATTTGGCTAAAGAAATGCATAACCGATGGTTGGAATTTTAAGGTTCTATGTTTTTCAAAGTGACGGGGCCTTGTATGTGCCGTTGGGGATGTAAAGTGAATCTTGCAGCTCAAGCCGACTCACAACTAGTGTTTTTGTCCCGAGAATTCCCGGGACAAAAATCCCGGGAATCCCGGCCAATTTGTTGTCCCGGAATCCCGGGAATGCGACCGGGATTTCCCAGGATTTATTATTACTAAAACTTCTAAAACTACAACCAAAAATAATTAAGTGTTCCAAATTTTTAACCATAAAATTACCAATTGGTGACTATTTTCTTGACCATCAATATCGTCTTCCGCCTCTCGATGTGTTGTTTATCTTTCAAATGTATTGAATATGCTAAATATACCATGTCCATGAGTTGATGGATTCTTACTTATTGATATATTTTAAAACAATATTTTTAAGCCAATTGATTGACATATAACTTTCCCTGTTGGTGTACTGGGTGATTGAACCTTTCGGTGTTTTGTCTGAGCGATGATAACACTTATCCCCTTTTTATCTCAAGGAGTACGAATTTTCGCGATTCCACCTTTAGCTTTTTGGTCTGGGTGATTGTAACAGTTTTATCCCATTTTCGCGTTTGTCCTGCTAAATGGTCGAAATTCTTTCATATCACGGAATTGCTCCATAAAATAAATATTCGCCCCAATACCCGCATTTATAACTTTAAGGGTGATGGTACCAATTTGATATGAATTCACAGCGCAGAACTACTCACTAAAATTAATACTCCGCCCCTTATTTGCTGTTCTACCTTAAACCGTTTGGTCTTGGTTTAGTTAGGTTTTTTTAAGGGGTAACAATTTTGAAAAATCTCCTCATGCAGATCTCTAATTCTATGGGAAACATTCCCATATAGATTTTTGCGATGCTATATTTAGCCGTTGGTCTGGGTGATTGTATAAGTTTTACCCCTTTTGGGGCATTTTTAGCACCTAAGAACGAATTTTGAAAAATGCCATCGGATTATAGCTTTAATCGTTTGGATTGGGTCCTTTTTTACCCCAAAAAGTACGAATTTCGAAAAATCTCTCCTAGCGGCCTTCGTATTCTTTAAGAAGCTTGCTCATATACATTGCCACGATGATAGCTTTTGCTGTTTGGCGTGTATAATGTTACCAGTTTTCTCACTTGTTAGAATTCTTTTCCACCCAAAAGTACGAATTTCGAAAAATCCCTGCGTACGCCACTCTAAGTCTATAAGGAGATTGCTCATATGCAGGTTTCACGAAAATAGCTTGTCTAAGCATTAACAACTCTTCAAATGAACCATAACACAAGATTTTTAGAATGATTTGCATGTTTTATTTCATGTTTCTTTGTTTGCATTAAAATTTAAAAAATTTCTTTAATATTTAAAGGCATTTATTTTATATTTTTTGTTCTGGACCGGGATTTCCCGGGATCCCGGGAAAATTAAATAAAAATCCCGGTATCCCGGGAAATGAAAAATGGCGGGAAATCAAAAACACTACTCACAACCTACTTCGTGGTGGCACCTGGGTAACGTAGTTTGTGATATTTTTTTTATCATGAATAGCGGCTGATAGGGAGCGACGAACCCTGATGGTTGGGCTAGCCACCCGCCTCCATGTCCTTTACTGGCTATGAAAACACGAGAAAGAAAAAGTAACAAACCGAACCCTCTAAATGTTGATGTCCCCCGCAAACGTAATAAGGACCATGATTTAAGGATATACACCTGGAACGTTCGGTGTAGAATTTGCCACTGTCCGACTGGCGGATGTTCTCAAAAATATAAGGCTGAAATCACCGCTATTCAGGAGATGAGATGGACAGGACAAGGATGGTCGCGACGTAAAAATTGCGACATCTATTACAGCTGAAAAGCAAGAATTTGAATGTGGATTTGTAGTTGGCGAGAGAATCAGATAGCTTGTCTCGTGATTCAATCCAGGTAGTGATCGGATTACCACAAACCGCATCAAGGCGAAATGTTTCTACATCACGCAAATTATGCTCATGCCCCGACGGAAGATAAAGACGATGATATTAAAGATGAATTTTACAAGTGCCTAGAGGAATCATCGACCGCTACCCTGGCCACGACATTAAAATTGTTTTGGGAAACATTAATGCAAAAATAGGAAGGGAAGCTGTGCTTGGTCCATCGATCGGTAAATTCAGCCTGCATACCGACACGTCAGACAACGGGTTTAGACTTGTTAGCTTCGCATCGGAAAGGAACATGTTAGTGAGTGGAACCACATTCTAGCACAAAGATATCCACAAGGCAACTAGGACTTTGGTCACCCGACCAAACCACCAAAAATCAAATTGATCTTGTGGTAATTGATGGCAGGCATACATCTAGTGTCATGGACGTGCGTTGTGCTAATAATGGCTCGGATCATTACATGGTTGCAGCCAAGGTGCGCGCAAGATTGATCAGAGCGAAAAATGCACGTAAACAAACAGAGAAAGCAGGACATCACAAAGCTGCAAACCCCAGAGATAGCCACTGCCTACTGCAACCAGCTCTTCCAACTAATACGTCACAACGCCTCTACTTCTGACAGTGGCAGCTTATTGAGCATTACATTGCAACCGTCGCAACAACCGTGCTAGGATATGAAAAACGGCGCTCAGACGAATCCTTGTACGATGAAAAATGTCGCATAGCATCTGAAGAACAGGATGCTGCTTTTAGAGCACGCTGCAGCCAATTGCAACCCGTGCTGTTAAGAAACGGCACAAGGAGAGAGAAAGGACAAGAATTGAAATCTGGTTATGGATACACAGAGTGTGCTGCATATATGGAGAGAACACTTCCAGCAACTGCTGGTTCCAGAAGGCAGCGCTCATGAAGGTATCATGCCAATTGTCGACGAAGGCTTAGATTGCCCATCACCAAGTCAAGTCGAGGTAAGAAAAGCAATATCGTTGCTGAAATACTATAAATCAGCCGGTGTCGACGGAATTTCGGCAGAGCTCTTCAAGCCGTGGGACCGGCCGTGGCATAGTGGTTAGAACACGCGACTACCATGCGGGATATCGCAGGTTCAAACCTGGCTCCAGTCATCTTAAAAAAGAAAAAAATAAATAAAATTTTCTTTCATTGTCGGCTCCCCTCGAATGTTGTTTGACAGCAACTTCGCAGTATTAAGCGTCGATTCAATCGTCGTGTCTAGTAAGAGCTTCTCAAAACAGTGACGTTCGCATTCGTCGATAAATAAGTAGGTGCCGTTAGTTGTGAATCTAAAAATAGAAAGCGTGTTAATTCACAACAACGCGAGAAGCTATCCCATACCTCATTCATGGGGTGCAAAGGGAAATTAAGTTTTTTTTAAGTCTTCAACCCACGGCTTGTGGCATAGTGGTTAGAACACGCGACTACCATGCGGGATATCGCAGGTTCAAGCCTGGCTCCAGTCATCTTAAAAAATTGTTTCTTTCATTGTCGGCTCCCCTCGAATGTTGTTGACAGCAACTTCGCAGTATTAAGTGTCGAGTCAATCGGCGTGTCAAGTAAGAGCTTCTCAAACAGTGACGTTCGCATTTGTCGATAAACAAGTAGGTGCCGTTAGTTGTGAATCTAAACATAGAAAGCGTGTTAATTCACAACAACGCGAGCAGCTATCCCATACTTCATTCATGGGGTGCAAAGGGAAATTAATTTTTTTTATTTTTTTTTTCTTCAAGCCGTGTGGCGAGGAGCTGGTAACGAGAATGCACCAGCTCCTACGCATGGTTTGGTTTAACGAGTGCATGGCCGACGATTGGAATCCAAGCGTGTCTTGTGCTTGAAAGATATGATCCAAGTGTGTGCTCCAACTCCCGCTGGATGACCTTTTTACCCATCGCATATAAGGTCCTGTCGAGTGTATTATGTGAAAGACTAAACCCAGTGTTATCCAACATGCTTGGGCCTTATCAGTGTGACTTTAGACCTGGTAAATCAACAGCTGACCAGATATTCACACTTGGGCGAATCCTGGAAAAGACCCAAGAGAAACAGATCGACACGTACCATCTTTTTGTCGACTTTTTGTCCGCTGACGACGTAGACTGCGGGATGTGACTGCCGCCTTCTCAGGTATACAGAAGGAATCAGCGAAAATGGGCCTAACGGTGAACGAGGACAAAACGAAGTTATTAGTTTCAACGAACAAAGATTCTACTCTTTTGGGAAACTGCGTGAACGTTGACAACTATAATTTCGAGGTGGTAGATAATTATATCTACCTAGGCTCCGCCATCAACAAAGCAAATAATGTCAGCCTAGAAATCCGGAGAAGAATACTTCTTGCTAATAAATGCTACTACGGACTAAGCAAGCGTCCGAAGCGACAGAGCCATCTCTCGACGAACAATAATCCAAAAAAAAAAATACCAGATACTGCTTCTATCTGTCTTAATGTATGGTTCAGAATCCTGGGTTATGACACAAGCGGATGAATCGGTTCTGACAGTATTCGAAAGAAAAATACTCCGTAAAATATATGGGCCCATCATTGTTAACGGAGGATATTGGCGTCGTATCAATCAAGAGCTTTACGAGTTGTACACTGACATTGACATGGTCAGACGCATTAAGGTGTAGCGTTTGCGTTGGTTGTTGTACGCATGGACGAAAATGCTTCAGCTCGAAATGTCTTTGATAATAAACTCGATGGACGGCGTAGGTGAGGGCGACCAAATCTCCGTTGGAAAGACCAGGTTACTAAGAACCTTACAGAACTCGGTGTGACTAACTGGAGGAGAAGCACAGAAGATCGAAGCGCTTATAATATTTTTCTCCGTGCGGTATGTACTCCAATGGAATTGCCTAGAAATGCCGGCTAAGTAATAAGGTCATCTACTCTGTTCTAAAAAATCAGGGTGTCACACAGATTCTATTACCCTCCATCATATAAATTGCCTTAACGATGTAGTATAGTTGTATTACACCTAGAATACTTGTAGAGAAATCACTTTTCTCCAACTCAGTACTGCAACTGCTGACCATGTCGCCATTAATATATCAAAACAAATTTAGTTGAGAACATATCTGTGCAGCTGTGGCATGTTATTTTTGACCAAAAATTTTAATTTGAAGTACTTTTAATGAATATAAGCTTTTCAAAAACACTGCGTGAGAGTATTTTTTAGACAGTTTACTTGACTGAAATTTCTGTAAAAGTTTTAATTTTGCATCTCGAGCAGTGACCTCAGGCTTAACGTTTTCTGCAGAATGTAATAAATTCTTTTCAAATTTATATCTATGATGTTTTATACCTATTGTCGATGCTGTGACTGACCTTAAGTTTTTATTTCCACAAAAATGTTTTTTGAAAGTTGTCTCTATAACAGCTAATTAAAAACCAGTACAGAAATTCCAATCAGGTGAACTGACTGATAAATACTCTCAACCATTGGGTGCATTGATGTTATTTATCAATATCTAAAGTGGGCGGAATATTAAATTTGTATGGGATGTACCAGAATGGGCGTGGCTAGACTTCCAATTATTTTCTCCAAAACGTTATCTTATTATAGCTATACTAAATGCAGAATTTAGGCACGATCGCGTTGGGTTATTGATATTATTATTCGATTTCTAAAGTGGACGGAATGTAACATTTGTGTGGGAGGTACCAGAAAGAGCATGGCCATATAGCCCATTTGAAATACTGTAAGTAGTTTTGAGGAAATATTAACGCGTGCAAAGTAGCGAAAGAATAGCGTAGCGTCATTCGAAAGTTATCGTGAGTACCGGGCGGACAGACAAACGGACATGGCTCAAATGATTTAAAAAGTCATCAAATTGGTTCAAAGAAACTTAGGGTCTAAAGTGTCTTATATGTATTACTTTCTTTTGGGTCATATTAAATGATATGTATCCTTCTACCCGTAGAGTGAGAGTATAATGAGATTGTCCAAAGATTTCTTTTTTTTGGATCGCAGCGAATATGCTTACCGTAAAATCTAACATTGAAGTATAAGTTTATTTTATGTGTCATAATCGTTAGAATTTTATGTTCTTTAATAAATTTACTGTCCACATATAAACTTATTTCTAAATTGTGATAATTGATTTTCTTACAGGCCAATACAAGTAACATTATCTGCAAATCCCTTAATTATGGTATGACCAAATTGGCCATGGTTTTGTACCCAATGATTATCTTCAAATTTACACACTTAACAAAAGGAAATGGAAGTTAACACAAACAATAGCAAAAAAAACCTTTAACCAATTAAGTAAATTTTATGTGGAATTCTGTACACAGACTTGAACTGAAGTGCGACGAGTGCGGACACTAGTTCACTAGTTAAATTAGTGCAGTGGGTAAACAAAAAGAAAAGAAAAAAAAAGGAAATGAAATAAAATAAAAAGAAAGAATTACAGTTTGATGTAAAATGCGACGTCTCTTCTTGGTTCGAGGGAGTCACTTTTTATTTGGTACTTTCACCATAATGGCACTGTTTGGGCTGTTGATACATGTTTATGCTGCTTTATGTGCAAAGTTATCCTTATCATTTGGTGTGATTATGTTGCGGATACTTATGTAATTTAATTATCAGCTCATTACTGTCGAAAACCCCAATCAGTTCTAATGACAATTAGTGCAGTAAATTAACTATGACTTGGGGTATAAGCTCAAAGTGCCATTGGTTTTATCTTGACACAAGTATGTTATGACAGTCAGTATGTGTTTGTAATTACCATATCTGATGATAATGGTATTGACCTATTGCTGGTTTTTATGATCGATCAGCAATACATTACACCGATTACACGAATTGACCAAACAAACGGTCAGCAGAACATAATTCAAGCGTCCTAAAAGGTCGTTAACGAATATACATAGTGTTTTTTAGGTCATCTCATGGTTGAGGGTATTATTGAGTATATTATATGTTTTAATTGGGACTGGCCGTGGCATAGTGGTTAGAACACGCGACAACCATGCGGAAGATCGGCAAGTCTAGTAATAGCTTCTCAAGTAGTGACGTTCGCATTCGTCGATAAACAAGTAGGTCCCGTTAGTTGTGAAACTTAAAATAGAAAGCATGTTAATTCATAACAACGCGAGAAGCTATCCCATACCTCATTTATGGGGTGTAAAGGGAAATTTTTTCTTTGAACAAAATTCGATTCATGACTTTTTGAGTCGATTGAGCCATGTCCGTCTGTCTGTCTGGCTGTACGGCTGGTACGCACGATAACTTTCAAAAGACGCAACCAAATGTTTTGCACGAGTTAATATTTTCCTAAAACTACTTACGGTGTTGCAAATCGGCTTCATGGTCCCGCCCCTTCTGGTACCTCCCATATAAATGCATGGGTGGAATGCCCACTTTAGAAATCGAGTAATAATATAAACACACCCAACGGGATCGTACCCAAATTCTGTATTTAGTAAAGCTATAAAAGTATAAAGTTTTGGAAAAAAATTTGAAGTCAAGCCACGCCCCTTCTGGTACCTCCCATACAAATGTACCTTTCCGCCCTCAATGGAGATGGAGTAATAATATCAATATATCCAACGTGATCGTACAAAAATTCTTTATTGAGTAAAGCTTTAACGGGATCAAGTTTAGGAGTAAAAAATTGGAAGTCTAGCCACACCTCATCTGGTACCTCCCATACCCATCTGGTACCGCCGACTTTATAAATCGATTAATATTATTAATAGACCTAACGCGATCGTGCTCAAATTCTGCATTAAGTAAACTATAACAGGTTAAAGTTTTGGAGTAAAAATCTGGAAGTCTAGACACGCACCTTCTTGTACCTCCCATACAAATGTACCTTTCCACCCACTTAAGAGATGGAGTAATAATATCAATAAATCCAACGCGATTGTACCCAAATTCTGTATTTAATAAAGCTATAACAGGATAAAGTTTTGGAGTAAAAATCTAAAAGTCTAGCCACGCCCCTTCTGGTACCTTTCATACAAATGAACCTTTCCGCCCACTTTAGAGATGGAGTAAAAATATTAATAAATACAACGCTATCGTACCCAAATTCTTTATTTAATAAAGCTATAGCAGGATACAGTTTTTGAGAAAAAAAACTGGAAGTGTGGCCACGCCCCATCTGGTACCTCCCATACACATCTGGTACCGACTAGAGATGGGCACGTGAGTGATTTTGACTCACATTCATGCACGCTCACGTGATTGAAATGGTCACTCACGCACGCTCACGTTCGAAGATTTTTTCGCTACTCACGTTCACGCACGCTCACGTGAGTAAATTTTGTACTCACGCACATTCACGTGAGCGTGAATCACGACAATCACGCCAAATAAAAAGTAACATTTTTTTATTGTTTCTATAATGATTTGCATTTTATAGTTCATTTTAATTGTTAAATATATAGTAGATTAATATGGAAATAAATAAATTTATGAATACATAACATCAAAATAAAATATTAATATTATATTTTTATTTATTTTTTATTTATATTCAAAATTGTAATTTTAAGCCTTGTGGCCAATATAAATTAAATTACAATAATACAACTTATTTGAAAAATTTTTCTGACAAAAAACCTAATTTTTTTTTTTAAATTAATTTCTATTTATATTCCACTTATACAGCTACTCTTTAATTTGTATAAAAATTATAATAATATATAAAGTATAATTGTTTGAGATTTGATGAAATAATAAATATATAAGAATTGCTGAATTAAGTAAATTAGAATACAACCATTTTTTTTTTTTTTGACAAATTCTAAACTTTTAATAAAAAATGGTGTAGTAACATTACAAATATAATCTTTGATAAACAGAAAAAACAAATTTATTATTTTAGTACTAATTTTTTAGTCTTGCACTCATGTTATACAACTACTCCATAGTTGAAAACCAACTACATAATATGAGTGACGTGCACGACACACATGCTATTAGACAGTGTATTTTGGTACGACACGTCTAACTACATGAGTGCCTGTGTAACTGAAATTCCAAATTAAAAAAGCATATTCACTTGCTTTTGCTTATTTCACAAATTATTCACGAATTTGTGAGTATGTCCCCATTGACAAAAATCCCAAATTCGTTTTTCGGACAAGTTTTAGTAAACTTTAAAAATGTAAATATTTCAAAATTTAGGCTTTGTGGGAAAGTTGAAGTTTTGGATATATTATATATATATTTTCGATATCTCATGACGGATCCAGATAACATATATATATAAGGGGAAAAAAAATCTAGAATTTTGTCGGTCCACATCCCAAAAATTATAAGTCTTTGCAGATTTTAGGATTGCCAAAGTTTGAGCACGATTGGGGTATGTAAACCCGTGCCGCTTTGGGCTTACAGCTTTTAAGCTCCTGTAGCCTAGTTCGTGGACGAATTCAAGAACGACTAGTCCAATTTTGATCAAACTTTTTAAGACGATTGAGCTATGTCCGCCTGTCTGGCTGGCTGGTGGGCAGGATAACTCGAGTAAACCTTAACGGATCGGTATAAAAATTTACCAGTATTAATATTTTTCACAACGAACTTATGGGATTGTAAATGGGCAGAATAGCCCCACCCCATACAAAATTACCTATTTTTGGATAATTAATATTTCTTTCATAACTCCCAAATGCATGATACTCCGGCCATTTATCCGGTATTTAAATTTGGTCAGTTTATTTATCTTGCAATAGTAGCCAAACCCTAAGAACACCGAAACCCTTACCATACCCCTTCCCAGCAACGGAATTTGGTAGGCCTTACCAAAAATCAACCTTCTGTAGGTCTTCTATTGGATTTTCTACACCTACCAGAAGACCTACTTTAATGAGTAATGCAAAAATCCCTACCTCTTCCTTTCAAAAAAACGTTCTTACTAATCCTTTCTCATTTCCTATGGGAACAATCGAGAAGGTCTTCTAATCGCAGCGAAAGAGCATGTGTTACAACTTCTCATTCGCAACTTTTAGGAGAGATCTAGCAGTTCTGCTAAGAGGAAATGAAGAAGGTCTTCTATTATTTGCAACAGAGCACCTGCTACACGATCTGATTCCTTGCTTTAAAGAGAAATCTAGTAGTTATTCTTTGGGATAGTAAATAAGTATGCAATATTCGATAGTTGAAGCTTTGAAGACCTATTATTTGAATCCAAAAAGATACAAAGAAGCATTTGTAACACATTTCGTTCATTGCTGGTGGAAGATCTAAAGAAGGAATTCTAATAAGATTCATAGTAACACGAGGTACACAGTCACAACAACAGTTATAATCCCGTTAAACGAAATTCCATCAAGTTTTTTGTTTACATTGTTTTGTCTGCTCCCTTGATCTCTAGTTTGCATTTAGTTGTTTTGTGTACATCAAAGAAGCCACAAGGGTCCCAGCGACAGGTAGTGAGCTGTCGAACATTAATGTTAATTTGGAGAGAATTTTAAAATCGCAAAAACATTCGGACGAAATTGATAATGTTTTTCCTATACAAACTACAGAAGAGCTTATAAAATTGCAAGAACAATTGAAGAATGTGAATGACGACAGTATGGTTAAAATTGTTAAAAAATTGACACGACGAGGTGGATTACTTAAAAATTTACACAATTTGCTTTCCGAAGACATTATTAAAAATTATAATTATGACGGACTGCAAAACAAAAAATCGTTTTTTAAAATTACTTGGAAGAAATGAAATTAACAACTGAATTATTTATGTTTTTATGTATGTAAGTACAGTTTTTTTTAACAGTTTTTATGTAATGAAGAACTTTATTTTATGTAAATATATTTAATTTTTAAAAAAATTAAATAATTTTTAAATAAAAAATTTTTAAAAAACGACTTTTTTTAATGAATAGATCTTCTGAAGGCCTTCTGTTGAAGACCTTCTGAAGGAAGTATTTTAAGGCCTTTTTTTGCTTTCTGGGGAAAAAATCTGAAGGATGTTTTTTTATGGCCTTTTGAAGGCCTTCCACAGGAGAACTTCTGAAGGTAGTTTATTTATTACATTACAGAGGTCTTTCTAATAAGACCTTCGGAATGACTGATTTATGAGACCTAATGAAGCTATTAATCTGAGAACCCTTCAGAAGGTCTCTTTTGAGCAGCGAGAGGGAAGACCTAGCTCACCAATCTCACACTATGTAATTTAGAAATGAAGATGGTATGGGGCGAGAAGTAATAACATCTCCAAAAAAAGGCCTGCTAGGAGGCCTCCAAACTGAATATTTCCGTTGCTGGGTTTTGGTACCTCCCATACAAATGACCGAATTGACCCTCATAGATTTACATGCATATCTTTTTTGTAAGTAAACTAAATTCACTCGAATTTTGCGTATGATGATCGTTTATGAAACTTAGACTCAGGAATGAATATGGACTACATCGGTTCACGCCTTCTGGCACCTACCATACAAAATGACCTATTTTTGGAAAATTAATTTTTCTCCCATAACTTCCAAACGGACACTTGGGGGGTAATGATAATTGGTCGATTAATTTCAGACACGTTGTGCTGGCCCTAATTGTACCTCCTATACAAGTAATTCAAAGACAAAAAGCAGACAAAAAAAACAATCTATAAGTAATTTTATTTTAATTAAAAGTCTATTAATTTCAATAACCCAAAACAGAAACAATATCGTATATTGGGTGATGGTATTTATCAGTCAGTTTACCTGACTGAAATTTCTGTGCTAGTTTAATATCTCCCTTTATTTTTGGCCTCCGTTTGTATGAAAACACGACACTGCACAATGGTCTCTCTGAGCAAATACGTGGCCAAATTATTTTTTTTTACTTTGTGTTTTACCATTTTTGTCTTTACACAAAAATTAAAAACACATCAAAGCAACCAGAAATAAATTCTATTTTTGTAAACTGTTGTTTACCGTTAGTCACTGAAGCGACAAAGTTAGAAATTTTTAGAATAGTTTCGAAAACAATTGAGTGCAGTACAACATATACATTTTGTCGTACGGGGTTTTTATACAAATATAACAAGTTTACAAAAAAGTTGTAATCATTGTAAGTACTTAAATAATTCCCTATAACAAGTTTGAAACAAGAAAGATAAACAGGAAAAAATTTACCTTGTTTACAGCATTTTTAATTTAATAATTTTTCACTTTTTTCAAATTGATTTAAAGTTTTACAAAAAAGTCAAAGTTTGTCCAGCATAAAATTAACTTTCAAAAACAACATGTGATCTGCTATATTCTTTAATTACATCTTGCGAATACTTGCGATTATTAAATGTATATACATTTTTTTAGACAACCTTCGCTTCAAAAATATGAAGACGAATATGACGAAATATGAAGAATATGAAGACAAATTCGAAGATGGTAATATAATCTAAGAGAGCAAGCTAGACATAACTGACACTTAATGTTTAATTTTATTTTCACAGCATAACAAATAAGATTGAAATTAAATTGAATTAATATTTGTTTTTATTTCTTATATATAAGTTAGCAAAGCAGGAAGCAGAACTTTGGATCAATTAGGAAGAAAAAGTTATACAATTGACAACATATAACAATATTAATATATTTCTGAAAAAAAATTATAATTTTCTTAACTTAAATAATTTTGGCCAGAAAAAATTGATTTGATACCATTGTGCACTGTGCGGAGTAGCTACCGCAATCATTAAAATGAAATAACCTTTTCGTTATTACTTGCTTTTATTAATTCTAAGAATCATACAAAGTGAGCAACGTTTTTTCTAAAGAGTTTTGTAAATATCCTAAAATAATTTTTTTAAATTCATTCAGTACGATTGTCCATATACATTGTATCAAAAAATCAAAATTTTTGTCAAATAAGATACCTTCACTTAGTTGTGAATTAAAGCGAAACGCATTCATCGATTTTCATGATCTATGTCTCATTTTGTTCATTGGTTATGTGCATTACGTTAATGTAGTAGGACTTGAAAATTTATTATTTTTTAAATATAAAAAAAATTTAATTTTTTAGACAATTTTTTTATATTTTTAAAAAACTTTTTATATCTACGAAACTGTCCATTATGCAGAGAAATTACTTATGAACAGGAATATTAATTCTTTAATTCGGATATTTGTTTTATCAAAATTAGACTAGTCGTTCTTGAGTTATGCCCACCAAACGTGGCTGTAGGAGCTTAAAATCTTTACATGATAACATACTCGAATCGTGCTGGCTATCCTAAAATCTGCAGACATCATTCTTGGGGGTGGCACTGACAAAAATCCAACACCGATTTTTACGACGACCCTAACATACATATTTTTATATACTTTATTTCGTTGTTAAATTCATTGAAAAAGGTTTCCAACAGTTCATAAAAAAATTAATTTATTACCTAATTACACCGTGCAACAGTCGTTTTCACACTTGATGAAGACCATATATACGTGAAACTAGAGACCTTATGTAGTAAAACTGCGTTCTCAGATTATCGCCAGAACGTGAGGATTTTTTTTTAAAAGGACTTCAAAGTTTCAAAGTATACACCACTTTCAAAAATTAAATAAAATATTTCCACGAACCATATGATAACGATATGGGTATCAAATGAAAGGTAAAAATTTCAGCAATGCAAACAAATAACAGATTTCAATGGATCTAGAACAAAAATTTCAAAAATGTCCTTTTAAAGTTTTATAAATTAATAGCATTTAAATAATTTTTTCTGAAAAAAATATATCTTGAAAAAGTTATATGTACATTTTATTAATCTAGCTTTACTAGGTTAGCAAAAAAAGAAAAAAAAATATTCCTGTTTTAAAACATTGTATGTATCAGTGTTGGGCGTTATTCAATAAATTTTTATTCAAATAACAAATGCATTTTCAATCGTTATTTGGAATATATAGATTTCAAATTTGAACCGTTATCTTTTTATTTGTGCCACAAATAATTATTCGACATTTGTTAGTTCCCTGTAGTTAATAAAATAATCGGTTGATAAAAAACCCTAACTATAAATTAACTATTTTGGAAATGACTACAAATTGGTTTAAATCTCATGCAGATATCAACCAAACTACAAATAAATAAAAGCAAAATAAGTAAATATGAAACCAAAAGAAGCATGTCATGAAGTCAACTGTCGTTTGTGTTGAAAAAACTAAATAATTTCAATACTTAATATGTATATTTTCTATGAGCAGTACAATTTTATTTTTAGTCATGAAACGCACATGAATTTTCTATTAATGTTAGCAACCACATTGCAATAATAATAATAACTAAATATTTTTATATAGTATAAGTATAATATAATATATAGCATAAGATATATATTTATATATATTTTTTAAAAATTAATTAAAATTAAACTGTTTAAAAACTAATTGTAAAAAAAATGGTTTTTAAATAATTTTGTTTAAACCGACTACAAATTGGTTGAAAAATAAGTAATTAGTAGTCAATTGAAAAGTCATGCAGAGATAATCAATTGACTACGGCCTATGACATGCCTATGTTAAAATAATGAGTCGGCGACTAGGAGAATAGTCACTTAATCAACTAGATGTGGTTATTAAAAAACCAGTTTAAAGTTACTTAAAAATGTGTTTCACTTCCTACAGGGTTGTTATTTGTCATACAAATATCATACAAACAAAATATTCTTTAATGTGAAGAGAAAAACGAATATTTCATATTTGTTATTTAGAATAAATTTTGCCCAACACTGGTATGTATGTTATATACAAAAACTGAAAAAAAATTAATTAAAATGCAAACGTTGCCGCTTATACTGATCGTCTGTGTCACGACATATTGCCATCATGTAACATGCCCTTTTCCTCCAAATCGGCTTTCAATCGTCGCGATTTCGTAATGAAAGCGCTCACCACAGTGATGCCAGAAGTAGGGAAAAATCCCTACTTGTAGGGATTTTTGCCAAAAAAAATCTTGTGTGGGGAAAAACGGACAGATTTTTTATATTCCCGTGAAATGTAGGGATTTTTTATAATTTGCTTGTAAAGCATGCAAACCGAGCTATATACATTTTAATAGAAGATTACATATACAATTTAATATTTATACATAAACTACGACTACAGAGAATTTAAATTTGCATCCAGCCAAGATAAATTAAAAGGAGCAGAATTAATATTAGCCGACATACAAAATAAGTGTAATAAGCTTATTTGCTTTTTTAAAAATATGTATTAAATTACTTCATCGCTTTAAATGCTCTTTTCCAATCAAAAACATGCTACATGCTCTCCATTCTGAATCTACAAAAATATTTTTAAAGCTGGGTCAAAACTTTATAAAAAAATCGGAGTTAAAGTTTAATTGCGCTGTACGATCACCTCATATTACTTTGCCAATTGAAAATATATACGTCGGTACTGAAAGTGAAGAGCTGTTAAAAATCTTTCCTCCGTCAGAGACCTACCAGGTAAAATCCGATTGCCTCAAGTTCTATATAACCGCAACGTCGGCTTCGATTAAAATATGACTCGATTTTAAAGGAAATGGAATTTTTAAACCCCGTTTCAGCCATTGGCGGAGGCGATAACAGTATTTTCCAATTTAAGTTTTTGTGCCAAAAATTTTCCATTAATATTGTCCATCTTACACAGGAGTGGTTAACGATAACTTTTCTGAAGATGAGCAAATATAGTTGTCTAAGTTGGATGTGGAAAACTATATGATAAGTTATTATTTCTAAACCTTTCTAAACTAATAAAAATCCTACTTAAGGTACGGTCAGATTAGGCAAATATTTGACGAAAACCGTCACATATTTCTTTGCCACAGTCTGACCACAAAACATTTTTGCGTGGCAAACAACAAAACAGCTGATTTTGGTCAAACGAAATTATTTGCCTTCAAATAAAAATATGCTCAATGTGACCAAAGTGTGACCACCAAAGAGCAAATATTTTCCTCTTTTTTGGGCAAACATTTATTTGATCTTACAAAAGTTTTGTAAGAGCAAACAAGGGTAAATAACAGCTGTTATCAGCGGTGTTGTCAGCTAACCGACAGAAATAAACAAAATGAAGAAAAATATCGCCAATTTAAATAATAATAAATAAAATAAAAGGAAGAAATGGTGAATATAAAATATATTTTGGTAATATTGTGGAACTGTTATAAAATTTTATGCATAATTAAAAGGGAAAAATTCTAGCTTTGTTAATTATCTCAAATCGACTGTAAACCGGGTAAGCTGCGACTAATTATGGTATAATAAAGATAAATTGGCCATAGTTTAACCGGTTACAAGCAAATCCAACAAATATCGGTTGTCAGGCAGTTTACACTCTTGAAAGCCCGTGTCAAAAAATCACAACCCCCCGCTCCGAGGCTCATGTGTGTCAAAAAGGGGTTCTATGAAGATCCTCTATGTGAAACAAACGAAACAAATTTTTGAGACTAATTCAGCAGTAATTCAAGAACATACAGGTCCCAATCAGGGAACGGTTTGAGTTCCTTATTTTATGCTTTGAGTGCACCCAAAAAAATATGCCTATTGTTGTCAATCCACATAATTTCAGTAAAACATGTCATAGATATTGTGAGTTTGGCGAAAACAATGCATTGCATTGCTTATTTTTTTTTTGTTAATTTTACCTTAAATAGTATGAATGTTCTTAATGCTGTTTGAACAAAAAGTAAAAATATCTGTGAAACACTTTTATATTTTTGGTGTTTTTTTTATATACTTGAACTTTGAGAAGATTATAAAATATACTTTCATATTTAATTATATAAAGTCTGCCTGTTCAAGGGTAGATAACAGCTACAATAAATTTCTATAGGAAATGTAAAAGGCAACAAATACCGAATAAAAGGTGTTATTCGTGTTATTGTTCTAATGTGTCATCTTTTCATTCCATTGCTTGACATTATTATAAAAAAAATATTTACCGTAGGAATTTTTTTTTTTGGCCGAAGCCGAATGTTAAAAACTTTTACAAATTATACAATACATTATATTTTTTTAAAAAAAACTTATTATCTATTTCTAAAATAAATGAGATAAAGCAAAACGAAACAAAAAAATTATTCAGTTACAAAAAAAAGCCTTCAACACGGATAAATTATGGCAGAATAAAATTGTTTCAATATTTATTCCATGTAAACTAGCCCTTCTTTCTAAAAAGAGCCGACCAGCGGCACTAAACTGCAACACCACTAGTTGAAGCACTTAAAAACTTGACAGATGCATATAAATAGCAACGGCATTAGTTACTGTTGTTGAATGCATGGAAAAAGCAATAAAATTATGAATACCCAATAAAAACAAATGCTGTCATTCTGTTCTCTGGTCCCAATGACCCTATTACACATTAACGGCCATATTCATAAAAAATTTCTAAAGTAGGTATGAAGCGTTCTCTAGCTAAAGTATTCTTTAGCTCTAAAAAACCTTTAATAAGAAATTGTATTCATAAATGTTTTATATCAGCACTTTAGATTTATGTGTTCAGGTGGCAACGCCGACAGTTATTGGTCGTTCTGATGTAAAAAAACAGCTTTATAATCGGATACAAAAGCTTTATAATCGGTTACCAAATATGTATTTGCAATTATAATAACTATGAACATTATTGTAGCTCAATTTTTCATTGACTACGATTCTCATGATGATAAGAAAGACTTTAAAGTAAAAATTATATCAAAAAATGTGATTTTCTTTTCCTCATGTTGAAATTATAATCGGATACCGATTACATTGTTTCCTTGTTTTGATTGTTTACACATCACGAATATTATTTCATTATTTACAAATTATTTTTGAAGAATTTTGGAGAAATATTTTTCAAAATGGTATTCATGAATGAAAAGTGTCTATTTAGATACTTTTCTATGTGCGTAATGATTAAGAAAAAAATTTCCTATAAAATGAATACTTGCAATCACTATTCTTAATAGGAAAAATGCCGAAAAACTCAAAATAAAGATCTCAAATTCATAAATATGCAATAAATTGTACAAACGTCAAGTTATAGCATGCTTAAAGTAGAGACAACCCTACTTTAACTTTTTGAAGATGTGAATCGTTTATGAATACTGTTTTCTCGAAAATTGCTTAAAAATGGTTTATAAACCTCTTATAAGTTTTTATGAATAAGGCCGTAATAATATAAAAAACGTTGTTCGAAGCTCTAAGAGCCACAGGCAAAAAAACGCCGCTATTATTTCTAAATAAAATTGGTTATTAATTAATTAACATTTAAATTAACATCCAATAGTTCGAATTTCGAAACATATGTATTAATTTTTTTTCTTAAATAATGTGTTTTACCCTACCAAAACAGTCGTTGGAACCTAAACTAAATTCGGCCAAAAAATTCTAAACCTATATTTTGAATATGTACATTTTGAAACAGGAAAAACCCCGGTTTCATAGATTGATCGATTTTTAAAATTTTCAATGTAATTTCCACTAGAAACTACATAATAAGTAAAATAATATGTCGTCTAAAAAAAGGTTGTGTTGACCACACTTATAGCAAGAACATTTGTTCGAACAACAAAACAAAGAATAAATAAATTGAAATCACAAACAAACCGTCGCCAATTATGTTGAAGTTGAAGAAAATATGAGGATATAAGAAACTACGCATCACAGTTAACCAAAATAGTTGCATTTTGTTTCAAATTGGTAAAAAAAAAATTTCAGAAAAAAAAATTATTTTCTGTTGGCTTGCTGAAGGTTTCTGAGAAAACAAATTTATTTGCCGGCAAACAAAAATTTGTTGCAAATATTCGTTCAAGTGTGACCGCAGGCAAATATGTTTTCCCTAATGTCCATCTGACACAGTTTGACACGTGTTTGATCAAACAAAAGGAGGCAAACAAATGCGCCTAGTGTGAACACAAAATCAACTCTGTATTGCTTTGTCAATATTTTGGGCAAATAGGGGAAAACGTGTTTTGGTCAAATATTTGACTAGTCTGACCGTACCTTAAGTATGATGCTGAAAGGATTTTTTTGCGACTGATATTAGAACTAAGAAAAGAAATAAAATAAGCTATGGGGTGCTTAGTACAATTTGTCAAGTTAACAAAATATAATTATTTATAGAGATTTTTATCAAATTTTTAAACATTTTTAGTGTAGGGAAAATGTAGGGGAAATAAATAGTTGTCGTAGGGAAAAAAGGGATTTTTTGTAATAAACGTAGGGAATTTTCGAAAAATCCTCTGGCATCACTGGCTCACCATGCTCAGCACTGAAATTTACCAAATTGTCGGGAAAAATGTCAAGATGGTTGTCTAGAAAATGAATCTTTTTTTGAAATTTTTGGTCCAGATCCATTTAACTCTGTTATTTGTTTGCATTGCTGAGACTCTTACCTTTCAATTGATACCCATATCGTTATCATATGGTTCGTGGAAATATTTAATTTAACTTTTTTAAAGTGGTGTATCCTTTGAAACTTTAAAGTCCCTTTAAAAAAAAATCCTGACGTTCTGGCAATAAAATAAGAACGCAGTTTTACTACATAACGTCTCTAGTTTTACGTATATATGGTCTTCATCTAGTGTGAAAACAAAAATTGAAAATTGTAGCAGGGTGTTATATGCTGTAAATTCTATGAACCATAACTATTTTTTTTCTTTACGTGAGTGGCGTGAGTAGCGTGATTCACGCAAAGTATGCACTCACGCACGCTCATGCACGAAGATTTTTTTTGCACTCACGTTCATGCACGCTCACGTGAGCGAATTTCCAACTTACTCACATTCACGCGTGAATCACGCATGATTCACGTGATTCACGCCAATCACGTAACGAGTGCCCATCTCTAGTACCGACCACTTTAGAAATCGATTAATATAATTAAAAGATCTAACACGATCGTGCCCAAATTCTATATTTAGTAAAGTTTAAGCAGGGTAAAGATTTGGAGAAAAAACTGGAAGTCTAGCCACGCCCCTTCAGGTACCTCCCATACAAATGTACCACTCCGCCACTGTAGAAATCGAGTAATAATATCAATAGAATAGAAAATTTGTTGTTTACTGAGGTTGAGGGTATATGTAAGTCGGGTTGCCCGACTGAAACTTTCTTACTGGTTTTATTTAAAAATCGATTGACTTCAATAGCTCAAGACTGCCATTATCTTATATTGGGTGATGGTATTTATCAGTCAGTTTATCTGACTGAATTTTCTTTACTGGTTTTGTATATTATAATAGAAAATGTCTTGGTATTTTGTATGATTTTGGTTAGAAAAACATTTTTAATACGTTTTAGAACCTTTTGACTTTACTCTTATAAGGTTTGCCCATATACTTTATGGTACGATATGTTTTTTGTTCATAATTGACAACTTTGTTTGAAATGAAAGACAACCTTAAAAATGTTTAATATCGCAATACAACATTTTTCAGCTAATTGATTTGGGACTCAATTCTGAGAACTGCACGTGAAAGTAGCCCCAATAGAAAAAGTTCTGCATTATTCGTTTTGTCGAGTTACATGCCATAATAATTTAATATTGATTTTAAGTTAGTAAGTATCGTATAGGGGAATTTGTCACGTTTCAGGCTCTTTTCCTTAAATCTGTTTATATAACGTTTCGCTACATAAGCAACAGTTTCACTTTTCCATTCATCAAATGATTTTGAACTGGGTTTATTTTGTAGCAATTACAATAAAACTGTTGTACTCCGTGGCGTATGATTTACATGGAATATTAATTATGATAATCATATGCCACCATATAATAATATAACAAAAGAGCCTGTAATATGATGCATGTAACTTGAAAAAGCTAATGATGTAGAACATCTTCTTTTTGGGACTTCTTTCACGTGCAGTTTTCAGAATTGAGTCCCAAAATCATGTGGTGTACTGTGTATTATTTAATATTATTGATTGAGAACCGTATAAAACCCAATTTTATAAAACCTAATTTTTAAAATCTTGACTTAATTAACTATTGCTTTAAAAGGTTTTCTGAAATGTATCATTATTAAAAAAAAAAACATTTAGTAGTTATCATGCAACCCCTGCTAATGTAGAGGCACAAATATCTCTCCGTACAATATTTACAAAACATTTCCCAAAACAAGGCTTGAATATCATGCACAACAACAAAAAATGGAACAAACATCCAACCAAAAACAATTACCAAAGAAATACTACATAGAACTAAAGTACATACTAGAGGCTGTAGTAGAAATGAACAAGAGCTCAACTGAAGCAACATTTCATTTCAATCATTGAAATGTAAAACGCATTAAAATACACGCATACATCTGTACAGATTCATAAAATACGAGTATGCATGTATCCTTTATGCAAAGAATTTGCATTTCTGTTTATTTTCCGCTGGTGAGAGAGTATACACAACAGGCCTCCGCGTCATGCCACGAGTACAAATGTGGTTGTGGGTAGCCCCAATTCTTGTATAACTACAATGCATAAGCGTTCGCCAAATGTGTGTGTGTGTGTGTGTGTGAGCCAGAGGAGCTGCCGTAAGAATTGTACGTCTCTTTAAAAAGTTTATACTAGAAACTACTCTGGTTCGAGATTTTAAGGCGGATGTGCATTTCATTTCCATTTCCTTTTAGTTTTTTTTTTCGCTCATTTGGGTCAAGTCCATTATTTCCATCTGCCTTTTGTGAAAATGGCAGCGAAATGCCTCAACAATCGATGGTGATAATGTTCAATAGCTCTATTTCTTTTATGGTCATAGTTTAATTTAAATCATGGTTTACGACGCCTTCGCTTAATCATCATCAAAGAACAAAGCAGAGTTGGAAAAGTGTGATTATACAGTTAAAGAACTAGTTTATCCTTATGAGAATTGGGTTGGATTATAAAGATTTCTTATGTATCAAGCGGGCGTGGCACCGCCCAATGGACCGTATTTTTGAAACCGCAATTTCTGGAGGAGTTTATCCAAAATTTGTGTGAATGAATTTGAATTTTAAAGCCAATTGTAGAAAGAATAATTGGACCATATCAGTGCGGCTTTAGACCTGGTAAATCTAAGACGGATCAAATATTCACTTTACGACAAACCCTTGAAAAAAACTCATGAAAAGTAGATCGACACCTACCACCTCTTTGTCGACTACAAAGCTGGCTTTGACTCTCCGATAAGGATCAAATCCTCGGTTAAGATTGCTAAGAATTGTACTGAACCATTCAACGCGGAAAGAGGTCTCAGGCAGGGTAATAGCTTGTTCTGTACACTATTTAATATAGTTATGGAGAAGGTGATGAGAGAGGCTGTTGTCAACATGTCTGGCACCATATTCCACAAGAGCCACATGCCACTAGCCTATGCCGATGATATAGACATCATTAGCCGAAATCTACGAAATGTTACTGCAGTTTTCTCATCACTGGAAGAGTAGTCAGCAAAAATGGGTTGACCCGTCAACAAGGAAAAACAAAAATAATGATTTCGGCAAACAATGAGTCCTCTCAATGCGGACGCGCCGTGAACGTTGACAAATATTTTTTTTAGGTAGTAGATGAGTTTACCTACCTCGGATCTTCCGTCAATAAGAAAAATAACGGCAGCCAAGAAATCAAGCGGAGAATAGTGTTCGCCAATAGATGTTTTTATGGACTTCGGCACCACCTAATCACGGGATACTAAGAAACAGCTATTCCAGTGTATATTTTACCCGTTCTGTTGTATGCTGCCGAATTGTGGGTGCTTTCGACAACGGAAATACAAAATCTGAAAAATATATAGACCTATCTGTGAGCTGTATGAGCTTTACCACGACATGGACGTAGCTACAAGAGTCAAAATCCAACTACTACGATGGCTGTTGCCAGGATGAATGCAAATGCTCCAGCGAGAAAGATGTTTGAAAGCGAGCCTGAAGAATGACGGAGAGCTAGGAGACCCAAAACTTGTTGGAAGGACCAAGCGGTTGGCGACATACCATCATCTGGTGGGACTACATGGAGAATGCACGCAGAAGACTGAAGCGTGTGGAATTTCTTAATACTTCAGGCCTCCAATTTATGAACCACGTTCGTAAGTTGTAATGGGAAACTTAAGTAAGTATGTACGGATTTGGCAGCAAAATTCGTGATCCAACAAAATATGGGCGGGATCGAATCAATGGGCGTGGTAAAAAACTTGAAACTTTAAAAGTCCAAATCTCATGAACTATAAGAGGCATAAACCTGATATTTGGTATGTGTTGCTGGTACAGTACCGCCAGGGTGGAAGTGGGCAGTGCCACGTCCGATTGAAAAGAAACCGTCATAACAGCCATGATAATAAATTGATCGTCCTGAAAATTTCACAGTATAGGAGAGATAAATCGCTTTGGGTGTATTGATATTGTTACTCCATCGGATGTAATCGGATGGGTATTGGAGGTACCGGATGGGGCGTGCAAGTCTTCCAGTTTTTACTCCAAAGCTCTATCCTGCTATAGCTTTTCTAAATAAAGATTGAAAAGAAACCATCATAACAGCCATGATAATAAATTGATCGTCCTGAAAATTTCACAGTATAGGAGAGATATATCGCTTTGGGTGTATTGATATTATTACTCCATCGGATGTAATCGGATGGGTATCGGAGTTACCGGATGGGGCGTGACAAGTCGTCCAGTTTTCACTCCAAAGCTCTATCCTGCTATGTCTTTTCTAAATAAAGAATTTGGGTACGGTCGGGTTGGATTTATTTATATTATTTCTCCATCTCTAAGTTGGACGGAAAGGTACATTTGTATGGAAGGTACCAGAAGGGGCGTGATCATATAGCCCGTTTGCAATGCCGTAAGTAGTTTTGGAGAAAAATTAACCTATGCTAAGTTTCACAACAATTGGATGCAAACGACTGAAAAAGTCATAAATCGAATTTGGTTCAAAGAAACCTAGTGTCTAAAGTGACTCCTTCTATGTGCTACACATTTGGGTCGTATCAAATTATAGTTATATACCCTCCTACCCGTAGTGTGAGGATATAAACATAGGATTTATTAAGAACCTGACCTTTGACCTTTTCGGGCACGCGAAATAGATGTCTGATCTTGCTCAAATTTCCGTCATGTTTTTTTACATCAAGGCTGGAGGTGATTGATGGTGGAGCCTGGGTGAGGTAAGACTACACTCCGAGGTCTAAAAGGAGGGAAAAAAGGATGGATCGTTAAGAAAGAGAAAATCGTGGGAATGCCAATTGTTTGTTATCTTGGCTCAGTTATCAATGGAAGGCACAGCAAGAAACGTATTAAATCTCCTACCGGAATTGAGGAGAGGAACTCTAGATCTTCTATGTAACTCCCCCTATGTGTCTAAGCCTCCTACGGTCGAGAGGGGGCAGCTACAAAGAAGATGTTTCATCGTCTCGGACCGCTCGTCGTCCTCACTCACACGACGGTAGTCCGGTATGGATCTACCCCATTTGCCTGTCCGGTGCCTAATATTCCAATGACTTGTTAAAAATCCACAGGCCAGAGTCAGGTCACTCCAGCACAGGCCAACTATGTACCCCGATCGAGATCTACTGTATTCAGGCCACAGCGATCTTCTATATAACTCTCGCCTAAGAGTTTTAGCCTTTACTAGAGCGGGGCAGCCACAAAAAAGATGTTCCATCGTCTCGGACTCCTCCTTGTCCTCACAAACACGGCAGTTGTCCGTTATGGATCTATCCCATTTACCTGTCGGGTGCCTGATATTCCAAATGGCCTGTTAGAAATCCTCAGGCCAGAGTCAGGTCACTCCTGCACAGGCCAGCCATGCACGCCGATCCGGATCTACTGTATTCGGGCCAAAGCGATCAAGCAGTTATGCAGTTGGTTCTGGAAATTCAACGTCTGCTGGCTGTTTTCCTTATCCAATCCTCCACTAAGCCAAAAAGTAATAGCCGATGGCCTTAGGCGCCAATTTTGCTATATTTTTATAATATTACTAGCTGACCCGGCAAACGTTGTTCTGCCATACAACTTCGGACCCGACAAACTTCGTCTCGCTCCTAAGGTAACGAGTTCATATAAGCTCTAGGGGTATAGTAAATCACAATTAGTTGAAGTTTTAATGTGTTTTATTTGAATTTAATCCAAATTAGTGAAGAACGGTGAAGAGCGATCTTTTTTACAATGTTTTTCGATTTGTTTTCCGGCGTAAAAACAAACAATGAAGACGGTTTGCCAATACGCGAAAAGACAACGTACGGCTGATCTTGTAAAATGCAGGGAAATTTGAGATTGATCCCACAAACTTTCAACGATGGGTTTTGCGATTTGTTGATTGTTATTGCAAAAGCCAATAGAATGAGGAGTTGAATTCGCTTGAATTTGGAAGGGAAGATCGGTTAGAATAATAGGAATTCGTGGTATACGGATTTCGTCTCCTTGGAATATGCCCCCGATGAACGTCGCTTTTATCACATTGATGATCAGTTTCTTGACCGACAAACGCGTACCGTTGCACAATTTAAGATGATTCAGTTTCCGCAACATGCTTATGGTCGACCCCACCTTCAGCTGTAAATTATGCGGCGGATTTTCTGACACATCTAAAAAATTCAAAAATTCTGTCGGATAGTTGGTAGGCTCATTCTCGTTGGTCACACTGTGAACGGATTTGTATGAAAGCAGTTCTCCATCTATTCGACATTGAATAACAACATTCAAGCTATCGACGACCTTATTCTTCGCCGCTAGTATGGTCCAATCTAGATTTTTATAATTTTTTGCAATACCGGGGAAAACTTTGGTGATAAGTTCCTCCTTTGACGATGTAAGCTCGAAAAAATTTGCCGGGAATGTCATCAATCCAGTTGAAACATCAACAGGAATTTGGCCATTACCAAGTGCCAGTAGCTGTCTTGAAAATTCGGCAACACAAATATGACGATTTCAGGCATGCGTTAATTTCATAAGCAGCAGTAGATTTTGGGATGACGTGAAGAGTTTGACGAAAATATCATAGCCACACCAAATCATTTGCCTCATAAATCATTAATCGTTCGGTCAACCGCCTCCAAAACTCGTTAATGTGCCATCGTGCATTCATCCCAAATGATGATTTTGCATTTTCGCAGCAATTTCGCTGCACGTTGGCTTGTCAACCGTGAGAAGATTCATCAGCAGCTTCAAAGCGAAAAGTGCAGGTCGACCGCGTTTCAACAATGTGGCGAAAATACCAGTGGATGCAACAGCTTACGGAATTTGCGATCTTGACCAAATGTTACCAGAATCAAAGAAATGACGAATATCTTGCCTGGGGGAGCATCAAGAAAGTAAATGCCTCCCATTCCATCGTCAACAACCTTCATCAGCGAATTGTACACGTTCGTTTGCTCGGCATTCAATGGCTGCACATTTTTTCGGACTCTTTCAGTCAGCTCATCTTGATCAATGCTTGATCTCGTTGCAAATCGCGATTGAATGCATCGTGCATCGAACGATTTGACGCTGGTGTTCCCAATTTCGACAGTAGACATCTTCGATCTGAAGTTAATTTCAAGATCGAAATTCGAACTTAAATAGAGAATGAAAACGAAGTGATTACTTGTAAACAAACCTTTTGTTATATTGACCATTTTTAAATTGAGGTGATAGCCACCCTCTTCACGAAAGAACATCAACGGGTATTGAAGTGCATCATATGACCGATGAGTCATGCCTCAGTTGTCTACCATACCGACGCTTGAGAACAGTATGGCGTGATTCCACATTCTTCTCAACAATCACCACTGCGACTTTATTTATAGTGGGATCATTGAATTGTCCAGCATGGCAACCAGAGGGTCTTTTGTCTTCTCTGATAATGATTTTGTGGTCGTCAGAATGCATTGTATCCAATGCGGTTTTGAACAATCGGACCAGTGCGTTATTCTCATGCAGAAGATTTTAAAATTGTTCGATGTTCATGTTCATTGTTCTTTTAACATAATAATCCCAAATATTCCAAGCATCATTACAAATTTTCCACCTTTATGTCGACAGAAATCATTAAATCAAAATTTCGTCGAAAAATCTAAATTTTTCGAGTTTTTACCGAATATTTCGAGTTTTTTTTCTATTATCCGAAATTTTACAGATTAACATCGTCCAAAATTCAAAATTTCGTTTAAAAAAAAATTAAATTTGTTGGCATTTTTCCGTAATTTTTCAACAAAAATTGTCTATTTTTCCATTCGTAAAGCCACTACGGAACAATTGCACACAAAATTTTAAACAAAAATTCAATTACCGATTTTTATCAAATCAAGCGATACAATGCAAAATTTTGTAGAAAAAATGCATGTTTTTCCGGAATTTTCCGAGTTTTCCACCTAAAGATTTTCTAGTTTTCCATTCAAAAAGTCATTTTGGAATAATTATCCGAAATTTTTCACAGTTCCATCATCCAAATTTATTAAGTCATACTATAAGATGCAAAATTTCGTCGAAAAAACAAATTCAAACTTTTTGAATTTTTCCGGAATTTTCCACATTTTTCAACAAAAAATTTAATTTTTCTATTCGAAAAACTATTCTGTAACAATTGCACACAAAATTCCATACAAAAAGATAATTTTCGATTATTCCAATTTTCCGACTTTTCCGGAAGATTTTCCAAAAATTTTCTTTCACATAAACCTTCTCCGGGCAATAACGAACAACTGAAAAAAAGTTTGAGCAAAATCGGCCCAGCCGTTCTCAATTGATGAATTACTATACATTTTTGCCACCATTTTTATATATATAGAAGATTCTTATATTAATGTAAGTATAATATAATGTAAATAAATAAATAAAAATAAATAAGCCAAAAAGGTACCAAATGGGCGGGTAAACATCTTCCAGAGAGTCATGGCCAGACATAGTACATCTACCTCTGTAGTCTCGCAATGTCCTGGATCAAAACATCTTCCAGAGAGTCATGACCAGAAATAGTATATCCACCTCTGATTAGTAGGTATGCCGATTCGTTACCTGGAATCTCGCAATGTCCTGGAACCCAACAGAGGCTTACATCCAGAGGCTTACATCCAGAGGCTTTAATCCACGAAACTACTCCTTGAAGTTCCTCATCAAATTTTATATGCACAATAACAGATTGATATCTATTACTGCAGCCTGATAAACTACAGATATGTTTATCTATCTGCTAGTAACAATTCCACATCCTCCGTGGCGTTTTAAATAAACAGTACCTTAGCCTGAAAAACGCTGCAGGTCTTCACTGTAGACACCAGCTCCTTGGCCCTTTTCCATTTTTGAACCGTCACCTTTGGAGTCACTTTAAGATGTCCCGCCGTCTATCCGTTCCGAACTTTCCGGAATTTAAACGTTTATTTATGGATTGTATGAATTGATGCCAATCGCCAGCTTCCCTCAGTCTGATAGCCCCACGGGCTGCAATAGCCTTGACGTACAAGTTCAAGTTTTGATAATAGCTCTTTAACCTGGTTCATCCAACGAAGTTTCGGTCACCCTCTCCTGCACCGAAGAAGTCTTGGGCGTGCTCCTTCTAGCCCTAGTAGTCCACATTACAGCCATCCTTTGGACCTTGCCGAGAATTTTAAACAAATTACCTAGGCTCTCGCGCCAAACCAGCCATCCATAGGTGATAGTTGGCCGGACTATCGTGGTAAATAACCACATTGTGACCTTCGAGCTGAGTCCCCAATTAGTATTGGTAGTCTGAAGTCCTTTACTTTATATCCACGAGTGAAGAGAATCCCATTTAGTCTCGGTGGCCTAAAGTCCTTTACCTTATATCTACGAGTGAGGAGAACCAATTCAGTTTACTGAGTGTTCACCCTCAAACCACAGGTATTGCCCCATTGTAGCAGCTTTTCAATGGCAGTTTAGATAAGGTCACACATGGTTGGTATAAATTTCCCACCTATCATGAGTATATATATATCCTAAGTATTTAGATAAAATCATCTAACACTTCGAAATTATAGTTGTCAACGTTCACACAGCGTCCCAAACGAGTAGATTCTTTGTGCGTTGAAACTAATAACTTCGTTTTGTCCTCATTCACCGTTAGACCTATTTTTGCTATTTCCTTCTGTATACCTGAGAAGGCTACAGTCACATGCCGCAGTTTTCAACCGATGCTATCTACGTCATCAGCTTACGCAAGTAATATGTAGCTTTTAATAAATATATCCTGCCACTCGTGTACATTGGAGAGGTACCACGATAGACCGTCGTCCTTGCGGTTCTTCACTGAAGCCTTTGTGTCAGCCAGCATCATTCCGCAAAGGCGTATCAGCTTAGCTGGAATACCGCACATAGCCATGGCACTGTGGACAGTCTTGTATGGAATCATCGGCCAAAAATACCCCCACTTCCACTGAGAAAACGGCTAAATCTTATGTTAAATTAACTCTATAATCCATACATCACCCCCTTATCTCTGGACATATTTAAACATAGACCAAACAAAGTGCATTAGGTTTTATCCATCACTGAATTCCTGATTTCACATTACCTACACTGCACCATCTGTAGGATAAGCAGTCACCACTTCTGCCTTTATGTTCCTGTTATTACCCCCATCTCTGAATGAGTACAGACCATTAGATAAATACTCTATAAAATCAATTGAAATTCTTTAAAAAGCTCTTAATCTACTGTGTAAGTTCATAATTAATTACTTGATTGATTTACCAAAGCTTAATAGATTGAATGAAGATATAAATCACTAAGTACAAAAAAATTCTTTTGATGATATTTCGCCGTTTATAAATTGATGATGCGTTGTGCGACGACAGACGGTTAAATTACATAATGAAAGGGTTATCTTAGATAATATAGGCTTGTGTTAGTACAACGAGTGCTTAATTTTGAAAAACCTAACCGAAACGAGTATTACGGAGGTTTAGATGAGAAAAACACTAATAAAATTTCGTATAAACTATTGCAATGAAAAGAAGTAAGAAAAGAATAAAATGGACCCCCCAAAATGTTGACGACCACCGCAAACGAATTAAGGACAATGAATTAAGGATATGCACCTGGAATGTTAGAACACTGTATAGACCAGGTGCCTCCATCCTCGAAGAATACAAGGCTGACATAACCGCTTTGCAGGAAATCCGGTGGACGGGACACGGGTGCTCGCGCATGAAGACGTGCGACATCTACTTTAGTGGCCATGCGGACAAGCAGGAGTTTGGATGTGGATTTGTGGTTGGCAAGAGACTGCGACACCTAGTCTCAAGGTTCAACCCGCTGTGTGAACGTATAGCCACCATAAGAGTCAAAACAAAGTTTTTCCACATAACACTTATATGTGCCCATGCTCAGACAGAAGAGAAAAGCGATGAGGACAAAGACGAGTTCTACGAGAGCCTAGAAAATGTATATGACCGTAGCCCGAGCCATGACATTAAAATTGTACTAGGCGATTTTAATGCTAAAATAGGCAGGGAAACCGCATTTGTGCCTACCATCGGAAAATTCAGTCTGCACACCGAAACGTCGAGTAATGGCATCAGACTGATTGATTTCTCTGCGGCAAGAAATATGGTAGTGAGCAGCACTAGATTTGACCATAAAAATATTCATAAGGCAACATGGTTATCTCCAGATCAATTGACGAGGAATCAGATTGATCATGTGGTAGTCGATGGAAGGCACGCATCGAGTGTTCTGGACGTACGAGTGATGAGGGGTGCGAACATTGACTACGATCACTTCCTTACCGCAGTTAAGGTACGCACAAGGCTAAGCATGGCGAAAAACGTACGTAACCAGGCACAACGAAAGCTGGACATCGGTAAACTACGGACCGCAGAGTTAGCAAACGCCTACTCCAACCACCTAACTCAACTGCTGCGGAATGCTCCAACCCCTGACAATATAACCTCGCAGTGGCAAAATATAGCCGACTCCTTAGAACAGGCTGCGAGAAGCGTACTTGGGTACTCAAAGCCGTCTCAAGAAGATGCCTGGTACGATGATGAATGTCGCAATGCCACGAGAGAGACGGTTGCTGCATACATGGCGAAACTGCAGCCAATGGCAACGCGAGCTGTTCGTGAACGGCGCAGGGAGAAGAGACGAGAGGCAACTCGTCTTTTTAGACGGAAAAAGAAGGAGCTGAAGAAGAGGCAGGATGAGTGCACTCAGTTGCTCCGAAGCAGAGGGGAAGCCCGAAAATTCTACAAGAGAGTTAAGGCGAGAATGCGTGGAACAGGGTTACCCTCCTGCAAGGACAGCGATGGTCAGCTAGTGACGGACCCGGATAACGTACTGAGGATATGGAGAAATCATTTTAAAATTTATTGGATGCAGACACCACTCCTGAAGGCATTTCCAGTAAAAGCTTTTAAAACAGTGACGTTCCCATTCGTCGATAAACATGTAGGTGCCGTATGTTGTGAGTCTTAAATAGAAAACGTGTTAGTTTACAACAACGCGAGAAGCTATCCCATATCTCATACTTGGGTGAAAAGGGAAATTAAGTAAGTTGTAACGCCATAACGATAAACGGCGAACATTATCATTTTAATAGACTTTGTATGAACTGCATGAGCTGACACGGTCATGAGCAATATGTGGTTTTAAAAGGATGGTGCTTATTGCTTGCTATACAGTGCATGAAACAATTGGCCAATTGAGAACAAAGTTCACGGGACATGTTATTTCACTCAACATCAAGTTCAAATGTACGATGAGAGCATGTGATTTGACACCATAGTCGTCTTTCTGTTCTTCCTCTTATATGTCAGAGATAACAGAAATTAATTCATCAGCAGACGCACGTGGTAAGGTAGTCCAAGCGCTTCGGTCTATGCACTTCGTATATAGTTCGTTACACTATATTTAGATAACAGCTCTTTGACTTGATCCCATTGAGATATTTCGAGCTGGAGCATTTGCATCCATTCGTACAACGTATCCAAGCCAGCAGATTCGGTCTTTATATTAACTCACTTGACCGTAGATGTCATTATACATTTTACCGTCCATTTCACGATGAACTATGGGTCCAAATTGTTTGCAAAATATGTTTATCTCGAATACTCCCAGCTTGCGATATTACGTCTGTGTCTGGTAAAGTTGCATCTTTGTTCATTGGAAGAGGGATTTTTCCTTAAATCGCTAAAACAAGTAACTTGATTTTGTCCTCATTTATCACCCGACCCACTTCTGCCGACTGCTTTTCTATGCTGGAAGCAGTAACGTCCCGGAATTCTCGGGAGTCGGCAAAAATGGGTTTAGCGGTCAACGAGGACAAAACAAAAATAATGATTTCGACGAACAAAGAGTCCTCTCGATGGGGAAGCAGCGTCAACGTTGAAAATTATTGTTTTGAGGTAGTAGATGAGTATACCTACCCCGGATCTTCCGTCAATAAGAAAAATAATGTCAGCCAAGAAATTAAGCGGAGAATAGTGCTAGCCAATAGATGTTTTTACGGACTTCGGCAGCACTTTAGTAATACCACCTTATCTCGGAATACTAAGAAGCAGCTTTACCAGGTGCTAATCTTACCCGTTCTTTTGTATGCTGCCGAATCATGGGTGCTTACGACAACGGACATACAAAACCTGGGAGTATTCGAGAGAAAAGTACTCCGAAAAATTTATGGACCTATCTGTGTCGACGGCGAGTTTCGCCATCGGATGAACCATGAGCTGTATGAGCTTTACCACGACATCGACGTAGCTAAAAGAGTCTGAATGCAACGACTACGATGGCTGGGTCATGTTGCCAGGATGGATGTAAATGCTCCAGCGAGAAAGGTGTTTGAAGGCGAACCTGAAGGACGGCGCAGAGCAGGGAGACCCAAACTCCGTTGGAAGGACCAAGTGGTAGGCGATGTGCCACCATCTGGTAGGACTAACTGGAGAACACACGCACAAGACCGAAGCGTGTGGAATTCTTTAGTACTTCAGGCCTCAAACTTATGAACCCTGTTTGTAAGTTGTAATGGGCCACTTAAGTAAGTAAGTAAGGTGTCGATCTACATTTCTTGGATCTTCTCCATTAGTCGTAGTGTGAATATCTGACCGGTCGTGGATTTAACATGCCTTCCATCAATTACCACATGATCAATTTGGTTTGTTGTCTTTTGATCATGGGACATCCAGGTGACCTTGTGGATATCTTTATGCGAGAATCTGGTTCCACTGCCTACCATGTTTTTTTGCTGACGGTAGGCTAACCAGTCTGAAGCCGTTATCGGAGGCGTTGTTCTGTAGACTCAATTTTCGGGGCTGCTACACCAAGAGCAATTTCCTTTCCTTACTTGCGATTAAAAGCTCTCAGAACAATTTTAATGTCATGGGCAAGGCAGCAGTCATATATTTCCTCCAGGCTATCATAGAATTCATATTTTTCTTTCGTTGGGGCGTGTGCACAAATCAGCGGGATGTGGAAATATTTCGCTTTGCTGCGTATAGTGTCTATTCGGTCACTTACAGGGTTAAACTGCGATACCAGATTTCGAAATTTATTGTCGACTATAAAGAAAAATACCTGCATGTACTCCAAAAATATTTGGTAGTTGAGTAGTAACTTCCATCTTTTTATACAACAAATTTTGTTTATCATGTTTTCATCACTGGACAGTAGATAGGGTCGCTCTATATGGCGAAAAGTTTATGTTTTCTCCCCCAGTTTTGTAGTTTGTCTAAAGACAATTTGACGACATCAAAATTTTTTTTTTATCAGTGTACGTGAAAAGATTTCAATCACTGTTTGAATCCCTGTTGCAAAATCTTTGTTTTTTTACATTTTCCTGGAACTTTCAGTCTTCTCTTCTTCTATTCCTGTAATTTTCGACATCCTGTCTCTCTCTCTCTCTTTTCTTCCAGACTACGACCCCCCGAAATGGAATTTATTATGTTGCATCGTCATTTGATAACATGTCGAAACTAGGTCCATATCAATATTCATGGTAAATTAAGGGATACATTTACCTTATTGGAAATTTTTGACCCCGACCTCAAGTTCTGCTTTTGAGTTTTTCCTATTGATTTTTAAACCCTATATAACTTTTTTTGTTTATGAATAAAAATATAAACTTAAAAAACGGAATTATCATGTTTTTTTTATGATCTTTATGAATTCTATCGTTAGGCGTAATTAAAAAGTACTATTTCGGGGGTCGTGGCATAGTGGTTAGAACTCGCGACTACCATGCGGGAGATCACAGGTTCAACTCCTGGCTTCAGTCATCTTAAAAAAAGAGAAAAAAAAGTTTGCTTTTATTGGCAGCTCCCATCGAATGTTGTCGACAGCAACTTCGCAGTATTAGTGTCGAGTCAATCGGCATGTCTAGTAAGAGCTTCTCAAACAGTGACGTTCGCACTCGTCGATAAACAAGTAGGTGCCGTTAGTTGTGAATCTTCAATTAAAAGCGTGTTAATTCACAACAACGCGAGAAGCTATCCCATACCTCATTTATGGGGTGTAAAGGGAAAATAAGTTTAAGTAAGTATTTCGGGGGTCGTAGGGTGCACGGATCCGGAAAAAATTAGTTGTCCCAAATCTTCTTCAGACAAACTGCAAAACTTGGAGAAGAAAACATAAACTTTTTTTCGACTCTATCTACTGGGCAGTCAAGTTGCCACGTGGCAAACTGTATAGGCGTTGGCATATTCGAGAGCAAGTTTAATATCGTGTTCGTACCAATAGTGGTAAGTCTGATGGCAGCCACATGTATATCACAATCTTGACCTACTTGTCGCTTTTCGTTAAGCGCTAACCTATTATTTATAAGCTAGTGTAGCAAATCTGTACAAATTCTTTGAAAATCTACAAAACAGAGTTTTGAATAAATTCGCTCATTTAACAAATGCATTCCATGTTTTTATTATGCTCCTCCAAACGTTCATCTTTCATCTTAGTAACTTCATAATTAAATACCAACATGAACGGATTATATGATAATCATCTGAGTGTATAGATTAAAAAGTTTTTCAATTTCAATTGCAATTATTTTCTGTTAAATGTGATATAGAAAGTCTTACCAACTCGCCGGTCCTTAACTGGATGCTTTTTAGCAATGGGATGAGACAAATAACATCTAGAAAAGGAAACAACTAAAAATTAAGAAGAAATCGCATAAATTGTGTTAGGCTACTTCTGGAGGGCAAACAATAAATTTTTATGCTCTTCGTGTTAAATTTATGTGCAGCAAGTTGCAAACTTGGGCAAATAAAAACAATGGTAATGCCCAAGCTTACAGCAATAACATCTACCATTTGGTGGAACGATGTGAAAAAACATGTTGTACAAATGAAAATGAGACTACCGTACATGACCGGAAAATTCTAGTTCACTTACACTATAATTCTAGACATTCACAGTTTGCCTTCGTGCTGTACTTGAACATGGAATGGATAGAACAATAACAAATGGACAATTAAACGAATTGTACGTTATTGGCACTAATCTTCAATGGCCTTGAGGAGTCCAGAATGTAATTAAACAAACACATTTGCTTTGTGCTCTAATAAGCTGCCATGTTGGTTTTTAAGCAGGACAATCAAATGAAAGTAAATGAAAATCGACCAGAAAAAAAAACTCAATAGTATACCACAATGTGGTAACAATTAAATTTGTATACAAAACTCCTCTTACTTAAAAAAAACTACATTTCCCTTTACACCCCATGAATGAGGTATGGGGTAGCTTCTCGCGTTGTTGCGAATTAACACGCTTTTTATTTTAGATTCAAAACAAACGACACCTACTTGCTTATCGATATATGCCAACGTGACTGTTTGAAAAGCTTTTTACTAGACATGTCGATTGACTCGACACTTATATTGCGAAGTTGCTGTCGACAACATCGCAATGAAAGAAAAATGTAGATGACTGGAGGCGGGAATCGAACCCTGGTTCTCCCTCATGATAGGCGCGTGTTCTAAGCACTATGCCACGGTTGGTCCCAAAACTCCACTATTACCTATAAATGTATGTCGCGTAGACGAGAAATATGGAAGTGAGTAGATTTTTAAAGCATTAATATCTTCGAGACAACCTAACTATCCCCTCATCAAATTAAACGACTCTTTTAACCGAAAAGCTTCTTTAGAGTAGAGGATATCTAAATGTATAGGGATCAAGGTGAAACCTGAAAGTTTTACCAAAGGGTCTAATTGTAAGGAGAAATATTCAGAGAGTGCGGAAAGGATAAGTCGAATCAATAATTCAGATCGACACTTACCATTTTTTTAGCGACTACAAAGCATCGACTCTGTTTTGTATCTCTGTGAAGTTGTTGCGACTTAGCTTTATGACAATGACAGGCACGAAATCCTCCGTGACGCACCGACTGCAATAAGGACGACTGTTATAATATTTAAAACGTCGAAGCAACGTGTTGCCAAAAATATCTACACTTTTTGATATTTCAATAGGCAACGCAGCTACATACGAAGCAATGTTTACTTTAACATAGCTGAATAGACGCAACGCACAGTGGGTTGAAACATAGGTAAACTGGGGATTAATTCAGGGAAGCCCATTTTTATTGATATTTATATTTTTTTGGAATAACTAGACATCTGTAAGTAAAAAAAAGTGGTTTTTGAAAAAAATGTATAAAAAAAAAAATTTTCATATAAAAAATACGAGTAAAATAATATGTACATATATATGGATTTATCCCTATTTTATGTATTATTGTTATAAAAATCATCATCACCGTTATTATCATTATCATCATCATCAACATCATCATGATCATTATCATCATTTTTTTCATCATCATCATCACATGTTTTTAGCAACTGGGGTTCTTTCACAATAACTTAAATTAGTAAAAAAAACGCAGTAAATCCGCAAGATTTTTCTTTTGGATATATAAGCTGATATCTCATATTATAAAAGCATTCAATAAAATTTGCTTGATCTCGCCCAGAAACTAGTTAAAACTCAATGTTTATATCGAAAATACAACATTTATGGAGCTCTTTTAAGAAAAACATTAAAAATATTTGCAAAACATTTATCTAAACAAAATATCAATTTACGTTAGTGTATCGTATGATATATCAAATTCGGCTAAAGATCAGAAAAATGTTTTTATACCATCACCCTTAGGGATGAGGGTATATATCATTTGATACGAAAAAAGTGTAACGCATTAAAGGAGACGAGTTAGACCCCAAGTATCTTAAGACCAAATTCGTTTCAGAACTTTTTAAGAAGAATGAGCTATGTCCGTCTGTCTGGCTGGCTGGCAGGCTGGCTGGCTGGCTGGCTGGATGGCTGGTCAGCAGGATAACTCGAGTAAACCTTAACGGATCGGTATGAAAATTTACCAGTATCAATATTATTCAAAACGAACTTATGGGATTGTAAATGGGCTGAATAGCCCCACCCCTTCTGGTACCTCCCATACAAAATTACCTATTTTTGGAAAATTAATATTTCTTCCATAACTACCAAACGGACAACCGGAGGATGTTTGAATTTGGTCAGTTTATTTATCTTGCAAAAGTAGACAAACCCTAAGAAAACCGAAATCTTTGCCCCACCCATTCTGGTACCTCCCATACAAATGACCGAATTGACCCTTATAGTTTTACATACATATCTTTTTTGCAAGTAAACTGAGATCACTCAAATATTGCGTATGATGTTTGCTTATAAATATTAGACTCAGGTATGAATATGGACTATATCGGTTCACGCCTTCTGGTACCTCCCATACAAAATGACCTATTTTTAGAAATTATATATTTCTCCAATAACTTCAAAACAGTCACTTGGGGGGTTATGAACATTGGTCGATAAATTAATGTTGTGATAGGAGGCGAAACCTCAGAGAGCCTAACTATTTGACACACCCCTTCTGGTACCTCCCATACAAATGACCGAATTGACCCTTATAGTTTTACATACATATCTTTTTTGTAAGTAAACTGAAATCACTCAAATTTTGCGTATGATGTTTGCTTATGAAAATTAGACTAAGGTATGAATATGGACTATATCAGTTCACGCCTTCTGGTACCTCCCATATAAAATTAACTATTTTTGGAAAATTAATATTTCTCCTATAACTTCCAAACGGACTCTTGGGGGGTACTGAAAAGTGGTCGATTAATTTATGTTATTATAGGAGGTAAAACCCTAGAAAACCTAACTATTTGACACACCCCTTATGGTACCTCCCATACAAATGACCGAACTCACCCCCATAGTATTACAAACATATCTTTTTTCTAAGTACACTGAATTCAGTCAAATTATGAGTAATTTGTACGCTTATGAAAATATGAATCAGGAGTGAATATGGACTATATCCGGTCACCCCTTCTGGTACATCCCATACAAAATTACCTATTTTTGGAAAATTAATAATTCTCCCATAACTTCCAAACGGACATTTGAGGGGTAATGAAAATTAGTCGGTTAATTTATATTGTGATAGGAGGCGAAACCTCAGAAAACCTAACTATTTGACACACCCCTTCTGGTACCTCCCACACAAAGGACCGAACTCACCCCTATAGTCTTACATACATATCTTTTTTTTGTAAGTGCACTGAATTCAGTCAAATTATTCGTAAGTTGTACGTATGAAAATTTGAGTTAGGAATGAATAAGGACTGTATCGGTTCACCTCTTGTGGTACCCCCTATCAAAATTAATTTTTTTTTGAAAAATTAATATTTCTCACATAAATTCCAAACCGGCACCTATACCCCCTACACAAATAAGTAAAGTTTTGGACGATTTTGCACCACAAGCAGGGGAAAAAATATACATAAGTAATTTTATTTTAATTAAAAATCTATTCATTTCAATAACTCAAGACTCCAACAATATCTTATATTGGGTGATGGTATTTATCAGTCAGTTTACCTGACTGAAATTTCTGTACTGGTTATACCATCACTCTTAGGGATGAGGGTATATATCATTTTATTTATTGTTTGATATTTTTGGTCAAATTCAGTGTGTCACGCACTAGGATGACGCGTTTCGAACTCCATGACGAGTTCATCTTCAGACCCCTTTGTGACGAACTGATGCACAATGGTACATCATCAGCTGTATATATATCTACAATTATGCCAAACATGTGCATGTGAAGTAGATATCAACCGAAAATGTCCAGCATAGTTATGAATTTGACCATTGATAACCAAACATGAGAATGGAGGATATTTTATCCCCACGATTCCCTTTTTACCACAAAGCTCAAGCTTTTTACCACAAAAGCTCAGGGTTTTTTACCTCAAAGCTAAGCTTCTTACAAAGTTTATTGATAAACAAAACTTGCTACTACTACTAAGCATATAGTTTGTTAGGCCGTGCCAAAAACAAAATATATTTAATTATATACCCAAATACCTGAAGTTAATGGTTCCATTATAATATTTTTACTTTTAGAAGACCTAACACAAATTATAAGTAATCAAAACATCTCAATTTTCTGTTTTTCCCATGACACGCAAAATTTTTAAAAATTGTCTAACTTTGACCGCTCACTGCCAGAAAAGTAATTTACTTAAAGCAGTAATTTTAGTAATAAGTGATGTAGAATTTTATTCACTTTCACCCAATACCAGTGCATGTCAGTGCAAGATAAACTTCAGTTTTTGAATTAATCCTCACTTTTGGTACATTTCAACCCTCTGTGCCACGGTTACCATGTGTATATCTGCACTAATAAAAGCCACTTCTACTCGAGTTATCATTGACCGATGACTATACATATTATTGCGGTCTTTTTTAACATTGAGATGCATTTGCGAAAAGTTGTTTTTTTGCTTGTTTAAACGAACAACGAGTGTACTTATTTAAACGTGGACAATTATATCATTGAAGTTTTAGATTTTATTTTGCCTTTGCTAGACTGTAAACACAAATCGTCACTGCGCCGACCAAATCAGTTATGTGTAATTTATCGAAAAACTTTGATTGCATTTTTTAAAGCTCTTTTTGTCGTCCATTGACCCTAAAATCCCTTTCGCGATATCTTGATTAGTTTGAAGGTTATTAATATCATTTATATGTAGAATATGTGAGAAATGTTTCAAAATAAACTAGTTTTTTGGTTCTCCTGAAAAGTTATAAAAATAACACATGACTGTTTCGGTCGCCGCAGCGACGAAATAATAATGTTTTCCTGAAAAAATCCAACAGAGGCATTGAATCTTGTCGTGAACACCGATCGTGTTGATGCGATAAATAAAACTTTACCATCAGATCAATGAATAAGTTTTGACAAAAATTATATTTTAACGAAAATAGTTTAAATAAAATCAATCACTTTCAATGATTCGTATTTGAAATTGCCCATTTACCCAATTAATAAAAAACAACAATAAATTGCATAAATTAACGTTTACATATTTTCAAATCATCTTTTTATTTATTTAACTCTAATATATACAATATTCGTTTTTAAAATCTTATTTCTATTAATTATTATTCTTATCCATTTTTGGCTTCTTACGGCTTTTGTTTTTCTTAGTCTTCTTCTTTCGTTTCAACGGCGCTGGCTCTGTGTTCGTCGACCAACCTCCCATTAATCGAATTAAATGTGTACGATATGTCTCCAACTGATCGTGCTCTTTCATATCCTTTAAAATTTCCTCACCATCTGAGAAATACTCCGTATCCAGTTCATAATAATCGCTGTTATACATATGAGAATTGGACTGATGGTGGGAACGTACCAACTTTTCGCTTAGGGTCAACTTGGCGGCCGCCCACTTGTGCATCTCGCGCCGTTTGTACATCATATGCTCCTTGTAGGAGAATATGTGGAATGCTACAGAGGCTCCTGGGTACCTATCTATTTCTATGGATGGAGTTGCGGCGAACGGTACAGAGTCTTGCGGCAGTTGTTCGATTGGCTGCAGATTCATATATTCACTCAGACTTTCTAGTTCCTTATAGATATCGTTGAAGTTGTCTTGCGGTAGTGGTTCGATAGGCTGCAGGTTCATATATCTACTCAGACTTTCGAGTTCCTTATAGATATCGTTAAAATTGTCCATAATTGTAACTGAGTTTGTAGATTGAAGATTAGTAAATTGTAGACGTTGGTGTCACTGGTTGTGTGCAGTTTGGATGTTAACTTGCTTATGATTAAATGCATCAAAATTGCGCACTTATATACCCCTTTCTTACAGCCCAAACTATCACAGGTAGTCTAATGGTCAAGGCGTCGAATTAATAACTTGTAACCCCTAGTACCTGTGCGTAACGTTCATGTCCCTTATGCCACCAGTTGTAGAGCTTTTCTGATACCTGGAAGGAAATATGGCAACTCCATATTCTTACCTGCATCGTAGGGACAAACACGTGCACTGAGGATTAGAATTTTGCTGCTTTAATGTCGATAATATTTTATGACAATTTTCCTGGAAAAACATATGTAAGTACGGTCAACTAACAGTTGTACATCTCTAATACATTTATGATGGGACATTTTCAAACGAATCAATAAGAAAGTGTCCCACCATAAATGTATTAGAGATGAACAACTGTTAGTTGGGCGTACATACATATGTTTTTCCAGCCAAATTGTCATAAAATATTATGCCGGCTTGAAAGCAGCAAAATTCCGTGTAATCATCACTGTTGTCCATATGAACACTAGTGAAAGCACAATTGCTTATATCATATGTTAAACATAAGAAACCCTAATTTTATTTGAACAGATCTTAGCAATTTTCCATATCCACGAGGAAACGAATTGTTATTACGAGATACGACAATCCGAGGAGTTTCTTTTAAGGAGCATTCAGGTGCCAACAAAAACATTTTCTTTTAACATTTTTGAAATTGCTTTATACTTATACTTATACTTATACTTATACTTATACTTATACTTATACTTATACTTATACTTATACTTATACTTATACTTATACTTATACTTATACTTATACTTATACTTATACTTATACTTATACTTATACTTATACTTATACTTATACTTATACTTATACTTATACTTATACTTATACTTATACTTATACTTATACTTATACTTATACTTATACTTATACTTATACTTATACTTATACTTATACTTATACTTATACTTATACTTATACTTATACTTATACTTATACTTATACTTATACTTATACTTATACTTATACTTATACTTATACTTATACTTATACTTATACTTATACTTATACTTATACTTATACTTATACTTATACTTATACTTATACTTATACTTATACTTATACTTATACTTATACTTATACTTATACTTATACTTATACTTATACTTATACTTATACTTATACTTATACTTATACTTATACTTATACTTATACTTATACTTATACTTATACTTATACTTATACTTATACTTATACTTATACTTATACTTATACTTATACTTATACTTATACTTATACTTATACTTATACTTATACTTATACTTATACTTATACTTATACTTATACTTATACTTATACTTATACTTATACTTATACTTATACTTATACTTATACTTATACTTATACTTATACTTATACTTATACTTATACTTATACTTATACTTATACTTATACTTATACTTATACTTATACTTATACTTATACTTATACTTATACTTATACTTATACTTATACTTATACTTATACTTATACTTATACTTATACTTATACTTATACTTATACTTATACTTATACTTATACTTATACTTATACTTATACTTATACTTATACTTATACTTATACTTATACTTATACTTATACTTATACTTATACTTATACTTATACTTATACTTATACTTATACTTATACTTATACTTATACTTATACTTATACTTATACTTATACTTATACTTATACTTATACTTATACTTATACTTATACTTATACTTATACTTATACTTATACTTATACTTATACTTATACTTATACTTATACTTATACTTATACTTATACTTATACTTATACTTATACTTATACTTATACTTATACTTATACTTATACTTATACTTATACTTATACTTATACTTATACTTATACTTATACTTATACTTATACTTATACTTATACTTATACTTATACTTATACTTATACTTATACTTATACTTATACTTATACTTATACTTATACTTATACTTATACTTTACTATAGAAACTTTGAATATCATTAGAGGAGTTTTGCATATTTGATGAAATTTGTTTCTATTTCAATTGATGTATTTAAATATTCAGACAGAATAGTTGAAGTTCTATCATATTGAAGCTAAGATCGTTGTCATTGGAATTAATTTATTTCATAAGACGACAGTGTAATATAGAAAGTAATTGACTCACCATCGTTGTGTTTGTATTTATTCGGTCTGTTTGTATGAACATTGATTTTGAATTAATTTCAAGCTCAAGACTGACTATATGACGCAGTTGCGCAAGATTTGTGCTGCTAAGTATCGCCGCATAAAGAGGAGATGAATGTAATAGTCGCTTATTACAGATGCACATGGAAATTTCGGTTTAATGGATTTGTAACCATCTTCCTAAATGTCTATAAAATTTAAGGCTACAGCTCAAGACCTAGTGTCTCCTGTATAATGAATAAATTTAGATGAACGTATCTGTAGATGAAGTCAACCTCTTTCAATCATAATTGTCGTTTACAGTGATCAAATAGAGTGAATGTTACACAAATTAACCTTAAGATGTCTTATGTACTCTGTACGCAGCCAGATCAGGTATGATCAGAGCAATTATTATGGTCAAAAACAACCTTAAAGGTTTTATCATAAGTGATTTCAGCGGTAAGAACATATGCATCATTGCAATTTTTTAGCGACTACACAGCAATATTCAACGGTCATATACGACAGAAACTATTATATGCCCTGGCTATGACACTTACGAAGTCCTCAATGAAGCTGTTATTGTAGCCCAATACCAAATTGTCAATGTAAGTTAAATTCCTTCATTATAGTGGGCCAAACTGTTGTTTGCAGCGGATTGCGAGTACCCTTATTACAAATTCCTGAATTTAGATCTGGCACTGCAGTCCAACAATAACGAATTTCATTCTATTACAATTTGTTGCGGTTGGGTCTGTTCATAGCACTCGTTGAAAAAAGGTGAACATATAAGAGGACAACGACACTCGCTCTTGCCATATAAAAAAAAATAAAATTGTTAAAAAACTAGTGATTTTTTCGCGGGTTTTTCATGCGGGTATTTTATATAGACCATAGTGGTCCAACTTCTCCGGCACAAGCGCCTGTAGGTTCAACAGCAACTCCGGCACAAGCGCCGGCAACTGTCCATATCGCTCCGGCACAAGCGCCGGTAGGATTAACAAACAGCTCCGGCACCTGTACGTGTGGCATTCGCTTCGGACACCTGTTCCATATACTCCCATCCTACACCAGCGTGCCTGCAACCACCAGAACCACCAGCACCGGTATGTCCCAATCTTATAACCGAAGACCGGTAGACTGGTGGCCCAAACAATATTTAAAACGTCGAAGCAACGTGTTGCCAAAAATATCTAACCTTTTTGATGTTTCAATGGGCAGCTGTGTTGCATACGAAGCAATGTTTACTTTAGCATAACTGTATAGCCGCAACAATTGCCTCGTTTGTATCTACCATAGTAAAAGCTACTTCTACTCGCATTCTTTTACGATATAGTTATCATTGACCGATGACTATTCAATGTTACTGCGGCCTTTTTGAACATTGAGATGCATTTTTTTTTAAACGAACAACGAATTTACCTGTTTGAAGTTATCATTGAAGTTTTAGATTTTATTTTGCTTTTGCTGGTCCGTAAACAGAAATCATCGCTGCGACAACCAAATCAGTTATGTGTAATTTTTCGAAATTTTTTTCATTACATTTTTTTAAAGCTCTTGTTGTCGTCCATCTACCCTTTCGCGATATCTTTATTAATTTGGAAATTATTAATATCAGTTATATGTAAAATATGCGAGAAATGTTCCAAAAAAAAAAAAAACAAGTGTTTTGGTTCTTCTGAAAAGTTATAGACGAAATAATGGTGTTTTCCTAAAAAAGATGCAACAGAGGCATCGCATATTGTCGTGAATATCAAAAACTTTACCATCAGATCAATTTTGTCAAAAATTATATCTTAACGAATATAGTTTAAATAAAATCAATCGCTTTCAATGTTTCGTATTTGAAATTGCCCATTTACCCAATTAATAAAATATTAAAAATAAAGTGCATAGATTTACATTTACATAATTTAAAATCATCTTTCTATTTAATTAACTTTTATATATACAATATTCGTCATTTTAGTTTTAAATCTTATTTCTAATAATTATTATTCTTATCCCTTTTTGGCTTCTTACGGCTTTTGTTTTTCTTAGTCTTCTTCTTTCGTTTCAACGGAGCTGGCTCTGTGTCCGTAGACCAACCTCCCATTAATCGTATTAAATGTGTACGATATGTCTCCAACTGATCGTGCTCTTCCATATTCTTTAAAATTTCTTCGCCGTCAGAGAAGTATTCTGTGTCCAGTTCATAATAATCGCTATTATACATATGAGAATTGGACTGATGGTGCGAACGTACCAACTTTTCGCTTAGGGTCAACTTGGCGGCCGCCCACTTGTGCATCTCGCGCCGTTTGTACGCCATATGCTCCTTGTAGGAGAATATATGGAATGCTACACTGGCTCCTGGGTACCTATCAATTTCTATGGACGGAGTTGCGGCGAACGGTACAGTGTTTTGCGGCAGTGGTTCGATTGGCTGCATGTTCATATATCCACTCAGACTTTCTAGTTCCTTAAAGATATCATCCATAATTGTAACTGAGTTTGTAGATTGAATATTAGTAATTTGTAGACGTTAGTGTCACTGGTTGTGTGCAGTTACGGAAGTTATCTTGGTTATGATTCATTGCATCGAAACTGCACACTTATATATGTACCCCTTTCTGGACGGCCCAATCTATCGCAGGTAGTCTAATGGTCAAGCGTCAAATTAATAACTTGAAACCGCGAATACCTGTGAGTTACATAAGTTCATGTTACTCAATTTGCCACCATTTGTAATTTTTCTGATACCTGGTAAGAAAATATGGAAATTCCATATTCTTACCTGAATTGTAGGGACAAACACGTGCACTAAGGATTACAATTTTGCTGCATTAAAGCCAATAATATTTTATGACAATTTTACTGGAAAAAAATATGTAAGTACGGTCAACTTACAGTTGTACATCTCTAATACATTTATTATGGGACATTTTCAAACGGATCAATAAGAAAGTGTCCCACCATAAATGACTTAGAGATGCACAAGTGTTAAATGGGCCAAATTGTCATAAAATATTATGCCGACTTGAAAGTAGCAAAATTCTGTGTAATCATCGCTGTTTTACATATGAACACTATTGAGAACTCAATTGTTTACATCATATGTTAAACATAAGAAACCCCAATTTTATTTTAACAAATCTGAGCAATATTCAATATCCACGTGGAAACGACAGTCCGAGGAGTGTTTAGAGGAGCATTAGGCGCCATCAGAAACATTTTCTTTTAAAATTTTTTTAAGTGTCATAAATTTAATATAGAAACTTTGAATATCATAAGATAAGTTTTCCATATTTAATGAAATGTCTGTATTTCAATTGATGTATTTTGAAATTCATACAAAATACTTGAAGTTGTATCATGTTGTAGTAGCCTAGATCGTTGTCATTGGAACTAATTTGGTTTATAAGAAATTGAACATGTTAAGAACAAATTTAACATACGAGTATTTAAAAGAAAACGTGTATACACATGCTTCAAAAATTAAACCCCCAAAAAACTAAATGGCGAGAGAAAACTTTAGGCCCACACACGTATGAACAAAGTCGAACTCTTGCACCAAAACAAGGCAGTATATGTAGTATTTAAGTTATTAACTAGCTATATGACGCAGTTGCTCAAAATTTGTGCTGCTAAGAATCACCGCACAAAGAGCAGTTTAATCTAATATAATATTTACCAATTAGAGAGACACATCGGAACTTGCGTACAATGAATTTGTAGCCGTCTTCCTCAGTGTCTATAAAATTGACGACAAAAAGAAGCCTACAGCTTAAGAGAGCACCATGATCATCTGACGGCGAAGACACTCCTACAGTTTCCAGTATAACAAGTAAATTTATTGGCAAGATGAACGTAGCAATAGATGAAGATAACATCTTGGAATCTGGCGTCTACCCAGAGGAGCCAAGCTTACTGTCGTTTTCTGTGATCAACTAGATTGGATGTAACATAAATTAACCGTAACAACTCAAAAGCGGAGTCAGCCGATCTACATCAACAGCTACGGAGGAGATTATGCACATGCAAGAGCCATGCTTATAAATAAAGAACGTGTTTGCGGACTTACTAAAGAAGGCTACTGTTATCTGTACGCAGCCGGATCAGTTGAGACCAGAGCATTTATCGGACAACCGTAAAGCTTTTATTCTAAGTGATTTCAGCAATAAGGACACCTGCACCATTGCCATTGAGAATTAGTTGCCAAATGGCACAGGACCCGGAGATGATCCAACTAACTCGTTGCAAGAAAGGTAATGTCCGGCTTCAATAATAGAAACATCCATGATCCCTCTAACCATATGTGCGGACGCTAATGCGCACCGTACTATCGGGGGAAACTCCTACATCAACTTAAGAGGTGATTCGATTTCCAACTTTATAATTGAAAACATAACAGAGGTAATGAACTCATTTTTATTGTTACTAACAAAATATAAGTTTTCCTTAGGGTTATAGTATTATAATATTGACCAGTATCCCCCTGTTGCTAACTGCTTGACTTGTAAATTATTTCGTGCAATTAAATAACGAATATGTATTTATGTGTTGACTGTTTATCTCCAGAAATATGTTATGTTAATTTGATGTGATTTATTTCGGCCTTGCATGTCAACAATTCCGCTGTTCCTGAGTAAACAAATAACAGAGAAGCGGCCAAATTTATGGTACTAAATTGAGCTCTCATCGCATAATACATGTCCAAGGATTTTAGGTTACAATTGAATCTATAACAGCGACAGAATGTATGTAGATTCATTCGTAAAGTTTTTTGAGGCAACATGTCTGTTTTATGCGCAGGATTTGTCTACTATTATCAGGTTATTAAACTGACCAAATTCTAAAGATACTTGGGGTCTAACTTGGGATCAAATACGAGAAAAAAAGAGTGATAGTATAAAAATATGCAACAACAATATGCAGTCATTGTAAACTTTCTTAAAAAATGCAAAATATCCATAACGATTGAATGTAATTTTAAGGATATTTCATGATTCGTAAAGATAATCTATCCGTTTTAGGATGTCCACGCAAAACATGTAGTAGTTTCCTCGCCCTAGTTATTACATATGGGCATTTCTACAAAAATGTTCACCGTGATCAAAAAAAAAGTTAAAAAAAGTTACTGCCAACATAACATTTATAACAATATAGCTTACATATATACTGAGCTCGTCATTAAGTGTTTCTATATAAAAAATACTTAATCTCTACATTTAAATACTTGAACAGATTCCTAAGGATACTCTAAATTATAAGTCATGTTGTGTCACTAGCCGTTAATGGTCATGTCTTTCGAAACCTTAATGAAACACCTGTGAAATTAAAAGCTTTTCAATTGCAACATCGATTAAATTACTTGGTGAAGCAGTGCACAAATCCATTACCACAATAAAGCACTGGACGCTAATTGTATGTAAAGACCACAGCCATGATTCATTGCAAACACGTCGTGAAAGAGTAATCATTACGGAGAGCATTCTCATAACACCAGCAGGTGTAACAAATGCATCATTGTCTTTCCAAAGTCTAATTTAGTAATAGAGCGAGTGGTTTTACTGTCATATACAATGGTCGATATAGAAATTGAATGGTGGTTAACCAACGTTCATAGTGACTTTGTATAGGAAATGATTTAAAATTGCTTGTTGATGACGTCTATTTAAGCATTTACATATTGTCATTGTAGAGTTAGCTTGATAAAAGTATGTAATTAGAATGCTTTATTCTATTGCAATTTATATACTTACTGTTGCCCTTATAAAAGCATAAAAACATCTTTTTTAGTCCAATCATACGATGAACAACTATCAACATTAAATTAATTTTCTACTATGTTGCACATTAAACAATTGTTTCATTAACTAGAATGGGAATCTACTAAAGTTTCCATTTATCTTGTTTAACATTGTAGTTTATGAACATTATAGAATAATTAAATTCGAATGTATTTGAGCAAACTGCAAATGTTTTATAAAACATTAAATTTTAATTCATTTTTATTGGAGCCCCCGAAGCAAATTGAATGTTTTTTTTTTCCTGTGCGCTATCAGAATTCAATTGTTGTCTAAATCATTTATAAAGATACGTCAAACGAGATAGCATTCAATAAAATCAAATATGAAAATCACCCGGGGTTGTTATATTTTATGCTTTTTAAAATATTTATGGTATAAAATTAAAAACAATTACATAAACAATTCATTTATTGGTGGATGTACATTCGACCATGTATATATATATAACCAGCACAGAAATTTCAGTCATATTGCAGCAGAGTTCTAAATATTTTTTTTTTTTCTCTGATAAGTTTTCAAGATATGAATTTTTGAATTATTTTGCAAATTTTTTATGAGATGCAGCTGCTTATTGGTGAACAATTCGTAAACGATTTAAACAAGATGTGGTCTCCAATCAAAGGTAATGTGCTCCCTAAAACCTTTCTATACAAGCTTTTAAAATCGGTTGGGTAGTTTTGATGGTAGGAGCACTTAAAGTTTAAAAAACTAATGTTGCTCTTTACCTTTTCCTGACTCTCTCTTTTCTTCTATAGACGCTTTTCCGCTTGAAGAGGTGTCTCATCTTCCTCCACTTCTCATTATATCGGTTCGTCACCGCACGCGTTACCATTGGCTGCAGTTGCATACCGCAGGTATTTAAAAATTCAGAAAATCCCCAATATAACTCACAAATTTCATAATCTGTCCATCAGCCTTAATAATAAAACTGTAACCGTCCCACGACTCCCTTTACGACAAAAGGCATGTACGTTACGTTACCCTTTAATCTATATATATAAAAACGGCGTAAAAAATGTATAGTAATTCATCAGTTGAAAACGGCTAGGCCGATTTTGCTCAAATTTTTTATTCAGTTGTTCGTAATTGCCAGGAGAAGGTTTATGTGAAAGAAAATTTTGGGAAAATCGAAAATTGCTTTTTTGTATAGAATTTTGTGTGCTATTGTTACGCATGGCTTTTCGAATTGGAAAATAGAAAAATTTTGTTGAAAAATTTGGAAAATTCCGGAAAAATTTTATTCTTTTTTCGACGAAATTTTGCCGCATGATTTGATAATTTTGGACGATGTAACTGTAAAAAATTTCGGATAATTATTCCGAAATGACTTTCCGGATGGAAAAATAGAAAAATTCTCGGTGGAAAATTCCGGAAAAACTCAAAAAATATTAACTTTTTCGGCAACATTTTGCATTGTATTCCTTGATTTGATAAAATTCACAAATTGAATTTTTGTATAAAATTTTGTGTGCAATTTTTTCCGTAGTGGCTTCTCAAATGAAAAAGTAGAAAATTTTGGTTGAAAAATTATGAAAAAACGGCAAAAATTTAAACTTTTTTTTGACGAAATTTTACATTTTATCCTATGTTTTAATAATGGATGATGTTCTGATGTTTATCTAAAATGGGTTAAAGGTTCTCATCTTAATCTCTCCACTTCCTGTTACTTACTTTTCGTCCATTCTTCCAATCATCATTTACTCTCATCATAAGCTCGTCCAATTACTCTCATTGTACCGCAAATCTTTCCTATACACAAGCAGATCATTTTTGTCGCAGATACCCTACACACCACTTCATCGTCAATACCACTCTTCGCATCAACATCATCACTCTTCGCATCAACATCATCGCTCTTCGCATCAACATTATCACTCTCAAACAAAACAAAAGGTCATCGTCATTGTCATCATCGCCTTAATCATCATACCTTGAGTCTCATCAACAATCACACATATATATAAATACATACAGTTGTTTTGTTGTTATTGTCATTTCCCACTGAAAATGTAACATAATGAAATTAAAATAAGAAGTTAACACAGTCCATTTTTCAGCTTCGACCAATAAAGTTTAAGTCAATTTAAATATTAAAATTACAAAAGAAATTGTTTTTATTTTTTATTCACAAACAATTTGAAAAGGCTCAAGTTCTCATCAAATGATGTAAATGTGAAGAATTTCAGATAATTATTCCGAAATGACTTTTCGAATGGCAAAATAGAAAAATTCTTGGTGGAAAACTAGGAAAATTTCGAAAAAAATCTCGAGTTTTGGATTTTGACGACCAAATTTTTCATTGTATCGCTTGATTTAATGATTTCAGACGACGTAAAGGTGGAAAATTCGTTGTGATGCTTGGAAAATTGCGGATTATTGTGAAATCCTTATGTATAACAATGGTGTGAAAATTGTATAGTAATTCATCAAGTGAGGTCAGCTGGCCTATTTTTTCTCAAATTTGTTTTTCAATTGTTCGTAATTGGTACAACTTTTTTATGCAAGAAAATTTTGGGAGCATCCTTCGAAAAAGTCGGGAAATTGGATAACTCGAAAATTGCATCTTTGAATGGAATTTTGTGTGCAATTGTTACGGAAGACTTTTCGTATGGAAAAATAGAAAATTCTTAGGGGAAAACTCGGAAAATTTCAGAAAAACGCAAAAAATTAAATTATTCAAATTATAATATTAATTATTAAATTATTCGACGAAACTTTACAGTCTTCGCACGATTTGATGATTTTGAACGATGTTAAGGTGGATGTTGTTGGTTGGAGAATTTAACGCGATAAATACTATTTAAATTAAAAATATATATTGATATCCTACACAGAAAAAAAACACAACTGTTGTTAAGTAATTAAATATTATTGTTAGCATTCAATTTCGATTTATAACAATTTCTCCATTTGAACATGTTTGTACATCGTCATATTGACAAATTTTCAAACACTTTTCAAATTTAACTAAAATACACAAATTGTAACTATAACAAATCTGTTTATTGTATTTACAATTTTGGTTGTTGGCGCCTTTTTAATTAAATATTTAATTGTTTTGACGAAATGGTATTTAATATGACAATTCATTTGTCGTAATTTTTTTCTGTGTATGCAATATTTATCAATTTCATAATTTTTTCAGAAAATATGTTTGCGTATGAAATGTTTAGTTATCCAATTGGATTGCAGACATTCATTCTAGGGAGAATTTGCTTGACTAATGCCTCCTATTAGATGACGTGCAATAATTAGATAGAATATTCACAGTTTATCCACGCCAAGGTGTATGCTTCTATCTTTATTATCCTTCAATTCACTGTGTACTGTGGATGGTGTTCTGTGCGCCGCAACGGACTCAATGCTCGCGATTCAAATTCGTAAATTGTTTTCGATCATCGGAGTATCATGTCATCCGTCGAACCCGACCGGATAACAAATAAACGAGCTTTGGAAGTAGTTGCCCGAAGGGTGAAGGATTTACGAGGTGATTTAAAACGATTTGATGGGGCTATGATTTTGTTCACGAATTCTCTTGCTGCTGATTTACTTAAACCATAATTGAAATCGTCGTCAATGTCTAGAAGTTAAAATTGACCACAAACATGAGAGTCGCATTGCAGAACTTCCCATCGTCTGGTGAATTCTTGAGACAACTGCTGGCGCTTGGCAATGGCTAAATTGTGTTGATGTTTCGACTGAAAGTTTTGCGAGTTCACATAGTCGGAAGAGCAACTCATCACATTGCACAAAATTATAAAAAAAAACTCGATTGGATTAATTAGCAGCGAAGAAAAAAGACATCGATAGCTTGAATTTCAGTTAAGAAAGTCTAATCGCTGGAGAACTGTTTTCGTACAAATCTGTTTACAGCCTTACCGACGAGGATGAAGCGACTAACAATCCGACCGAATTTTTAAACTCGCTTAATGTGCCGCATTGGCAAAGTTGATGAATTGCAGTACATTTTCAAAAATTCAAATATCGACATAATATCAATATCTGAAACTTGTCTTAAGCCTTCTATTAACAATAATTTAATTACACTTCAAGGATACAATGTTTTTAGAGCGGATAGAACGAGAAATCAAGGTGGTGGCGTTGCTGTATACATTAGAAATGGAATTTCATGTAAAGTAAAATGTAAATCAAACAATAATGATATGATTGAATATATATTTCTTGAAATTGCAAATAATTGTGATAAGCTTCTATTCGGGAGTATTTATCGTCCCAACAGAAATACTGATATAACTCCTCTCATCTCAATCATTGAGCAAATTTCTTTATATTTCGAAAAAATAATTCTAGCCGGTGATTTTAACTCGAACCTTTTACAAGATTTAACTCTTGCGGACAATATGTTATCAATCGGATTGAACCCAGTGAATACACAAATACCAACTCACTTTACTTCAAATAGCTCTTCTTTATTAGATCAATTTTTTGTGTCACGTGAATGTCCACATACTTTTTATAGCCAAATATCTGCACCTTGTTTCTCAAAACACGATCTTATTTACATGGTTTGTGATTTTTCTTTACATGCATTCACTGAAACAATAACTTTCCGAGATTTTGGAAATATTAATTACAATGTACTATGGGATGAATTTTACAAGACAGATTGGAATATTACATATTACCTTATGTCAATAGATGATCAATTAAGTTTTTTGAAAAATTATATAAAATATTTGTTTGATATGGCTGTGCCTGAGAAAACCAAAATAATTAGTAGTAAAAAAAAAGATTGGTTCACAACAGATATCAAAGTTTTGATAGAAAAGAGGGACATGGCGTATTCGCGTTGGAAACGGTTTAAAACAAATCAATTACTTGAGAACTACCGTGTAGCAAGAAAACTTGTTAATCGAAAGATTAAGGAGGCAAAGCGCATTTTCTTTGCTCGAAAATATAACAGGGCGTTGGATACTCAACGTACATGGAAAGTAATTCGTGAAACGGGTATTGGCAAGGAAAATAGATCGCCGAACAATATGAATATTGATCCGAATGAGCTATATGATAAATTTGTTAATATAAGCATGTATAATGCTGACCAACACATATTATGCCAATTATTATGTGTACGCTCTGCAGGGTATTGATTTTTCATTTCAGTGCGTTACTCAAAATGATGTGTTATTAAGTTCCTTATCAATATTTTCCAATGCAATTGGAGTTGATAATATTCACCCTAGATTTTTTTTAAAATTTTACTTCCACAGCTTCTTCCTTACATTACTTTTATTATAAATAAGATTATTACATCTAGCTATTTTCCCCTCAGATGGAAGCAAGCTAAAATTATACCTTTACCCAAGAACCATACTGAATACCGCCCTATCGCTATCCTTCTATATCTTTCCAAAGTTTTCGAACGGATTATTAAAACCCAAATAAATACATTTTTTGTCATCTTATAACCTTTTGACAAATAAGCAATCCGGTTTCAGATCGAAACACAACTGCAAAACTGCTCTAATTGACGTGATAGATGATATATGAAACGAGGTAGATGCGGGTAATGTTACCTTGCTAGTATTATTGGGTCACTCAAAAGCTTTTGACACCGTTGACCATACGATACTTATGCAGAAACTGGAGAAAATTATGAAATACACTTGCCCATCATTGAATCTTATGCGGTTTTACCTCGAAAATTGATCGCAATATGTTGAAGTCAATGGTAATCGATCAGAATCGCGTTGGGTAAGAAGAGGTGTACCTCAAGGTTCTATTTTAGAACCCATTCTTTTCTCTATATATTCTAACGACATACCTTCAATATTGCATAGGGCAAAGGTTAGAATGTATGCTGACGACGTCCAGTTGTATTTAAGTGGAGAGCGTGCAAATTTTGAAAGATGTGTTTCCATTTTAAATGAGTATTTAAATTCGATTTCCAGTTGGGCAATGAAAAACGGACTGTGTATAAATCCAAACAAATCTAAATGTTTGATTATAAAAAGAGGCAATGAAGTAGTAATAGGATCTTATCCCGCTATCGCTATTAATGGTGATCCAATCGAAGTTGTCGCTAATGCAAAATATTTAGGCATAATTTTTAACAGTAAATTGACTTGGAATGACCACATTATATCTGCCTGAGGAAGAACTTTTGCAAAGCTAAGAACATTATGGATTACACAGCATTTTACACCTTTTAATATTCGAATGCTACTGGCTAAATCATACCATATTCCTACTCTAACGAACGGCTGCGAAATTTTAATGCTATTACAAGATATGTTTATTGTTTAAGAAAATTGGACCACATAACGCCATTCCACTCTAAAATACTTAATGTACAATTTGACGATTTCATGAAAATAAGAAGTCTTGTATTTCTTCATAACGTAATAATTTATTGTGAACCGTCCTACTTATATGATCGATTACGTTTTGGCATTTCTAGAAGAAGTAGAATTTTAGTGCAATTTCAATACAGATACTCGGAATCTGAACGTCAGTTTTTTATAAACGCAATACGATTGTGGAATGCATTACCAATTAACTTAAGGCAAATACATAACACTACACAGTTTAAGCGTTTGGTTATAGAATTTTTTAATCAATGAAATAAAATATTGCTGAGACTTTTTTTGTTCTTAGACAAATATGAATCATGCGATAAAAATATGTTATGTAATTTATACGTTACTTGTTAGATGTTAAATGTTTTTTAACCAGACTATATTTTCATTGTTTAATTCAATATGTTATAAAATTTAATAGTTAGTTGTTTGATGTTAAATGATTTTTTTTAAACAGATTATGTTTTTATTATTTAATGTTCAATGTCGTTCTGTTAATTTTTATTATATTTGCGCAAAATTAATCATAATTAATTATTTATATTTATTTATTATTATTATTTAAAATACAATACAAAACTTTAGAAATAAGTTAATATATAAGGCAATATGTTGTAATATTATGATTCAGACATCCCTGCACTATAATTATAAGACTGTAAGTCTTGTTGTGCAGATTTCCCAATAAATAAACTAACTAACTAACTAATGACAATCAATAAATCGCAAGGCCAATTGTTGGAAGTATGTGGGATTAGTCTCGAATTTCCCTGTTTTTGGTAATCAAAAGCATTGCTTATCATACCACTCGCTACTGAGTTTATCTGAAGGCATTAAATTTGGGCGAGACGAAGTTCGCTGGGTCCGCTAGTTGCATAAAAGAATGATATCTACCGCGAATTTGGTTTACCTTTAATACCGTTCGACCCTTTCGCACAGGTAAACTGTTGACATCTGGTACAAATGGAAATTGATACAAATATCGCATTACAATGCAGTAGAAAATCAGAAAAAATTACAGCATTACAGTACACTAGCTACACAAGCTAGTCTGCAAACATATAAAAACAGTAAGAATTTAAAAAATCGATTTGCCCAAATCTCATAACATTGGTTAATTAAATACTTGTTACCATTGACACGGCTATCTGCTCAATGTTGTAACCGGGCAAACTATGCTGCATTTTACATAAATGTCTGTTCCTATAAACTGTATCAAAATGAGAAATGTATGTTAAATCTCATTCAGGACAACAACAACAATTCGTTATGCCTATAAATTTGCAAGGAGTTTAGGTATTCACCCAAGAATGGATGAATATGACTTTCTCAGTGAAATTGTTGAATCTATACAATTGTACATATATTTCATTATTACAGCATATTTTATACATTCATGAATGTACGTTGATTATTTAGTAAAGGAATGAAGAACATTCAGGAATTTGATTTCAGAAAATTTGATGACAGCCCTTATGGCATACAATTGAAAAGAACAAATTACAAATTGTTACATCTGACATGTATACAGAAGTTGATAGACTAAAATAAAAATGCCGCAGGGTGTTATTGTAGCATCAAATATAGGATGTTTACAATTTGATATATTTAAGGTGTATCATGATTTTTTACCTACAATAATTATGTTAAAGTTACAAATAGAATACGATTGTCATTTTTGTAGAAAAATATATCTTCGGAAGTAAACGAGACCAATAGTATAACCTTGGATTTTGTAATTTCAGGAGGTGTAATTACGTCCAGACAACACAAAGGTGTTGCTTATGGGGGGCTGTCAGTCATCTGCTGTCATCCCATATTTAAAGCAATTGATGGGGTTCGGTGCAAAGGGATGCTTATGATAAAAAATTCATTTCAAGATTTTCGCTTTCAAAGGTGTTAGATATCACCACTGGTAATAAAAATTGATCTCGTGCTAGAAGACAAAGATAATGTCAAGGAACACAACTGTACTCTTAACTCAATTTTTGTAAATTTGTCACTTACACCCCTTTGCTTCTATCCCCCTCAAATGTAAAAGTCAAACTTCTTTGCGATGACTTTAAATATCATTCGATACCGCACAAACTTTTATTTCGTTAGTCGCAAATGGAAAACTGGTTGTAGCAAAAACAATTGTGTTTGCCTCAAATAAGTCCACGTTTGCCACAAATGAAATACTCGTAAAAACAAACGTTTATTTCGTTTGTCGCAAAAACAATTGTATTTGCCGTAAAATAACCCACTTTTACCACAAAATAAATCCTCGTTTGTTGCAAACGGTAAACGCCATTGGCCCAATCGGGATTTTTGCTTTACCAAAAATTAAATACCAAATTTTTTTTAAATAGGATTTTCATTTATTTTATTGTATTTATTTTTTTCACATACATTTACAATTGGTACATTTTTTATTCACTCTGAAGTTCTCAAAAATGATTAAGTGACTCCTTTCCAAAAATATTGTGAATTCCTGAAAAAAACCAATTTAGAAAATGAATAAAATTAACAGACATATTTTAATATCATTCCTTTTAGTATACAAATTTGCATTTGTGTCCAGGTGTAGTAGAGAACGACTGTGACTGTGTTCGAATAAAAGAATTCCATATTCAATAATACGATTAATTCGCTTCTGTCTTTAGGGCCTGCAATAACATAAAAGTGTAAAATTTTCATAACCATATCAAAAATAATGAAGTTGCTCTTCAAATTTCATTTGGTGTTCAGCTTCTTGAAAAATATAATACTTACCCTTTATGTGTATACCCTTTCTGTGCAATAGCTTATATATTGTGAAATATATTCATAATATCTTCTTGCGCAAATTCCAAATAATTATTAGCGGATTATAACACCACTGATAGTTCAAACATTTTCATTAATTTATTATTTAACTCGCCAAAAGTGTTAGTTGTTTCACTAGATTGTCTTTTTGATTGAAATTCACTTTTAAGAACATTGTCTTTACATAAAGAAAAAAACACCGACACGACGCTCAACAAACTGATGTTCACAATTCAACCACAAACAAAAAACTAAACACCATAACACTACACGATAGCGATCATTCTGGAACATCTCAATGATTGATACACTCCACTCACTCATTTGTCACAGCGAACGAACATTCGTTCGGGACTAACGTGGAAGACGTTTGTGCAAAATATAAAACTTTTGTTTAGGAGAGTTGAGAGAACAAAAAGCATGTTCTCTCAACTCTTCTAAACATAAAAGATTTAAATATTCCCCAAAAATCTTCTACAGTTGTCCCAAACGAATGTTCGCTTGCTGTTAGAAATAAGTCACATTCTTTGTTCTCTCAACTCTCCCAAATATAAAAGTTTTATATTTTGCACAAACGTTTCCCATCGTTGTCCCAAACGAAAAATTAAACGATGTAGGAGTAAACAAATGTTCGTGTACTGTAAAAAAAGCAATGTTGATGGCAACTATTTCATTTTGCGTCGAATACTTTAACGATTGTGGTAAACGTTGAATTTTCGAAACAAAACAACTTTTTTTTGCAGCAAGCGAGCAACAAATGGGTTTTTTTTTTTAGTGTAGATATTCAAATCATGAGACCATAAGAAATTTGTATTGTTGATTTTATTTTAAGTTCTACAAAACGAAGTTTGTAAAATAGGGAAGTCCTATAAAAATTAGGTTTTTTCTATCTTTTTACCTCAATCTGTAAAATAATGTCAATATATGTTTTTTTTATCTTAGAATACTAGTTTTATTTGCTGCAATACTAAATGTAAAATCTCAAACATTGTATTTATTTAATTCTGTTTTAAGATTTGTAACGATGATAGTAACCAAGAAAAAAAAAATCGACGCTTATTTATTATTTTGCTCACATTGTTTTGGCCTTAGTATAACAAAAGTTTTTGTTTCTATTGTGGGTTGATTGTGGACAGTATCCTGTATATACAAATGCATGACATTTGTTATGTACATTTGGCATGTGTCATATATAGGCAACATGCTAAAATTTTATTTGATTTTTGCATTTTGTGATCAATTCTATTCCAAAATATTCACGTCTCATATGCATATTATGGCATGTTATTGTTTTTTTGTTTCAACATCAAGGCAAAATGTTGCAATTTTGTCACACGTGACCTCTATTTGCTGCCACATATCTATCTATGTCTATTTATACTTGATATCAGTGATGTACAGGTACATTCATGTATATACTTATATGTATATGGAAATGTACATGAACTGAATCCATTGCAGTGTGAATCTATCACCAAGTATTGTATGATTCCTGGGACTATGTTTGTCATACGATTGAGTACATGTTTGTATGAACAACAGTGTGCTGTGCTCACAAATATTTCTGTTTTTTTTTACCGTAAACACTAAATTATGAAGCAAAGTATGCTTATTCGTATGCAGCCTTGTTTAAGAAGATGTGTTCTTCTTTGGCCGGTGTAAGGAGCCTTGTGATTTTTCATGAGATCACTTAGGAATAACCAGAATCTTTCTATGGTTGCCCCCAAGCAACTTATAATGTTCGATAGATCAGAGCAATGTCACTGAGCATGCTTTCAGTTGCAGCAAATGCGAGTAGACGCAATGTCCAGCAACCTAAATGGTATGCTACCACCGATGCGTCTTAGGGAATAGGTAACAGAAATAACTGAATCCTAACACATCAGCTCTTTTAGTGGCTTTGGTAGAACCAATGAACTAGGATCTGGCGTGGTGGCCTAATACGTCACTTTCCAATAATGAAAACACAAAGTAAAGAAAAGACAAGATATTTAAGATGTTAACTTTATCCAACCGCAAATTTGAAAAACAATAAAATTCATTTGTTATGTAAACACTCTTAAAATACTAACAGACAATGTCAATAGTCTAAGAAAAACGAAATAAAACTGTGTTAGTACATTACGTGAAAGTTTTAGGCAACCCCTTGCATTATAAATACTTATATATGTAGGTACTGTTGTAGTTTTGGCAAACTGTCTCACTATATTGAAACATTTTTAGTATTTTACCATGAGACACGTTGTCACTTAAGTATCAGCACAAAAACGAAAAAAACACGCATTAGTTTATTGAAACTTCATATCGCCAATACTTAGCACAACTGATAACATGTCTAGAAAACTGTAGGAGTACAATCGATAAGCTTTAACTTATTTGGTAAAAGTTTGACTATTTAAGGTAAACATATAAGTTTTGTTTATACCTCACGTTTGCAGGGAAATTTCGGCAAATACTTTACTAGATATTAACTTACTAAAACAAGAGACTAACAAAAAAGATTACAAATGGCTTATAATATAGACCAGTGTCCCCTCTGTTGCTAACAGCTAGACTTCCAACTTATTTCGCGCAGATGAATAACAATTACTAATCAGTTGACTGTCTCTCTCCAAAAATAGGTATAGTAGCATATCTAACACGTCGTAGTGTAATACTGAAAAAGTCCACCAGAGACATTGAATGTAGTATGCGATGGTGTTGATGCGGTAAATAAAACTTTACCATCAGATTAATGAATAATTTTGACAAATCTATATAAATAAAAGTGAACATTTGCCTCTACCTAGTATTTTTGAAAAATACTTAGCATCAGATTTAAGTATATAAAATTCTACATAACTGCTGAAAATTTCAATGTCATATGTATTTTAATTGTCAAGCTGCATTGTATTAAAGTTAAGTAATTTTTAAATTATTTACGAACAATAGTGTTAATTGAAATTCGGTATATTTCGACGCCTTAGACATAGCTTTTCGCAAGCCAAAAGTAATACTTTTACAATGGAATCTTAAAATTCAGGTATTTAAGCGTTGTTCTAAAAATAATTGTGTTGTGTAGAAATATTTTTAAATTTTTTTTAAAATATGTCTAAATTTTGTCTATTTTCAAAAAATTCGTGGATATTTAAATATGAATGGTGTCAGTTGGCGTTCAAATATTAATTTTTTAAGAAAATACAGTTCCTAGGCTTCCATATTCAATAATAACATGTTGCGCGTTTTTGCGCGAAATTTTTTTTATTAAATTAATTGTAAAAATAGTCACTCAAGCAAAGAACACCAGTTCTTGTCTTTTGTTAGCATTTTCTTCGTTTCCGTTGTTATAACTTGTGTTTTTGAATATCATTGGCAACTGTGTGTTACAATGATATAAATAAGTTTTTAATACATGGCCCATAAATCATTTCGCACGCGCTATTACAGATCGGTGAACTGTCTGAGGAAGCCCAGGAAACTCGAAACAAAGATTTTAAAAACTACAGAGAACCTTTTTCTAGCAAATGTAGTAGGGAGGATTGCAATCGCGACATATTAAATAGGTTCCTACTAAGTTCAGATCCAATCCTATCTGGTAAAACAAAATTGCCGAAAAAAAATCCACCAACTTCCAAAATCATTTGTAGATCTACTAGTTTCGCCTTAAGTTTTGACGAACGTGGCATCAATGAAGGCACAAATGATACATGATACATATGACGACAATGATTATATCGAGGGCGATGCTTTAGAGTAGTATGACTTTGGGCGTATGACTTTGGACATATATATAAATACTTATGTATACATTTTTTTTCCTATTTTGTAGACTTGAAGGAACAAGCTATTTACATTTTTGAACAAAACGCTCACCAGACACATCCGTGCACGATCGAACAATTTTAATATCTGCTTTGAGTCCCATATATTACATATACGATACAATTATCTCCCTTTCGTCTACGTATATAATAAAAATAAATTGATTACTATATAAAAATTGTATTACTTTTTTCCAAAAAATCGGCTGAGCCAGATTTTTGAAAAGGCGGTATCGCCCTATTCCACCTTAGATGTAATTCGTACTGTACGAACAACATATATACCAAATCTCATCCTCATACCTCTGATAGTTCATGAGATATATCCGTTTTGAGTTTCAGGTTATATGGGCGGTGCCACGCCCTTTTGTCCAATCAGTACAACATTTGGAAAGTTTCATTACAATCGGTTTATAACTATGGCCGCTACAGCGATTTTTAATAAGGGGGGAGTGGCACCGCCCACTTTTCCAAAAGATGTTTAGCATATGTCACTCAGTGATAATGTAGCGTTCTAATAGTTTAATTAATCTCCATTTTATGCGATTTCGCCCCTCTGTGCGGTTTCATTAGAAAGGCAATATTCCGAGGATTGTTATAGGCCACTTAGATATTGCATTTGAGACATTTAATCCATTTATTGAGTCGATTTTCCATTTTTCCCATACAAAAATAACCCTAATTTTTAAATTGTGAAAATTTAAATGTGTCAATATTTACATTTTCAAATGGCACCGACTATATGGTACATTTATGTATATAAAGTTTAAATTGAGGTTGTTTGAATCCTAATGGATGTTACAGCATGCAACCGATGTTCTTGAGGTGTGGTCCAACCCATTCCATTCCATTAACAAAAATTCAATATCTGGCATACTATTACAGTTAGTGTCTTGAAATCAGGCTTGGATGCGATATGATAAGGTAAAAAACTGGAGTTATAAGATTGTTAGGTGTGGCCATGCCCACGACGTACCGCAACGTAGAATTTTTGGTGAATGGGCTCTTTGAAAGTTGGCCGAAGATCCAATTTTTTTTCGAAAAATTGTGTTCAGCGACGAAGCTCATTTTTGGCTCAATGGGTACGTAAATAAGCAGAATTGTTGATTTTGGAGTGAATATCAGCCAGAAGCATTACAAGAGCTACCAATGCATCCAGAAAAAGTCACAGTTTGGTGCGGTTTATGGGCTGTTGGCATCATAGGACCGTACTTCTTTAAAGATGATGCGAATCGCTACCGTGAGATGATATCCAACTTTTTTTTTTGCCCAAAATGCAAGAGCTTGACTTGCATGACATGTGGTTTCAACCAGACGGTGCCACATGCCACACAGCACGCTTAACAATGGACTTATTGAGAGGCAAGTTTGGTGAACATTTTATTTCACGTTCGGGACCGGTCAATTAACCACCTAGATCATGCGATTTATCGCCTTTAGACTATTTTTTGTGGGGATATGTTAAAGCTCATGTCTATACACACATGCCCGCTTCAATTCATGTCTATACACACATGCCCGCTTCAATTGACGCATTGGAAGACAAAATTGAAGCATTTATTCATGAGATACCTGCCGAAATATTGGAAAGAGTATGCCAAAATTGGACTAAGAGGACGAAACATTTGAGGCGCAGTCACGGTCAACATTTGCATGAAATAATCTTCAAACATTAAATTGTACTAGCTGACCCGGCAAACGTTGTTCTGCCATACAACTTCTGACTCGGCGAACTTCGACTCGCTCAAAGTTAACGTCTTCATATAAGCTCCAGAGTAATATTAAAACACATATAGTTTAAATTTTATGGTAACTTATTTGAATCTAATCGAAATAAGTGAAGAGCGATATGATAAACAATGTTTTTCGATTTGTTTTCCGGTGCTAAAACAAACAATGAAGACAGTTTGCCAACACGCGAAAAACTGAAAAATTCGAGGTTGATCCCACAAACTTCCAATGATTGGCCTTGCGATTTATTTATTGTCATCGCAAAAGCCCATCGAATGGGGAATTGAATTCGCTAGAATTAGAAGGGAAAGTTGGTTGGAATAATAGAAATTCGAGGTATAAGGACTTCCTCTCCTTTGAAAAAATTTGATGGGAACGTCATCAATTCAGTTGAAATATCAACAGGAATTTGGCCATTACAAAGCGCCAGTAGATATTTTGAAAATGCAGTAGCCGATGGGTCGTTTTGCAATGTGACTCTCATGTTCGTAGTTAATTTCAACTCCTTGTCATTCCGCCACAAAGACATTAATTTCATCAGCAGCAGTAGATTTTGGGATAGTGGAAAGCGTTTGACGAAAATCTTCCGACAGAAATATCATAGCCCCACCAAATCGTTTCGAATCGCCTCATAGATCCTTCATCTTTTGGTCAAATGCCTCCAAAGCTCGTTGATGCGCTATTGCATTCATCCAAATGATGATTTTGTATTCTCGCAACAATTTCGCTGTCGCCAAACTTCTGGATATTGTGCCTTCCAAGCGGAGTGTGCAGTTCGACCCCTTTTAACAAAGTGGCAGCAGATGATGCAACAACTAACGCAATTTGCGATCGATACGTATACAAATTACTTGAGCTAACCTTTTTATTCGTTTCTTTTCCTGATGAATTGTAAACAAACCTATCGTTGTATTGGCCATCTTTAAATTGTGGTGATATTCACTCTCCACGGCAGTACATCAACGGGTATTGAAGTGCATCTATCTCCCGAGAACAATATCGTGTGATTCCACATTCTCACCCTGCAATAGCTGTGAACCCGTCGATATTCATATGAACAACTTTAAATGCAGTTATCTACTAACAAAAATGTTCGATCGCAAAAAGGATACAGTTGGGATCTCATCTTAAAATAGATTAGGATCTCACCTTGATAAGAGTAGCACGCCGTCGATATTCATATGGAATGGTAAAAAAGTTGGTTAACATGCATATGATCAAATCGATACCTTAATTCTAAACCAAGGTATGTCTAAAATGACAATTTTACAGAAAACGCCTTTAAAGTTTGTGAGTACATTATATATATTGCACTTATATGTTAAGTTAAAATATCCTAAATCATGTATTCGAAAAGGTATTTTTCGAATAAACCGGAAACCGGTTTTCTGAAAAATGCAAATATTCGAACACTAATTGTATCCAATGCAGAACATTTTGCAATTGTTCGATCATTTCGTGTTTTATCGAAGTAAAAATTGCACAACGTTGATCTAGTTCTATTGCTGAATCACCAACGAAATAGATATGAAGGAACTTATGGTCTTCGTTTGGTGCTGGTAACAATGCCCGCTCGATGATGTATTTGCCCTTGAATCTGAATGTGTGGAAGCAATTTCAAGCAAAATGAAAGGAATTGTTTTTAATAATAACACTGACACCAAATCAAACTTTTTCGGAAAAACTCGAACATTGGGCAAAACCTTACCTCAGTTAACACTTTGCTTAAGATATTCCTAGAATATTTAATTTCAACAAATATTATGTCTTCCTTTTCTTTTTTTCAAGCAACGAAAAGAAATAAAATGATTTTGCGACCTATTTTAAAAAAGTGTAAAAAAATATTTTTCTGTTTTTCCATTCGAAAAGTCATTCGCAATTATTACACGCAAAATTCCATACCAAGAAGCAATTTTCGATTATTTCCAATTTCCCGGCTTTTCCGGAGGATTATTCCAAAATTTTCTCTCACATAATAAACCAGCCGTTCTCAATTGATGAATGACTATATAAATTACTATTACACCATTATTATATATATAGATATTATTTATCTCGTTAAAATTTCCAAACAACATCAAAAGCATCAAATCATGCGAAAACTGCAAAATTTCTTCGATAAAAAATCTAATTTTTCTGGATTTTTCCGAGTTATTCGCTAATAATTTTCTATTTTCGAAAAGCCATTTCGTAACAATTGCACTCAAATTTCCCGACTTTACCTAAGGATTTTCCCAAAATTTTCTGGCATAAAAAATTCCTGCCAATTACAAACAATTGAAAAAAAAAATAGAGCAAACTGGCCCAAGGTTCTCTCTTGATAAATTACTATGAATTTTTCACACTATTTTTATATTTATATAATTCACAATAATCCGAAATTTTTTAGACACACAAAGAATTTTGCACCTTTACGTCGCCCGAAATCATCAAATCAAGCGATACAATGGAAGATTTCGTCGAAAGTATCCAAATCTTTTGATTTTTTCTGGAATTTTCCGAGTTTTCCATAATTGTTCGAAGTTGCTCACATTTACATCGCCCAAAATTACCAAAACATACGTTAAGATGCAAAATTTTGTCGAAAAAAAGATTTTTTTTGGCATTTTCCAACTAAAATTTTCTATTTTTCCATTCGAAAACCGACAAAAATTTAATTTGCGATTTACATCAAATCAGGCGATGAAATGCAAAATTTTGACGAAAAAATTAAAATTTTTCGATTTTTTCGGAATTTTCGAAGTTTTCCACTCAGAAAGTCATTTCGGATATATTATCCTAAATTTTTCGCAAGTTACATCGTTCAAAACTATCAAATCGTTCGACAATAAAGCAAAATTTTGTCGAATTCGAAAAATCATTTGTAACAATTGCACACAAAATTCCATACAAAAAAGCAATTTTCGGTTTTTCCAATTTTCCAGCTTTTCCGGAGGATTTTCCCAAAATTTTCTTTTACATAAACCTTCTCCTGGCAATTACGAACAACCGAAAAAAATTTCAGCAAAATCGGTCCAGCCGTTCTCAATTGATGAATTACTATACATTTTTGCCACCATTTTTATATATGTATATAGATGTACCGTACTATCAATTTAAATAAAGATTTCATGTATTTTTCTGAATTTTATGTGTTTTTTTTTTTAAACTTTCCTATAGCTCTTAAGAAATCACACTTTATTTTGCGAATGCTCATGAAATTTGGTGTGAATTCAATTAAAAATCAATATACGTATTTTAAAGAAAAGAGGTAGGGGCTGCCAAAGCCACTAAGAGAGCCTGTGTTGAGCTTCAGTAACTTCTGTTACCTACTTCCTAAGACGCATCGGTGGTAGCATGCCGATTAGGTTACTCAACGTTTCGCCTTCTAACTCTAGCTAACTTCTAAGCGGTTGCTTTAAAGTCATTGCCCGGGGAATACTTGGTCTAAGACCGAAGTATTTAGCTGCTTGGACAGTGCCACAAAGGAATCGCTTCTGGTCACTCAGAAGTGAGTGACAATGATTAACTTTCAACCTCTGGGCAAAGTCCCATTGGCTAGGTCATGTTGTACGCATGGACGAAAATGCTCCTGATCTAAAAGTCTTCGACAATGAACTCGACCAAAACTCCGTTGGAAAGACCAGGTTACTGAGAACCTTACAGAACTCGGTGTGACTAACTGGAGAAGAAGCGCAGAAGATCGAGGCGCTTATAATATTTTTCTATTTTTCTATAATCCACTGAGATTGCATAGAAGTACCAGCTAGGTAAGTATGTAAGTGTGATCTAGCCAAAAATGTGTGGCTCTGCCCAATTCTGTTTTTCAAACACAATAGCATTATTCGTCATAATATTTGGTATGGAATTATTTGAGACCAGTGGTGTATGTGACCGAGATCTACGGCAGAAAATAATCGAATACTCTCGAATTGAAACATTCCTCAAATCTGAATCTATTACAAATAGAGCGACAAACGGCATACAACAGTATAATAAAATTTGCGAATGAGTGTGGAGGATTTAATTTCCTTGATGCACCCCATGGATTTTAATACTGTCGATTTTGGCAAATGTATGATCGTAAAACGTAACGCGTTGGCAACTGCATCTTCCTGTATTGCGCAAAAATTGCAGTATTCTGAGATCCGCATATATAATATCAAAGGTTGCGGCTTGAATTTGAAAAATTCATATTTTTCGCATGAACAGCTTTATTTTTCCAGCTCACGTGTAGAAAGACCCACTTATTAACATATGTACATTCATTTGATTCTCCCATACACGTGGTATTATCAAAAGTATTGCAATAAATTTCTGTCATTAAAAAATATTGTCCTTTAATATAGTTACCTCAAAATTTTTTGTTAAATTTCGATGAGAATATCAAAAGAAACTAACGCACCCCGAAGATTTTTTCTGCCCAAAAAAGTTACATTCAAGTCAATACTTCTTAAAGCAGGATGAAGTCTGCCCGGTCAGCTAGTATTAAATAAAATAGATCACTCAATGATTCGTATTTGAACTAGCCCATTTACCCAATTAATAAAAAACAACAATAAAGTGCATAGATTTACGTTTACATATTTTAATATCATTTTTTTATTTGATTAACTCTAATATATACAATATTCGTTATTATAGTTTAAACTCTTATTTCTAATAGTTGTTGTTCTTATCGGTTTTTGGCTTCTTACTGAGTTTGTTCCTCTTGGCCTTCTTCTTCCTTTTCAACGGCGCTGGCTCTGTGTGTGTCGACCAACCTCCCAATAATCGTACTAAATGTGTACGATATGTTTCCAACTGATCGTGCTCCTCCATATCCTTTAACATTTCTTCACCGTCAGAGAAATACTCCGTGTCCAGTTCATAATAATCGCTGTTATACATATGAGAATTGGACTGGTGGTAGGACCGTACTAACTTTTCGCTTAGGGTCAACTTGGCGGCCGCCCACTTGTGCATCTCGCGCCGTTTGTACGCCATATGCTCCTTGTAGGAGAATATATGCAATGCTACACTGGCTCCTGGGTACCTATCTACTTCTATGGATGGAGTTGCGGCAAACGGTACAGAGTCTTGCGGCAGTGGTTCGATTGGCTGTAGATTCATATAACCGCTCAGACTTTCTAGTTCCTTAAGGATATCGTTGAAATCGTCCATAATTGTAACTGAGTTTGTAGATTGTAGATTGAAGTAGTAAATTGTAGACGTATGATTTAATGCAGCGAAATTGCGCACTTATATACCCCTTTCAGGACAGCCCAAAGTATTGCAAGTAGTCTAATTGATAAGGCGTCAAATTAATAACTTGAAACCACATGTACCTGGGCGTAAATTTCATGTCCTTTTTTGATACCTGGTAAGAAAATATGGAAATTCCATATTCTTACGTGCATTGTAGGGACAAACACGTGCACTGAGGATTAGAATTTTGCTTTAATGCCGATAATATTATATGACAATTTTGCTGGAAAAACATTTTCAAACGGATCAATAGGAAAGTGCCCAACCATAAATGTATTAGAGATGCACAACTGTTAGTTGGGCGTAATATTATGCCGGCTTGAAAGCAGCAAAATTGTTTGTATCATATGTTAAACATAAGAAACCCAATTTTATTTGAACAAATCTTAGCAATATTCAATATCCACAAGGAAGCGAAATGTTGCATCGAGACACATCAATCTAAGGAGTTTTATTTTAAGGAGCATTCAGGTGCCACAGAAACATTTTCATTTTTAAAATTGCCTTATACTTATATTTACTATAGAAACTTTCAATATCATTACAAGGGTTTTGCATATTTTTTGAAATTTATTTCTAATTCAATTGATGTATTTAAATATTAAGCCAGAATACTTGAAGTTCTTTCACGTTGTAGTAGGTTAGAACATTGCCATTGTAACTAATATGGTTTATAAAAAATTTAACATTTTTGGAAAAAATTTAACCTATCCAAAAGAAACAGGGCAGTTAAATATAGTATTTCACCAGACAATGTAGTTGCGCAAGATTTTGGTTGGTAAAAATCCAATAGTCACCAATTAGAGAGGCACATGAGAATTTGGGTTCAATGGATTTGTAACCATCTTCCTACATGTGTATAAAAAAAAAATTAATAAAAGCCCAGCAAAATATTTTGTTGCAAAGAAACAATTACAGAACAGCTTTTACTGATAAGTAACAAGTTCCACTTTCGGTTGCACAATATATTATTTTTGTTTGAAATTGTCCCAAAACCAACATGTTCTCATGGAACCTGTTATGAAATGAATTGCTACATAACTGAATTAGATATGCTGTTTTTTGAAATTTCATTGATTTTCAATTGGGTGCTAGTTCGAAATATATTTTAACTCAGATTTTTGAATTTTTCTTAATAAATACCCTCTAAAAAATACTTATTTCGAATACGAATATTCATTTTCTGTTCTACGGAATCTGTGGTGCAACATGTTGTATATAATCGGTTATATAGAACCAGAAACAGAATAGAAAGTCGATTAAAAAAGAAACGATTCTAGTATCAATACCATTCGCAACAAGTTCTGAAAAATTTTCCTGGGAGTCTATTAAATGCAAAAAAAAATAAATTTATGACAAAAAGAAGACAACAGCTCAAGAGAGCCCCAATATATGTGATGATAAAACCTCGTGGTCATCTGTCAGCGAAAACACTCGTGCAGTCTCCTGTAAAATGAGTAAATTTAGATGAACGTAGCAGTAGATGAAGACGAGATTTTGAAATCATTACTTTCGTTAACAGTTATCAGAATGAGTGGATGCAACACAAATTAATCTTAACCACACAAAAGCGGAGTCAGCCGATCTACAACATCAGCTACGGAGGAGATTATTCGCATCCAACACCCATGGCTAAATAAAGATCGTGTTTTCGGACATAACAAAAAAGGCTCCTATACTCTGCTCCTATGCTAAGTGATTTCAGCGATAAGAATATCTGCATCATTGCAATATTTTTAGCGACTAAAAAGCATTATTCAACAGTCATATACGACGGAAACCGTTATATGCCCTGGCTATGTTTGGGATCTTTGCGATGTTGTTAAGACTTAGCTTAATGACAATGACAGATACGGAGTCCTCAGTGAAGTACGATTACAATAAGGACGACTTATAGAATACTTACCCGTCAAAGCAACGAATTTTCAAAAATATCAACGCTATTTGAAATTTCTATGGGCAACACAGCTACACACAAAGCAACGTTTACGTATATATCTACCATAGTAAAACCTACCACTACTCGCATTCACCTATGGTATAGTTATCATTGACCGATGGACTATGGCATGTTACTGCGACCTTTTTGAACAGTGAGATGCATTTGAGTTTCCCTGTTTGAATGTTGATAACACAAGGGAACAAGGTATTTGTTGTTTAAGAACTGAATTTGGTTTTAAAGGTAATTTGGGACGCTGAATCCAAATCTGCACTTGGTTTTTTTTTTGTATCAGCTCGACTTTTCGCGATATACCGTTATTTCCAAAACTAAGGCACTTCCACTACAAATATTTAAATAACTTGAAAACGTTATTCAATTAAAAAAAAAATCGGAAACTCGTCAACAAAATTACCTTTGATCCGTGCCTACATTGTTTTTAATTTGGCCTAGTAGTTTCAGAGATATCGTTGTAGTTTTAAAAAAAAAACAAGAATTTTACAAAAAAAAAAAAAATTGTTTTTTTAAAAATTCATAAAAAAATAATGCAACAAAAAATCACAGTGTTGGTCTTAAAACATTTAGCTTAATATATTTTGTATCTAATGAGCTTTATTTCATTGAAATCTGTGCACAACTTTTGATTTTGTCAACAATGTACTGTGATAACTAAATTTACAAAAATCGCGATTTCCATACAGAAATAACATTTATTAGTATGTTTTGTGAAAGTGTACCTCGAGCAAACCTTAACGGATCGTTATTAAAATTTATCAGTATTAATATTTTTCGTAACGAACTTATGGGATTGTAAATGGGCGGAATAGCCCCAGCCCTTCTGGTACCTCCCATACAAAATTACCTATTTTTGGATAATTTATATATCTTCGATAGCTGCCAAATAGACAACCGGAGGATATTTAAAATTGGTCAGTTTATTTATCTTGCAAAAGTAGACAAACCGTAAAAAAAACCGAAACCGTTGCCATACCCCTTCTGGCACCTCCCATACAAATGACCGAACTCACCCCAAAAGTCTTACATACATTTCTTTTTTGTAAGTACAGTGAATTCAGTCAAACTATGCGTTAGTTTTACGGTTATGAAAATATGAATCAGGAATAAATTTGCACTATATCGGATTACCCCTTCTGGTACCTCCCATTTTGTATGGGACCTATTTTTGGAAAATTAATATTTCTCCCTTAACTTCAAAATTGACACCTGCCGATTAATTAAATTTGGTCAGTCAATTAATATTGTAATAGGAGGCAAAACTATAAATAAATTTGCAAATTTGTCATGATTTTTAAAAATACAAAATTTTAATATTTTTTTTGGGTAGAAACAAAAAAAATTCAAAAAAAACTGTTATCACCGAACTTAGCATAACTCCTTCAATTTTCAATCGATTATTATGTACATACATGTTTTAGAAAGCTACTTTAATAATATATGATATTCAATAATGCTAATAAAAAGAACAATTTTCCCCCAACCGATTAACTTTCAGCATGAAGAAAATTAAAATGTGTAATTTTTTTTATTTTTTTTTTTTGAATAAAACAGCCGTTACTCAGCCAATTTTTTTGTGATATTAAAAAATTTGTTTTTTTTAAAGGTAATAACGATATCTTAAAAAAAATAACATTTTAAAATCCGGCTTATGAAAAAAAAATTATGATTTTTTTAACTATATTTTTTTGGAAAAAAGGCGAAAATACGATTAGTAGCTGTAACTTAAAAATTCGAGCTGATGGAGAAAAATGGAGATTAGATTTAAAATCAGCGACCTCAAATTAGTAAAAAACTGTTATAGAATTCCAAACAACACTCAAAAAGTTCAATTTTGTTCCCTTGTGTAATTTATCATAGAAGTTTTAGATTGTATTTTGCTTTTGCAAGATCTTAACCACAATTCGTCACTGCGCCGACCGAATAAGTTATGTGTAATTTTTCGAAATTTTATATCACCCTTAGGGATGAGGGTATATATCATTTGATACGAAAAAAAGTGTAACGCATTGAAGGAGTTGAGTTAGACCCCAAGTATCTTAAGACCAAATTCGTTTCGGGACTTTTTAAGACGATTGAGCTATGTCCGTCTGTCTGGCTGGCTGGTCAGCAGGATAACTCGAATAAACCTTAACGGATTTACCAGTATTAATATTTTTCGAAACGAACTTATGGGATTGTAAATGGGCAAAAAAGCCCCACCCCTTCTGGTACCTCCCATACAAAATTACCTATTTTTGGATAATTTATATTTCTTTCATAACTTCCAAACGGACGATCGTAGGATATTTAAATTTGGTCAGTTTATTTATCTTGCAAAAGTAGACAATCTCTAAGAAACCGAAACATTTGCCATATCCCTTCTGGTACCTCCCATAAACTTAAAACTTAATTTCCCTTGGCACCCCAAGAATGAGGTATAGGATAGCTTCTCGCGTTGTTGTGAATTAACACGCTTTCTATTTTTAGATTCACAACTAACGGCACCTACTTGTTTATCGACGAATGCGAACGTCACTGTTTGAGAAGCTCTTACTAGACACGACGATTCAATCGACGCTTAATACTGCGAAGTTGCTGTCAACAACATTCGAGGGGAGCTGACAATGAAAGAAAATTTTATTTATTTTTTTTTTCTTTTTTTTTTTAAGATGACTGGAGCCAGGTTTGAACCTGCGATCTCCCGCATGGTAGTCGCGTGTTCTAACCACTATGCCACGGCCGGTCCCCTCCATGGTACCTCCCATACAAATGACATAATTGACCCTTATAGTTTTACATACATACATGAATATGGACTATATCGGTTCAAGCCTTCTGGTACCTCCCATACAAAATTACCTATTTTTGGTAAATTAATATTTCTCCTATAACTTCCAAACGGACTCTTGGGGGGTAATGAAAATTGGTCCATTAATTTATGTTATTATAGGAAGCAAAATCCCAGAAAACCTAACTATTTGACACACCCTTTCTGGTACCTCCCATACAAATGACCGAACTCACCCCCATAGTCTTACAAACATATCTTTTTTGTAAGTACACTGAATTCAGTCAAATTATGCGTAAATTGTACGCTTATGAAAATATGAATCAGGAATGAATTAATTAAAATTAATTTTTCTCCCATAACTTCCAAACGAACATTTGAGGGGTAATGAAAATTAGTCGGTTAATTTATATTGTGATAGGAGGCGAAACCTCAGAAAACCTAACTATTTGACACACCCCTTCTGGTACCTCCCATACAAAGCACTAAACTTATCCCCATAGTCTTACATACATATCTTTTTTTGTAAGTACACTGAATTCAGTAAAATTTTTCGTAAGTTGTACCTATGAAAATTTGAGTTAGGAATGAATAAGGACTGTATCGGTTCACCCCTTTTGGTACCCCCTATCAAAAATAAAATTTTTTGAAAAATTAATATTTCCCACATAAATTCCAAACCGGCACCTATACCTCCCACACAAATAAGTAAAGTTTTGGACGATTTTGCACCACAAGCAGGGGAAAAATTATACATAAGTAATTTTCTTTTCTTTTAATTAAAAATCTTTTAATTTCAATAACTCAAGACTTTAACAATATCTTATATTGGGTGATGGTATTTATCAGTCAGTTTACCTGACTGAAATTTCTGTACTGGTTTCATTGCATTTTTTTAAGCTCTTGTTATCGTCCATCGACCCTAAAATCCCTTTCGCGATATCTTCATTGGTTTGGAAATTATAAATATCAGTTATATGTAGAATATGTAAGAAATTTTCCAAAATAAACAAGTCTCTTGGCTCTGCTGAAAAGTTATTGAAAAACACTTGACTATTTTGGTCGGCGCAGCGACGAAATAATAGTGTTTTCATGAAAAAATTCAACAAAAGTAAATGAATGATGCGGTAAATGAAGCTTAATATCGGATCAATAAATTATTTTGACGTAAATTATTTCTTAAAGAAAATAGTTTAAATAAAATCAATCTCTTCAATGATTCGTATTTGAAATTGCCCATTTACCCAATTTATAAAAAAAATAATAAAGTGCATAGATTTATGTTTACACATTTTAATATAATTTTTTATTTAATTAACTCTAATATATACAATGCTCGTCATTATAGTTTAATATCTTATTTCTAATAGTTATTATTCTCATCGGTTTTTGGCTTCTTACGGCTTTTGTTTTTCTTAGTCTTCTTCTTCCGTTTCGTCGGCGCTGGCTCTGCTTTCGTCGACCAACCTCCCATTAATCGTATTAAATGTGTACGATATGTCTCCAACTGATCGTGCTCTTCCATATTCTTTAAAATTTCTTCGCCGTCAGAGAAGTATTCTGTCTCCAGTTCATAATAATCGCTATTATACATATGAGAATTAGACTGATGGTGCGAACGTACCAACTTTTCGCTTAGGGTCAACTTGGCGGCCGCCCACTTGTGCATCTCGCGCCGTTTGTACGCCATATGCTCCTTGTAGGAGAATATATGGAATGCTACACTGGCTCCTGGGTACCTATCAATTTCTATGGACGGAGTTGCGGCGAACGGTACAGTGTTTTGCGGCAGTGGTTCGATTGGCTGCAGGTTCATATATCCACTCAGACTTTCTAGTTCCTTAAAGATATCGTTGAAATCATCCATAATTGTAACTGAGTTTGTATATTGAATATTAGTAATTTGTAGACGTTAGTGTCACTGGTTGTGTGCAGTTAGGAAGTTAACTTACTTATGATTAAATGCATCGATATTGCGCGCTTATATACCCCTTTCAGGACAGCCCATTCTTTCGCAGGTATTCTTATGGTTAAGGCCTCCGATTATTTACTTGAATCTGCAAGTACCTGTGCGTTTCGTTAATATCCCTTAATATGCCACCATTTGCCACCATTTCTGATACATGTAAGAAATTTGGAAATTCCATATACTTACCTGCATCGTAAGGGCAAACCCGTGCACTGAGGATTTTACAGAATTTTGCATCTTACCAGCCGACAAAATATTTTATGACAATTTTGCTGAAAAAACAATCCAACTAGCAGTTGTACATCCCTAACACATTTATTATGGGACATTTTCTTATTGATTCGTTTAAAAATGTCCCATCATAAATGTATTAGAAATGTACAATTGTTAGTTGGACGTACTTACACATGTTTTTCCAACAAAATTGTCATAAAATATTATAACGGCTGGAAAACTGTAAAATTCCGTATAATCCTGACTGTTATCCATATGATCAATATTCAGTGCTCAGTTGGTCATATCTTATTTTAAACATTAGAAACCTCAATTTTGCTTCGACTAAAGCAGTGTAATATAGGAATTAATTAACTCACTATACGACGCAGTTGCGCAAGTTTTGTGTTGCTATGTATCAACGCACAAAGAGGAGTTGAATATAACAGTCCCCTATTAGAGTGACACATTGGATTTTGTGTTCAATGGATTTGTAACTATCTATCTCCGTGTCTATAAGATTGAAGACATTAAGGAGCCCACAGCTCATGAGAGTACCAAGATCTGTGACGATAAAACCTCCTATTCATCTGTCAGCAAAGACACTCCTACAGTCTCTGGTATAACGAGTAAATTTCTTGGCAAGATGAATGACTGTTATCTATACTAATATTATAAAGAGGAGCTGTTTGTGAGTTTGTTTGTTTGTAGGGGATCATCTTTTAAACTTCTGATCCGATTTAAAAAATTCTTTCCACAATGGAGGCCGATAGGCTACTCGAAATTTCTTCCGAAAAGGGGATAAAACTGGTACCATTACGCAGAAGAAAAGACAAGAGGTAGAAACGCGAAAATTGGGGGCCCAAAAATTTATAAAATTGGTACCATCTCCCAGATCAAACGGCAGAAGGGAGAATCGCGAAAATCTGTATGGAATTGCTTATTAAAAATGATAGAGCTGCATTAAGGGATTTTTGGAAATTTGTACTTTTAGGGCCAGAAGATCCAAAAAAGGTTAAAACTGGTACCATAACCAGGACCAAATGGGTACAGCTGTAATCACGAAAATTTACGTGAGCATGTTCCCCTTTAAAACTATAGAGCTGCAGAAGGGTTTTTTTTAAAATTCGTACTTTTAACACTAAAAATGGCCAAAAGGGGATAAAGCTGGCAAAATCAGCCAGACCAAACGGCTAATCGATCGCGAAGGAGAAGAAGATTCAAAAAGGTATAAAACTGGTACCATCAACCGAATGAAATCCAAAATTCGTACCTTAAGGACCAAAAAACAAACAAAAAACTGGTACCATCACTTAGACCAAACTGCACAATGTAGAATCGCGAACAAGTTAGTGAATATCTATTTCATGAAGTAGTTGAGCACTATTAAAAGATGTTTCTAATCGAACTTTTAGGGAATAAAAAGCCGGAAAAAGGATAAAACTGGTACGATCACCTAGACTAAATTGCACAACGTAAAATCACAAAAATTATGTGTAATTCTTATTCCTTTGGGTTGTTGGCCGATTTGAAGGGATTTTTCAAAATTCGATCTTTTAGAGGCACAAGGCCAAAAAAGGGATACAATTTGTAGCGCAACCCACACCATATGGCTAAAGATAGAAACGCTAAGTTTGGCGTGAATATTTATTTTATACAGTAGTAGTGCGATACAAAGGCATTATTGGAATTTTAATTGGGGGCAGTAGAAATGGGTGTGTCACTAAATCATACATAGTCTGATAGGTTAGATTTTGGGTTTTGACCAAACGCTTCATCCAAGAATCAAATTTGTTGTGAATATTTATCTTAAACCGGTAGAATCTGGTGCTTGGCATTTTATAAAACCAATTAGCACCATAATCAAACGCGGCAAGGAACGAGTATATAATTTAGTTTGGTTTTTCCCTAATGAAGTAGACTGCAGCTAATAAGGATTTATTGAATAAATTATTGAATTTGGGAGCGAAAGAAATAGGTGTGACACTCAATCAGACTAGCGAGCGTTCTAATAAAACGAGTGGTTGTGAAAAAAAAAATTAAATATTTGTCTGGCGAAAAGTGTGACCATTGTAATGTACCAATCATTAGTAAAATATAACAATACTCAACATCTGTATCAATAATTTTGCAGGCAGGACGAAGTCTGACGGGTCAGCTAGTACTTTTTGTAGTAAACAAGGGTCGGTGCCCGGATTTACCGCAGGATCCCAGGATTTGGTGGTGCTAAGCCGCGCCTCCCTCGCTGAACCGGCCTGATTCTGGCTATTTGGCTGTTGCCGGTTTTCGCTTGATGTTACAGATCTTGTTGTTGCTGTTGTTTCTGACCGTTTTTATACCATCACTCTTAAGGATGAGGATCATTTTATACGAAAAAAAGTGTAACGCATTAAAGAAGACGAGTTAGACCCCAAGTATCTTAAGACCAAATTCGTTTCAGGACTTTTTAAGACGAATGAGCTATGTCCGTCTGTCAGAATGGCTTTCTGGATGGCTGGTCAGCAGGATAACTCGAGTAAACCTTAACTGATCGGTATGAAAATTTACCAGTATTAATATTTTTCAAAACAAACTATAGGGATAGTAAATGGGCAGAATAGCCCCACCCCAACTGGTACCACCCATACAAAATTACCTATTTTTGGATAATTAATATTTTTTTCATAACTGCCAAACAGACTATCGGAGGATATTTAAATTTGGTCAGGTTATTTATCTCGCAATAGTAGACAAACCCTATTAAAACCAAAACCTTTGCCACACCCCTTCTGGTACCTCCCATACAAATGACCGAATTCACCCTCATAGTTTTATATACATATCTTTTTTGTAAGTAAACTTAATTCACTCAAATTTTGCGTATCATGTTCGCTTATGAAAGTTTGACTTAGGAATAAAAATGTTCTATATTGGTTCACGCCTTCTGCTACCTCCCATACAAAATGACCTATTTTTGGAAAATTAATATTTCTTCCATAACTTCCAAACGGACACTTGGGGGTATTGAAAATTGGTTGGCTAATTTATATTGTGATAGGAGGCAAAACCTCAGAAAACCTAACTATTCGGCACACCCCTTCTTGTACCTCCCATACAAATGACCGAACTCACCCCCATAGTCATACATACAAATCTTCTATGTAAATACAATGAATTTAGTCAAATTTTGCGTAAGTTGAACGGTTATGAAAATTGGATCCTATACAAAATGACCTATTTTTGGAAAAGTAATATTTCTCCCATAAGTTCCAATTCGGCAGCTGGAAACGATCGGATTTGGTCAGTTAATTTATTTTGTAATAAGAGGCATAACTTCAGAAAACCTAACTATTTGACACACCCCTTCTGGTACCTCCCATATAAATAACAGATATTGCCCCTGTTACACGCAAATCATTTTTGTATGTACACTAAATTCAGACAAATTTTGCCAAGGTAAGCGTTTATTGAACGTTGATTTACGAAAAAAAATAAGACACGTTGTGCTGCCGCTATTATACCTCCTATACAAATAAGTACAATTTTTTACCGTTATGCTCCACAAGCGGACAAAAAAATAATACATAAGTAATTTTATTTTAATTGTAAATCTATTAATTTCAAAAACTCAAGACTAAAACAATATGTTATATTGGGTGATGGTATTGATCAGTCAGTTTATCTGACTGAAATTTCTGTACTGGTTGTTAATACGGATTTTAAAATCGGTAAGTCCTTTTCTTTCAACGGTAATGAAAAACTGTTTTCAGGTTCGCGATTTTTTTTTTGCCGAACCTATCTGCTGGCCTGCCAAAATCCAAAGAGGACGCCCTTTTTGGCTCCTGGGGCCATGACACCACCAACACCTTCACGTTTCTTTTCCACTTCTTTCGTTTTCCTTTTTAAAATTATAGCAAAATTGCAATGTTGCATTTGCTTCTATTTATTTTGCTTGCTGCACATGACAAACCCAACCATTCTGTAAACCGACTATGCTTACAGAATGGGAGGGTAAAACGTGACTATTTCCTAACTCACTTCCAATTTCTTTCAGTGCATAATTTTTCCTGTAATTTAAGTAGGCATGGTACCCCAACTATACCACCGTCTGGCAACTATCACTCCAAATGTCATCTGATCCTTTCCGAACACTTCCCATAAGCCGCCAGTAATTTGACGCCGTCTATTTTTGGATTCGACTTTGAAATGTCATATATGTTAAATGTGATCGTGCGAATATGCTGGACGGAGTAACTAATGGTAAGTATAGTGTAAAATTTAAAATGAATTAATTTATCATAAAACCAAAAAAAAAATAAGTGCGGTTAACCATAATAAAAAAAAACAAATACCTACCACTAAAAAAAATGAAACTAAATGAATTAGTGAACAAAACAAAAGAAATTAAAAAGTGCCTGAACGTGTGTACGTGTTAGTGTGAATGCAGTTGAATGGGAATCTTTTGCCAATAAGAAACAAGTGTTTATGTGTAAATTTAAATCGACCATCGATTTTAATGACTAACGGTAAACACTTCAGCAAAAAAGAAATGGAATGCGGCTGAAAGCTGCAATAAATTCCAAAGGCTCAAAAAAATCTAGTGAATAATGCAAGAATTACAAGAAATGTGAAAGAATCGAAAAATTTTAAACGAGTGAGAGAAAAAAAACACGCAAGATTACAAAATTAATAATGCGGGAAAGTGTTTTTTTTGCAAGTGCATGCTTTGTAAAAATTATTTTTTGTCTTGTGGAAATTTTTTTATTTAAGAAATATTTTTAAAAATTGTTTTTCTCTTCTTACAAATATTTATTTTTGTTTAGTTCAATTTTTTTTCTTTGCTTTAATAATTATATTTGTGGCCAAAAGGTTTTGAGTGAATAAAAGGTTTTTAATTATTTTTATGGAAGTTTTGTTTTTTGTGATAATTCTTTTTGGTTTTGTTTTTTTAATTAATTTCTTTTGTGGAGAACATTTTTTTTATTTTTTTTTTCGCAACTATTTTTCTTTTAATTTTTCGTATTTTTTAACGAATTACTATCAATAAATATTTTTTCTTAAACAATTTTCTTTTCAAATTATGCAAAAAAAAAAACTAAAAACTAGTAAGGCGGTTATAGCTCAGATACCCTTCACCATTTGTAAAAATGGTGGTAAAACTGGTTATTTGCACTACAACTATATTTTATTAAACTTTGTACCACAAAACAGGGGAGTTGGTGATATCTTAGAACTTAACCTCTGCTGCTGGACAAAAGCTTACATACCAAATTTCAAACCAAAAGCTCATAAACTATAGGGATATACAGACGGACACCCCCAAAAAGGGGGAATTTGTATGGAAGGTGGGAGAAGTATTCGTCCGATATAGCTCATCTTACAACGTGTACTGGGTGATTGTACCTTTTTATCCTAAGGAGTACGAATTTCCAAAAATGCCTTCATTAGGCTCAGCAACCCTATTAACCGTATGGTCTGGGTGATATCAACAGTTATTCCTATTTTCGTTATTGTCCCCTAAAATTTCGAAATGGGAAAAAAACACTTTTTGAAGCTCTCTAATTCTGTAGGAAGTGCGCCATTATAAAAGTTAGTCATTCTTCTTTTGGCCTTTTTGCGGTCTGGGTGACCATCTATAGCCAGTCCTCAACTTTTACTGAAATTTTGGGACAAATGAGGTCAACCGTTTTCACAATTATGGTGACATCAAAATGTACATCTGTTTTATATATATAGACTTCTGAATAACTATAATTTTAAAAAAAATTGACTAAATGACATTCCAAAAATTAAGTGTATCATCGGCAACTGGTTCCAAACATACATTCAAAATTTTCTTATGTCAAAAAAATCATATATTTTAAGTTTAAGTAAAATCGGACAATGGATATAAATTTTCGAAATAATTCAACCCCAGCCAAATCAACTGTAGGTCCATATATACAAAAAAAAATTCTCAGAATAAAACAAATATACATTCTAAATTTCAGTCAAATTGTTTAATTCGTTTAAATTTGCATTATAATTCCAAAATAGCGACACCTACTGGGTCCAATTTATACAAAAAAATGTTTCTCAATGTTCCACAAACATAAATACTAAATTTTAGTTAAATTGGTACATGCATTCCAAATTTCGATATAAATCCACCCTAAGGCAATCTACTGGGTCCATTTGTACATAAAATGTTTTCTCATGATCAAACGAATATCCATTCTAAATTTCAGTTGAATTGGTACATGCATTCAAATTTTCGATATAAATCCACCCTAGCGCCACCTTGATTTGATTTTTTTTCAACATAAACAATCTACGGAAAATTTCGAATCGAATAAAAAAAAACATCAGCCAAATCGCTCCAGCCGTTCTCAAGTGATGGTATGACATACGTGGACCATTTCATTTTTATATATATAGATATTCGTTTCAAATCTTATTTCTAGCAGTTATTTTATAACTAATTTTTTATATACAATATTTGTTTAAAATCTTATTTCTAATAGTTATTATTCTTTACGCACCCGCAGTATTATTGGTTTTTGGCTTCTTACTGCGTTTTTTCCTCTAAGCCTTCTTCATTCGTTTCATTGGATCTGGCTCTGTGTACGTCGACCAACCTCCCAATAATCGTATCAAATGTGTACGATATGTCTCCAACTGATCGTGCTCTTTCATATCCTTTAAAATTTCTTCATTCATTTCGTCCAGTTCATAATAATTGCTGTTATACATATGCGAATTGGCATGGTGGTGGGAACGTACCAATTTTTCGCTAAGGGTCAACTTGGCGGACGCCCACCTGTACATCTCGCACCGTTTGTATATCATATGCTCCTTGTAGAAGAATATATGGAATGCTACACTGGCTCCTGGGTACCTATCAATTTCTATGGATGGAGTTGCGGCGAACGGTACAGAGTCTTGTGGCAGTTGTTCGATTGGCTGCAGGTTTATGTATCCACTCAGACTTTTTAGTTCCTTATAGATATCGTTGAAATCGTCCATAATTGTATATTAGTTTGCAGATTGAAGATTAGTAAATTGTATACGTTGGTGTCACTGGTTGCGTTCAGTTAGGATGTCAACTTGCTTATAATGCATTGCATCGAAATGGCGCACTTATTTACCCCTTTCTGGTCGCGCCAAACTTTCATAGGTAGTCTAATGGTTAAGGCTTCCAAATAAAAACTTGAAACCACATGTACCTATGCGTCCCTTAATATGCCACCACTTGTAATTTTTCTGATACCTGGAAATTCTACATTCTTACCTGCATCGTTGGGACAAACACGTGCACGGAGGATTAGAATTTTGCTGCTTTCAGGTCGGCACAATATTTTATGACAATTTTCCTGGAAAAACATACATAAGTACGTCCAACCAACTGTAGTATATTTCTAATACTTTTATGATGCGACATTTTCTTATTGATCCATTTGAAAATGTCCCATCATAAATATATTAGAAATGTACAACTGTTAGTTGGACGTATGTACGTAGGGAAGGCCACAAAATTCCCAGCTAAAAAAATCCCCTAAATCAACATCCCCAAGCACAAAATCCCCACACTTTTTTTGGCGACAGTGTCACAAAATCCCCAATAATATGTAAGAAATACAGTGCTGTAATAAAAAATATCAAAATGTTAAAAATAGAGAAAGAAGCTGAGTGACAATTAAGCGTGTATTTTTCTCATTGCGCTGCTGCCGATTTATTCGATGCACCACTGAATTTATAGAAATAGAAACAAACATAGCCAAAATATACTCAGGCATAGGTATAAGAAAAAATAAAAAAATGTGGACCGTCTCAAGAAAATTAAAAATGTTGTTGAATCTTGAGCTGATTTAGAAAAACTAACTTATTTGGCATCCATATCGCATAATATTTCACTTTGCAATTAATATCTGTATGTATGAAATGTTGTAAATGTATTTTGTTTAACCCGTAAATATTGTTATTTTTCATTTATTATTAATGCAAGTGTCCTCAGTGAATTTTGTATATATTTTAGCTTTTGTAAATAAATTTTCATTATAATAAAAAGTAATTTCATTTCAATACCTACGTTTGTGAATTAATAATTTAAATTTTGTTTCAGAAATAATTTCAAACATAAAATTTTCAATTTCGCCGCGATTTTAAACATAATTTGAATGGTTGTCACACAGAAATTGGGGATTTTGTGTTTGGGGATTTTGATTTTGAGGATAATGTGGTACATCCATGTACGTATGTTTTCCCGCAAGGATGCGAAATGTTGCCACTAGGTACTATAATCCGAGGATTTAGACAGAATATTTAGACACAATACTTAAAGTTCTATCATGTTGTAGCTTAGACCATTCGTAGTATAGTGTCGAGTCAATTGACATGTCTAGTAAAAGCTTCTCAAACAGTTAGATTCGCATTCGCCGACAAACAAGTAGGTGCCGTTAGTTGTGAATCAACAACGCGCGAAGCTATCTCATATCTCATTTATGGGGTGTAAAGGGAAATAAAATAAGTTAATTTAGAAATTTAGGAAAAATTTAAACCTATTCAAAAGAAAACAAGTTCACATGCGGTATAAATATACAAAAGTCGAACACTTAGACTTAAGCAAGACAGTGTAATATAGGAATTTATCAACTCACTATACGACGCAGTTGCGCATGTTTTGTGTTAGAAAGAATCACCATACAAGGAGGAGTTGCATTTAACATTCCCCAATTAGAGAGACACATCAGAATTTGCCTTCAATGGATTTGTAGCCATCTTCTTTCATTTCTATAAAATTGGCAACAAAAAGAAGCCTACAGCTTAAAAGAGTCAGTCTCCAGTATAACAAGTGAATTTCTTAGCAAAATAGATGAAGACAGCCTGTTTGAATCTGGCATCGGCCCAGCTATGAAGGAGATTATGTGCATCCATGAGCCATTGATAATTAAAGAACGTGCTTGCGAACTTAATAAAAAAGGTAAACAGTACACAGCCGGGTCTGCTAACAACCTTAAAGCTTTTATTTCAAGTGATTTTAGCGATAAGGACACCATCACTATTACAATTGAGAACAAAAGAGAAGTAGTGTTGCTTATAAGTTGCTACATGGCACAGGGCCTTGAAGACGATCCGCCTTGCACCATCGTCAAACACAACCTTAAAGCTTTTATTATAAGGAAATTCAGCAATTAGGACCATTGCAATTGAGAAGTAGCCTGGCTTATTAGTTGCCAAATGGCACTGGACTATGGAGACGATCCACTACCTCCATCGCAAAAAAAGGTAATGTTCGGCTCAAATAATAGAAAGATCTCTGATCCCTCTAATCATACGTGCGGATGCCAATGCGCATCATACTGTATGGGGAAGCTCAGACATCAACCTGAGAGTCGCTTTTCAACTTTATAATTGAAAACATACTAGCAGTAGTTAACAGGGACAATGAATTCAGTTTTATTGTAACTAACAGAAGATAAGTTTTTAATGTTATACTTATTAAGAACAACGGCATTCCCACCGGGTTCTACAGACCCATAGAGACCCGGAAGTGGTCAGGTAGGTCCCATCCTGGCCAATGATATATATGTCCCTTACTGACATATTCAATTTGGTGTTTTCAGGCTGAGAAAAAGAACCCACGCTTGCGGTAGATTGCTCCCAAAATTGTGGACTTTAAACCATAGGTAGTTCAAATGGTATTTTTCAGTTATCTCACTGTCCTCGTAACTGGACAGCGACTGCCCATAAGGAGTATGCAAGTACTGATCCAGTAAGCATAATAAACAACATTCGTTAACAAACAGAATATGGGAACACAACAAAATTCACAACAAGCAAAGCACTCCACATAAAACAGACATGTTGCCGCATAAAACTTTACGAATGAATCTACATACATTCTGTCGTTGTTATAGATTCAATTGTAACCGAAAATCCTTGACCATGTATTATGCAATGAGAGCTCAATTCTGGATCATAAATTTGACCACTTCTCTGTTATTTGTTTGTACAAGAACAGCGGAATTGGTGACATGCAAGGCCGGAATAAATCACATCAAAATTCACATAACATATTTCTGGAGATAAACAGTCAACACATAAATACATATTCGTTATTTATCTGCACGAAATAATTTACTAGTCTAGCTGATAGCAACAGAGGGGACTGTGGTCATTATTATAGGCCATTTTAAATACTATAACCCTAAGGATAACATCAAGAACTTCTATTCTGTTAGTTACAATAAAAGTGGGTTCATTGCTCCTATGATACTTTCAATTATAAAGTTGAAAAGCGACTCACCTCTTAGGTTGATATATGAGTTTTCCCAGATAGTACGGTGCACATTGCCGTCCGCACATATGGTTAGAGGGATCAGGGATCTTTCTATTATTTGAGCCGAACATTACCTTTTTTTGCGATGGAGGTAGTGAATCGTCTCCATGGTCCAGTGCCATTTGGCTACTAATAAGCCAGACTACTTCTCAATTGCAATGGTCCTAATTGCTGAATTTACTTATAATAAAAGCTTTAAGGTTGTTTTTGACTATAACAAATGCTCTGGTCTTAACTGATCCGCCTGCGTACTTAGTGCAATAGTACAATAAGCCTGCTAAAATGGGCTTTTTTTATTACAGATTTCCACTCTATTCGATCGCTCTAAATGACAGTCATGTTGACGTCTTCTGGGTCGGTACCAGATTCCAAGAGGTAGTCTTCATCTACTGCTATGTTTATCTTACCAAGAAATTTACTCGTTATACTGGAGGAGTGTCTTCGCTAACAGATGAACACGCACATATGATTGGAGGAATCTTCCTATTATTTGATCAGGACATTATCTTTCTTTCTCAGCCAGACTACGTCGCTTCTGTTCTCAATTGCAGGTGTCTTTCACTTTGAATTAAATCTTTAAGGTTGTTTTTGACCATGATAAATGCTCTGGTCTTAACTGATGCGGCTGCGTACCCAGTTATACGCATAATCCCCTCTATAGCTGATGATGTAGATCGGTTGAGTCCGCTTTTAAGTGGTTACGGTTAATTTATGTCACATCCACTCTAGTTGATGGGACTCTTTCTTATTGATCTGTTTGAAAATGTCCCATCATAAATGTATTAGTTGGATATTTTAACCAGCAAAGTTGTCATAAAATGCACGTGCTTGTCCTTACCATGCAGGTAAAAATATGGAATTTCCATATTTCTTTGCAGGTACCATAGAATCGCAAATGGTGGCATATTAAGGGACATTACCGTAACGCACAGGTACATGCGGATTCAAGTTAATAATCGGAGGCCCTAACCATTAGAATACCTGCCATAGTTTGGGCTGTCCAGAAAGGGGTATATAAGTGCGCAATTTCGATGCAATGCAATCATAAGCAAGTTAACATCCAAACTGCATACAACCAGTGACACCAACGTCTACAATTTACTAATCTTCAATCTACAAACTAAGTTACAATTATGGACAATTTCAACGATATCTTCAAGGAACTAGAAAGTCTGAGTGGATATATGAACCTGCAGCCTATCGAACCACTACCGCAAGACAATTTCAACGATATCTATAAGGAACTAGAAAGTCTAAGTGATTATATGACCCTGCAGCCAATCGAACCACTGCCGCAAGACACTGTACCGTTCGCCGCAACTCCATCCATAGAAATTGATAGGTACCCTGGAGCCAGTGTAGCGTTCCATATATTCTCCTACAAGGAGCATATGGCGTACAAACGGCGCGAGATGCACAAGTGGGCGGCCGCCAAGTTGACCCTAAGCGAAAAGTTGGTACGTTCCTACCACCAATCCAATTCCCACATGTATAACAGCGATTATTATGAACTGGACACGGAGTATTTCTCAGACGGTGAGGAAATTTTAAAGGATATGAAAGAGCACGATCAGTTGGAGACATATCGTACACATTTAATACGATTAATGGGAGGTTGGTCGACGGACATAGAGCCAGCGACGTTGAAACGAAAGAAGAAGACTAAGAAAAACAAAAGCTGTAAGAAGCCAAAAGTTGATAAGAATAATAATAAGATAAGATAAAATAAGATTTTAAACTATAATAACGAATATTGTATATATTAGAGTAAATTAAATAAAAAGATGATTTTAAATTATGTAAACGTAAATCTATGCAATTTATTGTTATTTTTTATTAATTGGGTAAATTGAAGAGATTGATTTTATTTAAACTTTTTTCGTTATGATATAATTTATGTCAAAATGATTTATTGACCTGATGGTTACCGCATTTACCGCATCAACACGATCAGTATTCGTGACGAGATTAAATGCCTCTGTTGGATTTTTTCAGGAAAACACTATTATTTCGTCGCTGCACCGACCAAAACAGTTTTGTGTTTTCCAATAAAATTTCAGCAGAACTATAACACTTGTTTATTTTGGAAAATTTCTATCATATTCTAAAAACAACTAATTTTAATAACTTTCAAACCAATGAAGTTATCGTGAAAGGGATTTAAGGGTCGATGGACGACAACAAGAGCTTTAAAAAAAGTTCCGAAAAATAACATATAACTAATTTGGTCGGCGCACAGTGGGGAAATAAAGTTTTTTTTGAACATTTAAAATTTTGGCCCGCAATTTTCAAAATTCTTTTTTTGTATTATTGGAAACAAAATTGTGCACAGAATGTTCGTTGTTATTTTTTATTCTGACCCTGAGTTAAAATGTGAAAATTTTTGTCTTATTATTCCACTGAGTTTGATTCGTAACATATGTTCACTTTAATTGAGCTCAGTTCGAAATTTGTAGGACACGTAATACAAAAAATATTTGACTTTAAAGTCAAAAATTATTTTTTCATTGACTTAAAAAATTTAAAAAAGAAACTATGAATGTAATGAATGTGTACATTCTGTGCACAATTTTATTTCCAATAATACAAAAAAAGAATTTTGAAAATCAATCAAGAATTGCGGCATAAAATTTGAAATGTCCAAAAAATCTTTTTTTCCCACTGTGCGGCGCAGCGACGATTTCTGTTTACGGTCTAGCAAAAGCAAAATCCAATCTAAAACTTCAATGATATAATTGTCAACGTTCAACATAGGTAAACTCGTTGTTCGTTGAAACAAACAAAAAAAAAACAACTTTTCTCAAATGCATCTCAATGTTCAACCACAACTAAACTGACTGATGAATACCACCATCTAATATAAAATATTGTTTAAGTCTTGGGAGGTAGCAAAATGGGTGTGACAAATACTAAGGGTTTTCTGAGGTTTTGCCCTACTACAATATAAATTAATTGACCAAACTTCTTTATCCACCAGGTGATCGTTTGGAAGTTATGGGAGAAATATAAATTTCCAAAAATAGGTCATTTTGTTTGGGTGGTACCAGAAGGGGTTAACTGATATAGTTAATATTAACTCCTGATTAAAATTTTCGTATACGTACAACTTACGCAAAATTTGACTGAATTCAGTCTACTTACAAACGAGATATGTATGCAAGACTATGTGGTGAGTTCGGTCATTTGTATGGGAGGTACCGGAAGGGGTGTGTCAAATAGCTAGATTTTCTGAGGTTTTGCCTCATATCACAATATAAAAATCGATCAATTTTTATTACCCACAAGTGTCCGTTTGGAAGTTATCGGAGAAATATTAACTTTCCAAAAGTAGGTTATTTTGTATGGGTGGTACAAGAAGGGGTGAACCGATATAGTCCATATTCATTCCTGAGTGCAATTTTTAAAAGCGAACATCATACAGAAAATTTGAGTGAATTCGGTTTACTTACAAAAAAGATATGTATGTAAAACTCTGAGGGTCAATTGGGTCATTTGTATGGGAGATACCAGAAAGGGTCTGGCAAAGGTTTAGGTTTTCTTAGGGTTTGTCTATTTTTGCAAGATAAATAAACTGGCCGAATTCAAATATCCTCTGGTCATCTGTTTGGAAGTTATGAAAGAAATATAAATTATCCAAAAAAATAGGTAATTTTGTATGGAGATACCAGAGGGGGTGGGGATATTTTGCCCATTTACAATCTCATTAGTTCGTTTCGAAAAATATTAATACTGGTAAATTTTCATACCGATCCGTTAAAGTTTACTCGAGTTATCCTGCTGACCAGCCAGCCAGCCAGACAGACGAACATAGCTCAATCGTCTTTAAAAGTCCTAAAACGTATTTGGTCTTAAGATACTTGGGGTCAAACTCGTCTCCTTTAATGCAGTATACTTTTTTTCGTATCAAATGATATATACCATAGGTGAATGCGAGTAGAAGTAGGTTTTGCTATAGTAGATATACACGTAAACGTTGCTTCGTGTGCAGCTGTGTTTCCCATTGAATTACACTAGTTTACAGCCATTTTAGTCTTTGGATACCAATATTTTTTTAATGATAGAGGAAGGGTTTCTAATTTTATGGAGCAGATTTTTTTTTTTTAATTTTTTTTTTGTAAAAATTTGTTTTTGGCCGAAGGTTTCTTTGAATTTTTACCTATATTTCAAGTTGTAGACGGACAATGAGACCAAGTGGGATACCAAAATTAATTGGAATCAAATGGCCAACAGGAATTATGTCACTTAAACTCAATAAATTTAATAATTTTGCCGTACTGGCTGAATACATTTGAAAAATTGTGTGTTCTTTCATGAAAAATAGCGTCTCTTATTTAATTTTAAAATCAGGACATATCGAAAACTGGAGATGAAATTCTTTTGAAATCTTCTGCGTATTGCGAGCTCTTCAACAAACAAACTAAGTATTGCCGAAGAGAATCTAGACTGGTTAAAAAGTAATGGCCTCCGAAAGTTGGCATACATAAATGAAATTTTTATAAATACTTGATATTTTGCCTTTTTTTTCAAAAATATACCATTCACTTCGTCTTGGTCTCCAAACATCGGAATGGTAGGTCAAAATTGGACCCAGGGCCCATGGCGCCCTTGGGGGTCAAAAAGGGGCTCCGTGGATTCTATGATGACCGCCTATGTGCGGGTACTCAAATTAAAGATATTTTTGAGACGAATTCAATGGTCTATTTTTAAAACGTATTGGCCCAAGGGAGACCAAAAAAGGGTTACCTTTTGAGTGAGTCAATAACATTCTATACTTCACTGTCTTCTTATTAAACAAATTAGTTCCAATGACAACGATCTTAGCTTTAATATGATAGAACTTTAAGTATTCTCTCTGAATATTTTAATACATCAATTGAAATAGAAACAAATTGCATCAAATATGCAAAACTCCTCTAATGATAGTCAAAGTTTCTATAGTAAATATAAGTATAAGGCAATTTTAAAAATGTTAAAAGAAAATATTTCTGTTGACACCTGAATGCACTTTAAAAAAAACTCCTCGGATTGTCGTGTCTTGTAACAACATTTCGCTTCCTTGTGGATAATGAATATTGCTAAAATTTGTTAAAATAAAATTGGGGTTTCTTAAGTTTAACATTAGATATAAACAATTGACCTCTCACTTGTGTTCATATAGACAACAGTGATGTTGCTGCTTTTAAGCCGGCATAATATTTATTGACAATTTGGCTGGAAAAACATACGTAAGTGAGCCCAACTAACAGATGTGCATCTCTAATACATTTACGGTGGGACACTTTCCTATTGATCCGTATCCAGCATAAATGTATTAGAGATGTAGAACTGTTAGTCGAACGTACTTATGTTACATATGTTTTTCCATCCAAATTGTACATCCCTAATACATTTATGATGGGAAATTTTCTCATTAATCCGTTTGAAAATGTCCCATCATAAATGTATTAGAGACATGCAACTGTTATTTGGACGTACCTTCGTATGTTTTTCCAACAAGATTGTCATAAAATACTATCGACTCGAAAGCAGCAAGATTCTAATTCTCAGTGCACGTGTTTGTCCCTACGATACAGGTAAGAATATGGAATTTCCATATTTTCTTATAAGGTATCAGAAAATTGCAATTAGTGGCAAATTAAGGGATATGAACGTAACGCATGTAACTCACGTAATGCGTTTTCAAGTTATTAATTTGACGCCTTAACAATTAGACTACCTGCCACAATTTAGGCTGTCCAGGAAGGGGTATATAAGTGCGCAATTTTGATGCATTTAATCATAAGCAAGTTAACATCCAAACTGCACACAACCAGTGACACCTGCATCTACTAATCTACAAACTCAGTTACAAATATGGACAATTTCAACGATATCCTTAAGGAACTAGAAAGTCTGAGCGGTTATATGAATCTACAGCCAATCGAACCACTGCCGCAAGATAATTTTAACGATATCTATAAGGAACTAGAAAGTTTAAGTGGATATATGAACTTGCAGCCAATCGAACCACTGCCGCAAGACACTGTACCATTCGCCGCAACTCCATCCATAGAAATTGATAGGTACCCAGGAGCCAGTGTAGCATTCCATATATTCTCCTACAAGGAGCATATGGCTTACAAACGGCGCGAGATGCACAAGTGGGCGGCCGCCAAGTTGACCCTAAGCGAAAAGTTGGTACGTTCCCATCATCAGTCCAATTCTCATATGTACAACAGTGATTATTATGAACTGGATACGGAGTATTTCTCAGACGATGAAGAAATTTTAAAGGATATGAAAGAGCACGATCAGTTGGAGACATATCGTACACATTTAGTACGATTATTGGGAGGTTGGTCGACACACACAGAGCCAGCGCCGTTGAAAAGGAAGAAGAAGGCCAAGAGGAACAAACGCGGTAAGAAGCCAAAAACCGATAAGAATAATAACTATTACAAATAAAATTTTAAACTGTAATAACGAATATTGTATATATTAGAGTTAATTAAATAAAAAATGATATTAAAATATGTAAACGTAAATCTATGAACTTTATTATTGTTTTTTTATTAATTGGGTAAATGGGCTAATTCAAATACGAATCATTGAGTGGTCTATTTTATTTAATACCAGCTGACCGGGCAGACTTCATTCTGCCTTAAGAAGTTATGACTTGAATGTAACTTTTTTGGGAGGAATAAATCTTCGGGGTGCGTAAGTTTCTTTTGATATTCTCATCGAAATTTAACAAAAAATTTTGGGGTAACTATATTAAATGGCAATATTTTTTAATGACAGAAATTTATTGCAATACGTTTGATAATACCACGTATATGGGAGAACCAAATAAATGTATATATGCTAATCAGTGAATTTTTCAAATTCAAGCCGCATGCTTAGATATTATATAATCGGATCTCAGATCCGCGATACGTTTTACGATCATACATTTGCCAAAATCAACAGTATTAAAATCCATGGGGTGCACCAAGGAAATTAAATCCTTCACACTCATTCGCAAATTTTATTATACTGTTGTATGCCGTTCGTCGCTCTATTTGTAATAATTGCAGATTTAAGGAATGTTTCAATTCGATAGTATTCGATTATTTTCTGCCGTAGATCTCGGTCACATATACTAATGGTCTCAAATAATTCCATACCAAATATTATGACGAATAATGCTATTGTATTTGGAAAACAGAATTGGGCAGAGCCACCCATTTTTGGCCAGATCACACACATTGGTGTTTATCTACACCCTATTTCAAATCCTACCTCTTCTCTTTAAAATACGTATATTGATCTTAATTGAATTCACACCAAATTTCATGAGCATTCGCAAAATAGTTTTTCAGATATCGCACTATAACAAATTGCGTTCAATGGACGCGACCAAGCCTACTGATCTCGTACTTCAGATATGGCACTTTTACAAATTACGTCGTGTGGGCATAGCCACACCTAACAATCTTATAACGCCAGTTTTTACCTTATCATATTGCATCCACACCTGATTTCAAGATACTAACTGTAATAGTATGCCAGATATTGAATTTTTGTTAATGGAGTGGAATGGGTTGGACCACACCTCAAGAACATCGGTTGAATGATGTAACATCCATTAGGATTCAAACAAACTCAATTTAAATTTAATATACATAAATGTACCATATAATCGGTGCCATTTGAAAATTTAAATATTGACGATTAATGGGAGGTTGGTCGACGGACACAGAGCCAGCGCAGTTGAAACGAAAGAAGAAGGCTAAGAAAAACAAAAGTCGTAAGAAGCCCAAAAAAGATAAGAATAATAATAAGATAAGATAAAATAAGATTTTAAGCTATAATAACAAATATTGTATATATTAGAGTAAATTAAATAAAAATATGGTTTTACATTTTGTAAACGTAAATCTATGCAATTTATTGTTGTTTTTTTATTAATTGGGTAAATGGGCAATTTCAAATACGAATCATTGAAGAGATTGATTTTATTTAAACTATTTTCGTTAAGATATAATTTACGTCACAATGATTTATTGATCTGATGGTTAAGTTTCAAATAACAAAATACTAAAAATAACATATAACTAATTTGGTCGGCGCACAGTGGGGAAATAAAGTTTTTTTGAACTTTTGAAATTTTAGTCCGCAATTCTTGACCGATTTTCAAAATTCTTTTTTTGTATTATTGGAAACAAAATTGTGCACAGAATGTTTGTTGTTTTTTTATTCTGACCCTGAGTTAAAATGTGAAAATGTTTGTCTTATTTTTTCCCTGAGTTTGATTCGTAACATATGTTCACATTAATTGAGCTCAGTTCATTAAAGTCACAAATTATTTTTTCATTGACTTTGACAAATTTAAAAAAATAACGTTAATGAGTGTGCACAATTTTGTTTCCAATAATACAAAAAAAAATTTCAAAAATCGATCATGAATTGCGGCCTAAAATTTCAAATGTCCAAAAAATCTTTTTTTCCCCACTGTGAGGCGCAGCGACGATTTCTGTTTACGGTCTAGCAAAAGCAAAATACAATCTAAAACTTCAGTGATATAATTGTCAACGTTCAACATAGGTTAACTCGTTGAAACAAACAAAAAAAACAACTTTTCCCAAATGCATGTCAATGTTCAACCAGTACTAAACTGACTGATAAATACCACTACCTAATGTAAAATATTTTTTAAGTCTTGGGAGGTAGCAGAATGGGTGTGACAAATGCTAAGGTTTTCTAAGGTTTTGTCCCATTACAATATAAATTAACTGACCAATCCCCCAGGTGCCCGTTTGGAAGTTATGGGAGAAATATTAATTTTCCAAAAATAGGTCATTTTGTTTGGGTGGTACCAGAAGGGGTTAACTGATATAGTTAATATTAACTCCTGATTAAAAATTTCATATACGTACAACTTACGCAAAATTTTACTGAATTCAGTGTACTTACAAACAAGATATGTATGCAAGACTATGGGGTGAGTTCGGTCATTTGTATGGGAAGTACCAGAAGGGGTGTGTCAAATAGTTAGATTTTCTGAAATTTTGCCGTTTATCACAATATAAATTAATCGATCAATTTTCATTACCCCCCAAGTGTCCGTTTGGAAGTTATTGGAGAAATATTAGGTCATTTTGTATGGGAGGTACCAGAAGGGGTAAACCGATATAGTCCATATTCATTCCTGAGTGTAATTTTCATAAGCGAACATCATACGGAAAATATGAGTTAATTCGGTTTACTTACAAAAAAGATATGTATATAAAACTATATGGGTCAATTGGGTAATTTTTATGGGAGATACCAGAAAGGGTGTAGCAAAGGTTTAGGTATTCTTAGGGTTTGTCTATTTTTGCAAGATAAATAAACTCGCCAAATATCCTCTGGTCATCTGTTTGGAAGTTATGAAAGAAATATTAATTATCCAAAAAATAGGTAATTTTGTATAGTAGGTACCAGATGGGATACGGGCACGATCACGTTGGTTGTAATGATATTATTAGTCCATTGAATGGTACATTTATATGGGAGCTACCAGAAGGGGTGTGGCTAGGCTTCCCATTTTTTCTCCAAAACTTTATTCTGTTACAGTTGATATTAGTTGATATTGATATTATTACTCGATTTCTAATGTTGGCAGTATGGTACATTTGTACGGTTGGTAGCATTGTAGCCCATATGCAATCCCGTTAGTAATTTTGGGAAAATATTAACCCATGTTTAGTTTTAAAGCAATTGGCAATATCTTTCTTTGGAATTTGGTAGATCGTCTCCATGGTCCTGTGACCTGTAGCAACCCATTAGTCAGACTACTTATCTTTTGTTCTCAATTGCAACGTTGTCTTTTTTTTTGCTGAAAACACTTGAAATAGAAGCTTTAAGGTTGTTTGTGACCATAAAAAATGCTCTGGTCTTAGCCGACTCGGCAGCGCACAGGGTATAGTAACCTTCTTTGTTAAGTTTGCAAACACGGTCTTTATTTATCCGTTGATTGTATTTATCTGTTGATGTAGACCGGCTGAATCCACTTTTGAGTAGTAAAGACTCCACTCTATTAAAATCGCTATAAACAGTAATTTCCATCAGCCAAGAGACTGTCGTCATCTATTGCTACGTTCACCTTGCAAAGAATTTTACTTGTTATACTGGAGACTGTAGTAGTGTCTTCGCTGACAGATAAACACAAGGCTGTATCTTCACAGACCTTTTTGCTCTCTAAGGATGTAGGCTTCTTTTTGTCGTCAATTTCATAGACACCTCGGAAGATGGCTGCAAACCCATTGCACGCAAATTCCCATGTGTCTCTCTAATTTTGGAGTGTTAAATTCAACTTCTCTTTGTATGGTGGTTCTTAGCAACACAAATCTTGCGCAACTGCGTCGTACAGTGAGTTAATAAATTCCTATATTACACTCTCTTGCTTTAGTCGAAGCGTTCGTCTTGGGTATGTTTATGCCGCATGTAAAATGCGTTTTGAATATATTTACATTTTGGCTAAAATAACTTATTTATGTCCCTTTACACCCCATCAATGAGATATAGGATAGATTCTCGCGATGTTGTGAATTAACACGCATTCTATTTTTAGATTCACAACTAACGACACCTAATTCTTTTTCGACGAATGCGAACGTTACTGTTTGAGAAGCTTTTACTAGACATTGATGTCGATTGACTCGACACAATACTATGAACACAGCAATAAAATAAAAATATAAATGTAGACTGGACACAGGAATCGAACCATGGATCTCCCGCAAGGTAGTCGTGTGTTCTAACCATCATATCACGGCCGGCACCAAATTACGCAATGTCTTATAAATCAAATTAGTTTGAATGACAATGGTCTAAGCTTCAATATGATAGAACTTTGGGTATTCTGTCTGAATTTTAAAAAACATTAATTGAAATACAAAAATTTTTGTTAAAAATACAAAAACCCTCTTTTGATATTTAAAGTGTTTATAGTAAATATAAGACACTTTAAAATAAGAAAATGCTTCTGATGGCACCTCAATGCTCCCTCATATACTTCTCCGACTCACGTGTATTAAGGCAACATTTCGCTTCCTCGTGTATATTGAATATTGCTAGGTTTTGTTGAAATAAAATTGGATTTTATTATGTTTTACATACGATATGAACAACTGGGCTCTGAATAGTGTACATATGGACAACAGTGAGGATTATACTGCTTGCTGCTTTCAATCCGTCATAACATTTTATGACAATTTGGATCGAAAAGCATACGCAAGTACGTCCAACTAACAGTTGTACATCTGTAATACATTTATGGTGGGACATTTTCAAAGGGATATATAAGAAAATGTCCCATCATAAATGAATTACAAAGGTTTTTCCAGCAAGATTGTCATAAAATAATATAGGCTCTAATCCTCAGTGCACGTGTTTGTCCCAACGATGCAGGTAAGAATATGGAATTTCCATATTTCTTTCCAGGTACCATAAAATTACAAATGGTGGCATATTAAGGGACATTAACGAAAAGCACAGGTACTTGCGGATGCAAGTAAATAATCGGAGGCCCTAACCATAAGAATACCTGCGATAGTTTGGGCTGTCCAGAAAGGGGTATATAAGTGCGCAATTTCGATGCAATGAATCATAAGCAAGTTAACATCCGAACTGCACACAACCAGTTACACCAACGTCTACAAATTACAAATCTTCAAATTCAGTTACAATTATGGACGATTTCAACGATATGCTTAAGGAACTAGAAAGTCTGAGCGGTTATATGACCCTGCAGCCAATCGAACCACTGCCACAAGACTCCATAGAAATTGATAGGTACCCAGGAGCCAGTGTAGCATTCCACATATTCTCCTACAAGGAGCATATGGCGTACAAAAGGCGTGAGATGCACAAGTGGGCGGCCGCCAAGTTGACCCTAAGTGAAAAGTTGGTACGTTCCCACCACCAGTCCAATTCCCATATGTATAACAGCGATTATTATGAACTGGACAGGGAGTACTTCTCAGATGGTGAAGACATTTTAGAGGATATGAAAGAGCACGATCAGTTGGAAACATATCGTACACATTTGATACGATTATTGGGAGGATGGTCGACGTACACAGAGCCAGATCCTATGAATCGAATGAAGAAGGCTAAGAGGAACAAACGCAGTAAGAAGCCAAAAACAGATAATACTGCTGGAGGATAAAGATTATTAACTATTCGAAATAAGATTTTAAATTATAATGACGCATATTGTATATATAAAAGTTAATTAAAAAAAATATGATTTTAAAATTATGTAAACATAAATCTGGTATTAATAATGCTGTGTATTTGTTAACTTAGTTAATGGGAAAATTGATATACGACTCATTGAAAGCGACTGATTTTATTTAAACAATCTTCGTTGATTCATTAATCTGGTGGTAGGTTGTTTTTTAAGATTATATCGAATCAACACAATCGGTTTCAAGGCAACATTCAATGCCTCTGTCGGATTTTTTCAGGATGACACTACTTATTGTGTTTACGGCCTAGCTCAAACAAGATAAAATCTAACACCTAAATGATATAATTGTCAACGTTCAAATAAGTAGACTCGTTGTTCGTTGAAACAAGAAAAAAAACAACTTTGCCCAAATGCTTCTCAATATTCAAAAGGCTGCAGTAACATTCCATAGTCATGGGTCAATGATAAATAAAAATAATAATTAATAATTCGATATCATACATGAATGCTAGTAGAAGTGGTTTTTATTAGGGTATATATACACGAAGCAACCGTTGCGACTATACAGCTATGTTTAAGTAAAAATTGCTTCGTGTGTAGTTGTGTTGTCCATTGAAATATCAAAAAGGGTGGATATTTTTGGCAATACGTTGCTTCGACATGTTAAATATGCTACCAGTCGTCCTTATTGCAATCGTATTTCACTGAGGACTTCGTAACAGTCATTGTCTTAACAACATCGTAGAGATAACTAACATAGCCATGGCATAGAATAGTTTCTGTCGTATAGAACTGTTGAATACAGCTTTTTAGTCGTTAACAAAAAAGTGGTAAGGCTCGATTTAAATTTTCTAGGTCTTCTCCAGGATTTTTCGTAGTGTGAATATCCGTTCTCTAATAGCTTTATCACATCTGCAAAAATTGCAAAAAGTTGTATCCCTTCTGCCTATCATCCTTAAGGGGCACATATCCATAAAGCTTGAGACATGCTTTCCACCGTTTACCACTTGGTGAACAAGTGTTATTTCGTTCTGGAAGGTTTTGATATGAAGGCTATTTTAGCATTAATGTCTCCCAGAGCAATTTGAATGTCGTAGGACAAATTTCCTACCAACTTCACAACTGCATTCGAGTTCATGTCTTTTTTGTATGGCAACAGACCCAGGTTGTCGAAAACTACAGGGAATAAAGTGAAGCCCGAAAGTTCTACCAAAAGCTAAAAAGCAAAGGCTTTAGAACAGGGATCCACACCTGTAAGGACAGAGACGGAAATCTGAAATATGGAAATATAGAGGGAACACTTCCGATCTCTACTCGTTCCCGAAGGCAGCATAAGTGACGAAATCACACCAATCATAGACGACGGAGTAGATTGTCCATCACCGAGCCAAAACGAGATCAGCACGGCAATCGAAAGGCTTTAAAACAAAGCATGTTAAAGCCGCCGGCGATCACCTGGCGGCATGCATGCACCATCTCATAAACACGATTTTGCTTAAGGAATGCATGCCCGATGGTTAGAATCTAAGTGTTATATGTCCTGTGCTTAAGAAAGGCGATCTGAGTGTACGTACCCACTATCGCGGGATCTGCCTTTTACCCATCGCATACATGGTTCTGTCTAGTGTGTTATGTGAAATACTAAAGGCCATTCTGGCGCACCTGATGGGACCGACCAAATATTCACACAAAGGCAAATGGCTTTATGAAATAAGGCCCCAAATCCAAAATGAAATAAAGCCCCAAAAATGGGGGTTTATTTCGTTGTGAAACAAAGCCCCAATATCAAGAATGAAATAAGACCCCAACTAAATGCAAAAACACCCCAATTCATTAATGAAATAATGCCCCATTTTTGGGGCAAGCCTAGGTACATGTGGTAGGGGTGGTAGAAGTAGTAAAGAAAGGGGGGCGGATGGCCCCTCCCGTACTTTATTTATTGACTTTTGAAAAATGACAGAGAAAAACAGGGGGCGTGCCCTCCACCGCATTCGTCTTTTAATAATGTCAGAGAGTGAAAGTTCCGAGGCTGACTACGACGATTGCGCCGCATTCGTCTTTTTATAGTGTCAGCGAATAAGAGTTAGGGCATTATTTCATTTTCGAAATTTGGGTCTTTATTTCATACCGAAATAAGGCCCCAAAACAAAAGTGAAATAAAGTAATTTTTGTTTTGGGGCCTTATTTCTTGGAACCTTATTTCATAGAGCCAAGCAAATGCTGGAGAAGACCCAAGAAATACAGATCGACACATACCATCTGTTCATCGACTACAAAGCTGCATTCGACAATCCGATACGACAGAAATTGTTGGATGCTATGGCTGAGTTTGGTATTCCCGCAAAGCTAATACGACTTTGCGGGATAACACTGACTGACACGAAGTCTTCAGTGAGAGTAGCAAGCGAGGCTTAAGACAAGGCGATAGTCTGTCTTGCAAACTCTTTAACATCGTAATGAAGATGATCATGTGTAAGGCTGCAGTAAACAGGAATACTTATCATTTTCAACAAAAGTCACATGCTGCTCGGGTATGTCGATGATATAGATATCATTGGCCGTGGATTGCGTGAGGTTACAGCTGCCATTTCGTGTATTGAGAAGCAGTCGGCAGAAGTGGGTCTGGTTATATATGAGGACAAATCCGAGTTATTTGTTTCAACGAACAAAGAGTCCACTCGTCTGGGACGCTGCGCGAACACAGCTATAACTTTAAAGTAGTAGATGATTTTGTCTACCTTGGCTCCGCCATAAACAATAATAAATAATATCAGCCTGGAAATTAAGAGATGATGATTGATCGCAAAAATCTTCTCTCGACGAACAAAGAACCAACTTTACTAAACTTTGATCCTACCTGTCATGCTCTACAGCGCAGAATCCTGGGTAATGACACAAGCGGATAAATCAATTCAGGGAGTCTTTGAGAGAAAAATACTTCGACAAATATTTGGACCCATCATCGTTAACGGCGAGTATCGTTGTCGAATGAACCACTAGCTGTATAAGCTGTACATCGACGTAGTCAAGCGCGTTAAAATAGACCGAATGCTCTGGCTTAGACACGTTGTACGAAAGGCTAAAAATCTTCCATCTCGAAAGGCCAGGTGAAAGAGCTGTTATCTACACGGAGCGAAAAAGACCGAAGCGCTTGGAATTCTTTTCTATGTGCAGCGACTGAAAGATGAATTTCTGTTGCTGCTGCCAATTAAAAAGAATAATAAGTTCTATTAGGTTGTTTGTACCGATAAACTTTCTCCAACAAAGTTTTTCCAAACATTTTGAGCTTCAGTTTTTGCGAACCGTAACCGTAACTCTAAAAACAGGTTTGATTCAGAAAACCAGTAGAAGGTAATTCAAATTGTATATCCAATACCAAGTATATGACACGTATATATAAGTGATAGTAGTGACCATGTATAGAAAAACGTCATACTCACTTTTTTATCCGCAGGTTTAGTTTCTTTTGTTATGGACATTTCATTGTGTAAAGGACATTTAATTTATTTCTGTATTTCTCTTAGCTGTACAATGGCGATATTGCTATCAGATAAAAGAAGACAATCTAAAGGAAATTTTTTGCAAGGACATTTTTTTGTACTGAAAAGTCAAAACAAAACAAAAATAATAAAGAGCTGAGATTGTCTTCTTTTAATTGATCACCATTATCACCATTGTAAAACTAATAAAAAATCTTAAAAAATCTACAGCATTAGCATAAACAAAAAAAATGTGTGAAACCATTATTTAAACCAAAAAAACTAATGATTCAGTTCGATTCCACGTACTGAATTATGGTGAAACCGTCCACTACGGCCTTGTCTTCGGACATTTTTGCTTAAAACTATCACAGTGTTAAAAAATGTCGATACTGTCCTGGCAATATTAGCGCAATAGCACCATTCTCATTTCAGCTGTCTTCATTTGAATACTTTGTGAAATTCTTTTCCCCTTATTATTTATATACTTTGCCTGTTTCGCTGCATCCGTTCAAAAACAAAACAAGTACTCTGATATGATATGAGAAGACCTTCATTGTTATTAGCAAGGACTTTGCTCGTGGAAAGAGAGTATTCAGTTGTTTAATAAACTTGTAACTAAAATTGGATTAGCCAATATAATAATTACATAGCAATGTGCCAGACGCTTTCATAGCACTGAATATAACATTGAAATATTTGCTTACAGCAGGATAAAAGAATTAACATTAATGTAACAAACGAAAACAGTATGATTCAATCAAGTAAATTGGATATGATTTCAACAACATCTTTAGTTTCACGTAGATGGGTAGAACATCTTTGTTGATGAGTATAATTTCAATTGAAATTTTGTAGCCATTATTTAAAAGAAATGTTTACTCATGGCTGTAATTTGTTTTTTATTGTAATTGATAAATTAGAAGTTTATTATATTTTTTATATTATTAAAAAAATTTAATTATTATTATTAGCATTACAATTGTTTTTGTCAAATAATCTACGAAGATTTCTAAGATAATCCCCCATGCAACAATGGGTCTTAAATCAAAACCTGGCTCCCCCAAGATAGTTGTCGTAGAGGGTCCGTCAGTCAGTTCTCGAAATTTAAGAGTTATAGATATGTAACCTCCTATCCTCTTAGCGGAAGTTAAGTTTTAAGACTAGTAATATCGGACAAAAACTACTTCCAGCTCGCATACAGATTCCGTCTGTCTGCCTCTCGATTACTACCGTAGTTTAAGAGATATCGAGCTGAAAGTTGGTACGCAACTTTCTATCCTCTAATCGGAGGTTAAGATCTAATATGAGTAAGATCGGTCAAAAACTTCTCCCACCTCCCATTCCAATTTTTGGGGGTTTCCGTCTGGCTGACAGATACCATATATAAAATATTATTTTCTCACCACTCGACACATCACGAAAGATGCTTTACAAGACGAACTATGATTGAAGCAGTTATTGACAATTGCATGAAATCTACATATGTCACGAAAAGTATGTCACTGTGTGCCTGTTTACACTATGTACCATACGATAGAAATCAGACCACAAGTCTTTGGATTGTGGTATTGCAGCCGTAGTTGTGTAAACATTCAATTACAGATTCCTATTGTCATGCTTGTCTGCTCTTTGTATGTCTGCTCTATGACGAAACACTTTCAAATGTAAACGATTTTATAAATGACATACAAGTAGTAGCAGTTTATTGTCGTGTCAGTTACATGATGGAAGTTTATTTATGATAAAAATGTATAAGAATGTAGTTAAGATATACTGAAGGATGTAAAACTTTATGTAAATTCGAACAATTAAAAATTAAACACAGTGACTGTCGTTTACATGACTTTTGTAGACCAGATTTTAATGTCTTTAATTTTGGTCTTGTTCGGCTACACATATTTCGAAGAACACACAATATAGCGAAAAGAATGAGGAAAAAAATTAAAAAAAAAATGTTTTTTGTTTCAGTTTCTTCTATAAAGTTCATAATAGAAAACGATTACGAGACTTTATTATAAAGTTTTTGCAACAATTGGTTTCTTGGTAATACATAAATAGGGTGAAAAGTATTGATTAGGGGAATAATATCATAGAATAATCACTTTAAGCACAATAATTACTATTTCAGTTATATCATTCAATTCATAAGAGTAAACCTAGATTCTGGAGTATTTTTCAATGGCGAGGGGTTCCAATTTATTTGGAAACTTACGTTTATCTTCTTCGTCTTCTTTAATGGCGTTAACAACAGCAATTAATCTATCAATAGCCGCATGTATAAAAGAATTTCAATCGCTTCGTTCTTTTGCGCTCCATAGATAGTTAGTCACACCACGTTTAATAGCTCTTTCAGCTGGACCATCCAACGAAGTTTTGTTCGCTTCATCCTGAGCCGCCCATCGAGTTTATTGACGAAAATCTTTCGTTCTGGAACATTTTCATCCGTTCGTACAACGTGTCGAAGAGAGCGCATCCGGTCTACTTCAACGCGCTTGACTACGTCGATGTCGTTGTACAGCTTATAAAGTTAGTTGTTCAATCGACAATGATACTCGATGTTAACGATGATGGGTTCAATTATTTTGCGAAGTATTTTTCTCTCGATGACTACCAAAATAGATTGATCCGCCTGCGTCATTATCCACGAGTCAGCGCTGTAGAGTAAGACAGGCAGTAGAGAGTTGGTAGAGTTGGATCTTCGTTCGTCGAGAAAGATCTGTATCATTAAAACGCTTGCTCAGCGCATAGTAGCAGCGGTTTGCGATCAATCTCTCTTTATTTCCCGGCAGGCTTTATTATTCTTGTTAATAAAGGTATACAAAATCATTTACCACTTCAAAGTTATAGTTGTCAACGTTCACACAGCGTCCCAGACGAGTGGACTCTTTGTTCGTTGATACAAATAACTTGGTTTTGTCCTCGTTTATGACCAAACCCACTTCAGCCGACTGCTTCTCAATGCTCGAAATGGCCGCAGTAACAACCCGCAGACCTCGACCAATGATTTGTATATCATATGCGAGCAGCATGTTCCTATTGTTGAAGATGGTGAAAGTCGTGTTTACTGCTGATTTCCGCATGATCATTTCCATTACGATGTTAAAGAGATCGCTGGAAAAACTATCGCCTTGTATAAAGCCACGCTTAGTAGAAAATGACTCACTCAGATTTTTGCATATTTTCACTGAATACTTCGTGCCAGTCAGTGTCATCCCGCATAGTCGTATCAGCTTCGCGGGGATACCAAACTCAGCCATATTGTCTTATTGTTTCTGTCGTATCGGACTGTCGAATGCAGCTTTGTATTCGATAAACAGATGGTTGGTGTCGATTTGCATTTCTTGGGCCTTCTCCAGGATTTGTCGTAGTGTGAATATCTGGTCGGTTGTGGTTTGACCAGGTCTAAAGCCACAGTGATAATCAGGTTCGCTAAAATGGACTTTAGTTTTTCACATAGTTGGTACACACACTTGGATCGCCTTTTTTAAGCACAGGACAGGACTGCCGTGCAGATCTCGTTTTGGCTCGGTGGTGGACAATGTATTGCTTCGTCGATAATTGGCGTGATTTCTTCACGACTAGACACCGAAAGTGTTCCCTCCATATTTGCAGCACACTCTGAATGTTTTTGACCAGATTTCCGTCTCCGTCCTCACAGGTGGGGATCCCTGGTTCAAAACCCCTTACTTTTTACCTTTGTAACAATCCGCCGCACTAGACTCCTTTCCTTCTTGGCCTGTGCTACCTTTAATTTCCGGCTTAGCTCAGGGCTGGGGGGTGGTCTTGGCCTGAAAGAATGGATCTCGATCCGTTACCCTAATAATAAAATTTTAGGTAGCTATTAATAGAATTGGCAACTCGAACCACATTATTCAACTATTACAGTTTCGTTATAAGAAAATTTTTATTTTAACAGTAAATTTTGGAGTATTATTCTAAACTCTCAAAGGTAATGTATGACTTTCTGACTTATTGTCGGCCCATTCTTACTTCATTTAATTTATACCTTCATTTTCACGAATATAAAAATATAATTTAAAGTTCCATTTTATTTTAGTTTATTTTGCTAAAATCTTTAGATAAAAAAAATGTTTCTTGGTTAATAGATATGATACAACTAATAATATGAAAATTGTGAAAGTTTAATGTTAATACATAGTCACTTAGAAAATGAATTTAAATTGAAAAGTGAAATCGTCATAAAAAAAAATTATTAAAGAAAGTTTTTAGTTATCTAATGTTATATTAGTAATAAAGACTGTGAAAATTGAGTAATATAAATGATGAAATTGTACCTAGAAATTATTAATGAAACTAATACATACTCTCATTTATTCATCTCCCGTCGTCAAGCGCTTGATGATTGAAGAATCGATGATGTTAGTTTCGTAAAAATGTGTTGTAAAACTAAAGAGATGAAATTTATAGGGTAACATCTTGTAACATAAATAGGAAAACAAATTATTTTATATTGAATACATCCACAGACTTGCATAAATTGGTCAACTTTTCGTTGACGGTAATTCCGATGTAAATTGTATCGTGTTTTTTTTACGTAGCTATCTTCCCGATATCCCAATTTAAAAAAATTCGTTCTGATTACTTTGTACACATTATGCTTCAACAAGTAACTTTCGGGCCGAATGTGTTGACCACAAATGATAGCATGTCAGCATGTCTCTGACTTTCTGGAGGATAACACTGCCGATTTCACGAGGCACCACCCACGTGAACCACCAAATTAAAGCTTCCTCCCTTTCTCCTATTGGCAAATTGTTCCTTTTTCAAGTCCCACAGCAAACTTATATTCGCCTTCCAAATTTTCTATTTCTTTCTTTGCCAAAATTATTTCCTTTCCTTAAAGCACAGCAAATATTCTTTAGCTTTTATTCTGCAATCCAAATTCTTCTTCCTCTGGCCAAATTCTTTCGTATTCCAAAGCCCCGCAAATATTTTTCAGCTTATATTTGCCTCCCAAATTAATAATTTTTCTTCCGAAAATTTTCTTGCTTCTGTTCAATTTCAATATCCAAAAAATTCTCCTCTCCTTAAATTGTTTTCCCCTGTCGTTTTTTTATTTTTAGACAATTTATTTTCCGGTTCCTTCTTTATATAACAAACAAGTAACATTCTACAAAACATATACACAGTGTTTTCTGGTTTATAAGAGAAGGAAAAAAATATATTTACCATTTACAAATTAACACTGGCCTCACACTTTTTGGTAGAACTTTCATACATCATCTCTTTCCCTGTAATTTTCTTATATTCTGGCCCTCTCTTTTCTTCCATAGACGTTTTTGCCACCTGAAGAGGCGTGCTATCTCCCCCCACTTCTGATTATAACTCTCCGTCACTGGACGCGTTGCCATTGGTTGCAGTTTTGCCCTGAATGCAGCATCCATCTCCTCAGACATTTTACGACATTCATCATCGTACCAGAGCTTGACTGAGCGTAGTTTTTCCTAACTTAGTACGTTCGTTGCGGCATTGGTCATATAATTCGCAATATGTTGCCAATGGTTGTCGCGAACATCAAAATTAGGGGGGTTTGTTTGAAGTAATTAAGAGAGTCGGTTGGAGAGGTATTAGCTATCGCGGTGGTATGCAACAAAGTGATGTCTGGCTGCCTTAACGTGTGGTTACAAGCTTTTTTGGCATCACTTAATAGCGTCTGTACCTAGGCTGCAAATAGGTGGTCATCCAAGTCAATGTTTGCACCGCGCATCACACGTACGTCTACAAGTCTTGAGACACACATTCCATCGATTCCGACGTGATCAATCTAGTTTCTTGTCTCTTGATCGGGGATATCCAGGTTGTCTTGTAGATATCTTTTGCGGGAATCCACTCATCGCCTTTTATGCTGATACGAAGCTAACGAGTGTTGTTGAACCAAAAGCTTTAAAATCTCTCAGAACAATTTTTATGTCATGTGCTGGGCAGCGGTACTACATATCCTCCAGGCGGTCATAGAATGCATCTTTAATGTCCCCGTGTTTGTCTTCCGTCGGGGCGTGCACTGAAATCAGCGTTGGCGAATTTATTAACACTTTTGACAATTTCGTTACGATTTTACAACATGTCTCTAAACGTCTGTTGTTATGACCGAAAGTCGTATCTACAACCGTTTACGTTCCACAAGCAGGCAAAGAATAATTCATAAGTAATTTCAATTCAAAATGGGTTAATTTCAATAACTCAAGACTTAAACAATATCTTACATTAGGCGAGGGACTATATCAGTAAGTTTTTCCAACTGTCATTTTTGTACTTGTTCTTGCACCAAATTATACATTCACCATAGATGTACGTATGAGTTATGAGATTTCATACAACACTTATACCACAATGTGAACAAATATACTTGTAAAATAGGTGCAAGTTGTATTCTACTAATATTAGATTTCTATACTTATGAACATAATGTAATAACTGTACTTATGAGTTATGATATTTCAAGCAACACTTATACCACAATGTGAACAAACCACAATGAGTATACATTAAGTGCAAGTTGTATTCTACTAATGTTAGATTTCAATATAACCATTTTTAAATATAAAAGTATGATCTTCATCGAAAATGTAACAAAACTTTAAATCGCAAGCTCTTTTCCTCTAAGCGCAGGTTAATTTCCCATATAAACCTTGACCTCTTCTAAGGTTCTTACGATTGTTGTCACAATTTTATATATAAGAAAATTTCTAAGTGACACAAAAAACTGTCAACTGTCCTTAATTTCCGTACTTTCTAATTTTCTAATTAAATCAGACATGGTAGTTCATTAAATATATGTATTATAAATATATAGATTCTATACAGCTCTATCAATTTACTTGATTGTTTATTGTGTTTGATCATACTGTTGTTTTTTTTTTTGTTGTATTGAGGTAATTTATTACACATTGTATTTTATTTTTAGCTTTACAACAACCAAAGTTGTTACGTCTGGCAATGTGTTATGAATGTAATAATAGAATGTTCAATTTCATTTCCCCTACTTGTATTTTTATGCGGTACAATTTGTTCTGTCGTTTTTCTTTAGCACCACCTCTCTCAAACATGGTTCACGTGCTGTCAAGTCGTATAAATATAGCAATCTATCCATAGTGTTGAAATGCTGATAATATAATTTATTTACTTTCACAAACCATAAACATTTTCTACAACACATGCAGCAGATGGGGCTGCTGCAAAATTCTCGTAGCAATGTGGGAGTTTTCAGCGAGCGATTTTAGGGTGTGATTCTTTTACTGATATATCTACAAAAGTTTCAATCCGAAATCAAACAACGACAATAGAAGGGGAGGAAAATTGGTATAGTGGGAACATGGTAAATTTGCAAAGTTTACAGTAAAGAGGGTAGAGTCTGCTTATCAGTCTAACTACGAGTTGTAATTTTTTTCACGTGTATCAAAAATAGAGCATAGGAGATGATATTCCTTTAAGTAAACAATATCCAAAGGTATAATAACATAATCTATATTATGATCCTGAAAGCTAACTGACAATTTTCAACAGAAACTTGTACCGATGATAATGCAAACGAGTATCTAGAAGCGTCATGGTTTAAAGATATACATTAAGCAAATACAACTGTGCCATGTGGTAAAATTTAATTTTATTGTAAAGAAGAGAAAAAACTTTTTGTTTAACATTACGAAGGTGACAACACATCCGAAGGCATATATGTATAACCCACATTTTGTATTCAACTCTACTGGTGTCATTAGACCACATCAACATCAAACGGCAACTAACGACCATAAGGAAAGTAAAAAATCTTCACATTTCATAATTCCACTATATTCGAGTTTCGGTTATAGTAACAACACACACTTTGGGGGGTTGCTCGATAAGCGTATAAAAGAAAATAATGTTGGTGAGAGTTTTGTCATTACTTCAGTGGTTGAGTGGCATGGTATGTTGCTGTACTTCACAAATTCTAGCAGTGGTTGAAATCTAACGTTTGTCCAATTAAAATATATAACGATATTTCATGATTTTTTTCTTTTCTGTTAAGTTACGTGAGTTGCAATTAAGAAAGTTAAATTAAATTTAAAAGGACAAATTTAAAGGACCTATTCGTATATTCGAAGTTTAACTTTTTGTGTGTTTTTTAAATGCGAAAAAGTAATTATCTCAGTTCGAAAACAAAAGTAACCAAATTAGAAAATCATGAATAGGATTATAGAAATTGTGGTTACTGTTTAAAAAAAAATGAAACAAAAAGTTCACAACCTAGCTGCTAAAAGAAAATAAATAATATGAGTTGTGTCGCATGCTACCATTATTTAATTTTAAACTGTCTAAGTCCTGATCAAGCTTTCAACATCTTCTCAACAAACGAAGTTCTGCCATTGTATACACGCGTTCCGTTGTAGTTTGTTGTGTTCTAAATCCCGCTTCTGCGCTTGACGACGTCGATGTCCTTATACAGCTTATGGTTTATTCGACGACTGTACTCGCCGTTAACGATGATGGATCCAAATATTTTTGATCCGTTTGTGTCACTATCCAGAATTCAGCCCTGTAAAACAAGACAGCTAGGATCAATGTCTGGTAGAGCTGGATATTTGTTCGTCGAGAAAAGGGCTTTGTCATTAAATCGCTTGCTTAGCGCACAGTAGCAGTTGTTAGCGATTTATACTCATCTCTTGGTATCCAGTCTAGGCTGACAATATTATTATTGTTAACAGAGGCCAATCATATACCACTTCAAAGTTGTAGTTGTCAACGTTCACGCAGCATCCGAAACGAGTACCCCCTTTGTTCGTTGAGACAAATAACTTGGATTTTTCTCATTTATCACCAGTCCCATTTCTGCCAACTGCTCCTTAATGCTCGAAAAGGCTACAGTAACGTTCCGCAAGGTGGTCCCAATCGTTCACTGCAGCCTTCCACATGATCACCTTCATTAAAAAGTTAATGATATCGCATGACAGACTATGGCCTAGCCTAAAGCCTAGTTTGGTGGTAAATGGCTCTATCAGATTTTTGTCTATTTTCTCTGCAAACTCTGCAAAGTTGTATCATAGTTTCTGTCGTATCGGATGGTATTAGATGGTAGGTGTCGATCAGTATTTCTTTTATTTTCTCTAGTATTTGTCTTAGTGTGAATATCAGGTCGGTCGTGGATTTACCAGTTCTTAAGCCACACTGATTTGGGCCAATTATATTCGCTAGAATGGGCTTCAGTCGCACATAGCACACTATATAGAACCTCGTAAGCGATGGGTAAAAGGCTGATCCAGCGTTAGTTAGTACACACACTAGGATCGCCTTTCTTAAGCACAGGACATAGAACAGTAATATTATAAAAATCAAAGCTCATGCGCGTTGTCATATCATCGTCACTGACCTTAGAAATTTCCGCCGGCAGTCCTTCGGCTTGCGCAGCTTTATTGTCCAACCAGGTTTTCTAGAATTGCCGTGCTGATTTCGTAATGGCTCTTTGGTGGACAATCTACTTCGTCGTTGATGATTGGTGTGATTTGGGAACGAGCAGAGAACGAAAGTGTTCCCTCCATATTTGCAGCACACTCTGAGTGTCTATGACCAGATTTCCATCTCTGTCCGTACGGATGGTAATCCTTGATCCAAAACCTTTCCTATGTACTCTCTGGTGGAACTTGCAGGCCTCACCTTTATCCCTTTCGATATCTTGCTCTATCTGTTTTCTTCAATATACGCCTTTTCCGTCTAAAGAGGCTTCTCATCTCCGTCCTCTTCTCATTTTATCGCTCCGGCACCGCACGTGCTGCAGTTTTGACCTTTATTCAGCATCCTTATCCTCAGAAGTTGCGCGACATTTCTCACTGTTCTTCAATGAGCTCGGTTTTTCATAACCCAATACGGTCATTGCGGATATTCGCAATATTTGGCCACTGTCTTAACTACGGGGGTTTATTTGACATAATTGAGGAAGTTGGTTGTAGTAGGCATTAGCTATCTCAGTAGTATGCAGAATTGTGATGCTTAGCTAAGTTTTTAATCACTGCTCAATCGTGTGCATATTTTGGCCGCAACTAGGTGGTCATCCAAGTAAATATTTGCACAGAGCATCAGTCGCCACCGGCCGTGGCATATGGTTCGAACACGCGACATTCAGAAAAAAATAATTTTTCTTCCATTGCCGGCCCCCACGATGTTGTCGTCAGCAACTTCGCAGTATAAGTGTCGGCATGTCTAGTAAATGATAAATAGAGAAACAAGTAGGTGCCGTTAGTTGTGAATCTAAAAAAACTACAACGTGAGAAGCTATCCCATACCTCATTGTTGGGGTGTAAAGGGAAATCAAATAAGTAGCAGTCGTACATCCGTATCGCTTAAGACATGCCTTTCATCGATTACATTGTGAACAATTTGAACAAAAAACTACAACGTGAGAAGCTATCCCATACCTCATTATTGGGGTGTAATGGGAAATCAAATAAGTAGCAGTCGTACATCCGTATCGCTTAAGACATGCCTTTCATCGATTACATTGTGAACAATTTGTTTTCTTGTTTTTCGTTCAGGGAACATCCAGGTTACCTTGTTGATATCTCTATTAATGTGGGTCATTGTTTTTCTCGTCTAAGCAGTTTAACTTACAAACCATGGGTCTATAATCAAAATCGAGCCACACGGTTTTTAACGACAAACCTTTCATATTTCTTATAAGGGTGCTATAGGGTTGTATTGAGATTCGTAGTAACAAGATTTGGCTACGACTAACCCCCCCAATTTTTGTGTGGTTGGAAAATAAAGTTCATAAGCAAAAAAATGGGGGAGGTGGGGTTAGGGCAAATGGCTATGCATCGGAGTCAAAGGTGGTATGGAAGGGGGAAATTCACAATAATACCCGAAATTGCCCCATAATCGCTTCTTGAGGGTTAGAATGTGTGGCAGAGCCTCAGTCATATTTCCCTCCCAAAATTTTTCCCAAACATACCTATCCCCCATCTTCACCCCCTAAGTAGGGAGGCTTCCATACCAAAATCAGATTTTTTTTACAATTCGCTTCCACCGCTCTAAAGGCCTCATAGGTACCTCTAGAGGAGTCAAATGTATTCCCGGCCCCAATATTTTTGCAACAGTTTCTCAAAACATATCTACCCTCTATCTTCAATCCTTAACGACCACCTAAACAATTTTTTTTTAATTTTATAATTTTTTTAATGAAATCAGCTCCTGACGCCTCCTAGAGATGTAAAATATACGATCGATTCATTTCGACGACATTTGCATCAGTTTCCGGCAGCAACAATTACTAATTTATGACGGAATATCCATGTTGATGTTGAAACAATTGGACATACCGAGTCGAATATATGTCTTATGTCCTCAATCTGTCACCACTCTAGTAGTACCCGAGGCCTGGAAAATGGGTAGAGTGGTCCCGCTACTGAAACCTGGCAAAGACGCGAGCAAAGGAGAATCATATAGGCCCATCTCTCTCCTCTCGCCAGTAGCTAAGACACTTGAGGCGCTAATCCTCCCGAGCCTGACAGGACATTTCCCAATTGCCGATCATCAGCATGGATTCCGTAAGCAGCACAGCACTACTACTGCTTTACACGCCATCACCACACAAATAAGTCGCGGTCTCAACCAGAATAAGCCAAGTGACAGGACGGTCCTCGTGGCGCTTGATTTATCGAAGGCTTTCGATACTGTAAATCACGCCACGCTCTTCGAGGACATCCTTCTGTCGAAGCAGTACTTGCTTGGATGTTATCGGACCAGCCATCCCAACCACCACCTTATGGATAGGCTCCCTCCCCCCAGGCAGGTCAGGAAAGACCTTCACGATCTAGAGCGTGAGATCCAGCGCTACAAGAGAGAGCCTCTAGATCAAAGCGCATATCAAGCAGGATTAGCAGACATTCACTCAGACGCAGTCTTGGAAGCAGTGAACAACTATAGAGTGAATGTCGTGCTCGGAGATCCATCAGTGGCTTCGGAAGAAGAGGATTTACCGCGGCAGACGAGAGTTGTTTTGGCCCAACTAAGATCCGGATGGTGTAGCCGCCTCAATTCATATTGGGTAAGAATTGACGGCAGTACGTCGAACGTCTGTCCAGCCTGCAACCAAGGACCACACGACACGCTACACCTCTTCAATTGCCCAGCCAATCCAACTCTACTTGTTCCCAGGTCTCTTTGGACCCACCCAGTGGAAGTAGCTACCTTCCTTGGCCTGGATACAAGTGCAGCAGAAAACCACACACAAGGCGTATCCAATGACATAGATAAACAGACACATATGCTACTACAACAACAACAACTAATTTATGAAAAAAATCACAAAGCTACTGTTTGTTATTTCGCAGCAGTGAACAGACATAAACTGTGCATTCGTTCTTATTTAAATTTAAATTTACATTTTATGAAAGACTTGTTCCGTGTGACGAATTAAATGTATTTATTTGTTTGTCAAAAAATTTTTTATGTTTTTCTAAATTCTTGTTAAAACTTACTTTATTATGTAGAAAAACAAAGATCTTAGCTCACATAAAGCCTTCCCAATGCCACTTAATTCAAATATGCAACACCTAGTTATAGAAACCCTCTATGATGATATGTCACAACTTTTTATTAGAATCGTAAAATAAAAACGTTGTGATATTTTTAGTATTTTCACGCAAATAAACATAAACATTTTGAATAAATTTTAATTCGCCATTTCTTACAAAATATAATAAAAAAAATTGTATAAATATAAGTTTATGGCAAGACTTTTGTTTATTTGCAGTACATATGTAAATTAATAATTTACGACTGCTGGGACAGCATGGGATAAGCAAAAACATTAAGGCTTAAACATAAAAAGGTGCGATACATTTCTTGGTCGATAAAATGTTAAAATTTGTCATAATTTAAACATTATTTTAAAGTTGACTCATTGTAAAGGGGTAAAAAGTGGGTAGTTAAGTTATTTTGGTATGTATATTGATATGTATGGTGAAACTAGTTCACCGGGAACAAGATTCATAGAAAAAGAAGATGCTGGTTGCATTTGCCAACTCTAAGGACATGTCCTTGTCCAATGACAGTATAAAATTTGTCATATCAAGTTTCATGGGTAATCAATTTAGCATGAACTCATTAACTCATTAATACAAATAACGTAATATCAACAAAATGTTCAAGCCGATGGACATTAAGCACAGCTGTTACACACCCATGCGCACTTAGTGGTTCAAGATTAACTTTTCTTGAGCACCAGTGAGAGGTTCACGTTTAACTTTCAACATTATATGTAAATGTTTAAATTTAAAAGATATATTGGTGATATACCATGTGCTTGTTTTTCACCCATTTACTTATGGTCTGTTGCGTATTCATTATAAAGTGCAGTGCAGCTATTTTGTCACACTGTCTGCCATTGACAGCAGTTCATTTTTGTTTAATGGCACAGTTAAATACCAAAAGAATATGGACTATATGGCATATTTCCAAAATACGCCCAATGCCCATTCATTATTACTTGCAGTGTTAAAAGTATTCGGTATATAAAAATGTACCAATTTTTGGCAAATACATACATAAGAATGCATATACATGCAATCTTACATACGTGTTAATTTTACAGAACATGACAATGTTCCACTGAAACAGAGAGAGATAGAGCATTGTGTGTATGTGTGTTTTTGTGTCTGAATATACTTTAAAAGCCATTACTTTTTGTGGTGCTTTTAGTTTTGGTGTCCAAGTTTTGCCATTACTTTAGAACTGAAAGTACAAAGGACAAAGTAAATGGGAAAAAGAAAGGAGGCAGTAAATGAACCGAGTCATATTTTATATGATTTGAAACAAAGGTTTTATACATATACATACATATTTAAGTATTTACGGTCTTATTGATAAGTAAAAAAGATGAAACATATTTAAGTAAATTTCGAGAATACATCACCTGCCCGAAAAAAGTGCATCCAGTGCCTTAAAAATCGCAAAAACTTTCCATTTCTGCCATTAACCTATAGGTTTAAGGACATGATCTCAGGGTTTCCTCATAAAATTATTAAATTTGTTATAGCAGTTCATTATCGATAACAATCCTGACCGACAAATTTTTCGACAGATTTCTTTACACCAAGTTTTGTATATGTATAAGAACTTACGTATGAGTAATAAAAAATGTTCACATAACTCATACGTCACGGCATGGGTAAATTTCATATCCTCAAGTAATATGATATGACTCTTATGACTCGCTTATTGCGACACAATAACGTTCAACCCTTAATAAATAAGTAATTTTATGCTTCCTTACAATAAAAGCAGATTAAGTTAAATTAAGATTAAGTTTTTAAAAAGTTTTATTTTCAAAAGCCAAACTCCAATTACAAGATATAACCATGTTAAAATATAGAAAAAGTGCTAAAAATCCACCTTGAGCAAACAAATTTGTATGGAAAATAAATTATTTATGCAGCCAACTTGACACAACGAATGATGCAGAAGTTCTTATTTTATTAGGCTAGTTTCATGTGTAATTCTCAGAATTGAGTTCCAAATTATGTGTTGTACTGTGTATAAGTTAAAGTAGGATTTTCCCTTAGTTGTAAAGTGACAAAAACTTATATGTACATCAAAAAACTATATATTGGATTTGGTTTTAATACAAAGATGCTTGAATCCAAATGCCTGATTATACCTAGTCAGAATGCCTCACCAATCATCAGCCAGGATCTGCTATTGAATAGCGAAAAAACATCTATCTATAAGAATGCATGCACGATGATTGGAATCCGAGTGTTCTACTTTTATGCAACGCTTTTTATCCATAGCGAACATACATCTTCCTGTCGAGAATTTTATGTGAAAGTCTTAAGCCTATCTTAACGAACCCGATTGAACCTTATCTGAATGGCTTTAGCTCTGTTCAATCCACGGCCAACCAGATATTCACATACAGTAATTTTCTATCAATGAACAATCATGCGTAAAGCGCTAAAGTAAACACGACTTTTGCCATCTTTAATACAAGTAACATGGTACACATATCGTTGACAGAGACCTACTGTCATTTCGAGGATAGAGAAACAGATGGTCGATAAATGAGGACAAAATCAAGTTATTTACTACAATGGCGTTTGGGACGCTGCTTTAACAGTGACAACTATAACTTTGTAGGGGTTGATGGCTCCGTCATAGTTAAGACTTCAAACAAAAATATAAGCTTTGATGACAAAGTCCTAGCTTGACGACGAAAAATCCAACTGCACCCATATATTTACATACATAACATACATATTTATTTCTTAGTGTATAAGTCAGAGGCCGCAATGATTAGTGACTTCCATTCGCTTCAAACTTGTGCGCACCGTCTCCACTCAGTCCTACCAAGCAGCGTCAGTGATTCCTCCACCTGGTCCTTCCAACCTAGTCGCGGTCTCCCTCTTTTGCGCCGTCCTTCGAGGTCTTGGTCGAATACCTTTCGCGCTGGAGTTTCATCATCCATCCTCACGACATAGCCTAGCCAGCGTATTCGTTGCACTTTGATCCGCTTGACCACATCAATGTCTGGTATAACTCGTACAGCTCATGGTTCATCCGAATCCTAAACTCGCCGTTTACGCAAATGGGTCCATATATTTTTGCGTATTTTGGAGTATTTTTCACATATTATCCCGCTCCTTCAGCTTTCGTTTTTTTTTTCCCCTAAAGAGTCGAGTCGCCTCCCGCCTATTCTCCCTGTACTTTTCGTGAACAGCTCGCGTTGTCATTGGCTGCAGTTTCGCCCTGTATGCAGCATCTTGTTCACGGGTGGCATTGCGGCATTCGTCATCGTACATGGCATTTACATTTTAGGGCTTCACGTACCCCAGTACGCACCGCGCAGTCCTTTCCATCGAGTGTGCAATATATTGCCACTGAGCGCTAGTATTTCGGGAGTTGAAGCATCACGAAGTAGTTGAGTGAGGTGGTTAGAATAGGCGTTGGCTATCTCCGCGGTCTGCAGTTTAGCGATGTCCAGCTTTCTCTGTGCCTGGTTACGCAGGGTTTTTGCCCTGCTTACCCTAGTACGCACCTTCACTGCAGTGAGGTGGTGATCCGAGTTGATGTTCGCGCCTCTGATCACTCGTACGTCTAAGACACTTGACGCGTGGCTTAAATCGATTACCACGTAATCAATTTGGTTTCTCGTTACTTGATCGGAAGATATCCATGTTGCTTTGTAAATGTTTCTGTGGTAAAATCGTGTGCTGCTAATTACCATGTTCCTTGCTGAAGAGAAATCAATCAGTCTGATTCCGTTTGGCGATGTTTCAGTATGCAGACTAAATTTTCCGACTGTTGGGCTAAAGACATTCCCTCGGCCTCTTTTGGCATTAAAATCTCCCAGCACGATTTTAACATCATGGCCCGGGCTACGGGCTACGTCTCTGACCTCGTCACTTATCTCCTCCGTTGGAGCATGAGCACATATCAGCGTGATATAGAAAAATTTTGCATTCACTCTTATGGTGGCGATTCGTTCACTGGCAGGAGTACACCTAGTGACCAGGTTACGTAGTCTCTTGCTGACCACAAATCCACAACCAAACTCATGCTTTTCCGCGTGGTAGCTGTAGTACACGTCACACATCCTCATCCGCGAGCATCCATATCCATTCAACCGAATTTCCTGTATAGCAGTAATGTCAGCCTTATACTCTTCGAGGACATCCGCCAGTTGAATAGAGTCACCTGGTCAGTATAGAGTTCTACCAATCTAACATAACACGACGGTGGTTGACAACATTTTGGGCGGTTCTTTTTTTTATTTCTCATTTTATTCAATGCCATTTTACTGGTGGCGGTTGGCAAGCCCAGCCCACAAGGTTCTGCATTTTATTCCTAATGCCAGGGTGCATTTGAGCCGCTCTTTCTGAGACAGACGCTGACCAGGAAGCCGCCCAATATGGAACAGACGCTATGGATTTTTGTTTTGAATAGGGGAACCACGGAGACATCACAATCCTATTCGTACCTCTCCAGAGGACACCCCATATGCATTATAACCTATATAATAACGTTGACGTAGTTAAGCGCGCCTAAATAGACAGATTGCGCTACGAATGGATGATAAAGCTACAGCTCAAAAAGTCTTTGGCAATAAACTGGATGGGTGCGCCGAAGGGGGCGACCAAATCGGGTCTATGAAAAGTACAAAAAAAAAAACAAAAAAAAAAAAACAAAAAATGGTCCAAAAAATGCCTATAGGAAATTGATGAATTTTTTGTGAATTATCCATTTTTTTTGGGCCAGTGACAACTTTTCGAATATATTGGAAAATGAGACGTTGGGCTATTTTTTCACAAATTATTTGGGGCATTTTTCAAATTTGTTGGGGAAATTTTAGTGCCTCAGTACTTTTTTCCAAAATTCACATTACGGGCATTTTTCATAGGGCCTACTAAATCTACGTTCCATGGAGCGGATTCCGAAGATAGTTCCATAAAATCGGTTCTAGTGGAAGTTGTTGTAAAATCGACATGACCCCGCCCGTGTGTTACCTTTTTGGCTTAGTGGAGGACTGAATGTGGAAAACAGCCAGCAGACGCTGGATCCCCAGATACCGACTATATAGCTGCTAGATCGCTGTGGCTCGAATACAGTAGATCCCTATCTGCAAACATGAGACCTGAATCAGGCCTGTGCAATTCTAATAGGCTATTGCAATATCGGCATCCGACATGCAAATATATACCGAACTACTGCCTTCTGTGTAAGAACGAGAAAGAGTCCTAGACGATCGAACATCTTCTTTGTATCTACCCCGGTGTACCCCTTAGGAGGATAAGACAATGATAGGAAAGTTATATAGAAGACCTTGAGTCTCTCTCCTCAATACGAGTAGGAGATTAAAAAAGCTTCACGCGGTGTCTTCCATTGCTGTGTCAAGATTAAAATTGGGGTTCCCAGGATTCCTTCGTTACCCCACCCTTCTCTTTCCCTTTTTCTGACGGACAATCACAGATGTGCAGTGTGATTTGGTTTTTACCAGATTACACTCGTCCCTAATCTAACCTAATATAAAACATAATTTTAATAGTTTTAAGAGATCTTCACGGTATTAGAAATTGGCATCATATGGATATAGAAAACATAATACCCGATGTATTCGTTATGCTGCATCATCATTTGTTTAATTCATAACATTGTGGAACATTTTCGGGGTCATTCTCTATGGGGGTGAGAAATTTTAAGTCAAGGTGAAGGTACTAGGCTAGTGTAGTAAAATATTGGTTTGGAGTTTTTATGACCTTCTATATTCTTAGCTTATCTTGATGTTTGTACGCTTGGTTGTTAGCTATAACTCAAGAAATATTGATGATATCTCACTTCAATCTTCAGCAGAATTGTGGAGAACGTCAAAGCCTTTAGAAGTTTTACAAGACTTACACAGTACCTTCAACCTGACTTGGAATTTCTCAGGTCCCCAGATTGGCTGTTGCATAATCTACTAACAATATTTTGAGGTTTCACAAACATCAACATTCAAATAATTCCAAAATTTTGGTACAGGCTTGATAACAAAAGGTATACTTAAGAAAAATATTTGTCTGTATGTGTATGTTAAATACTGAGTACTGAGCTAGTAGTATCTACACCGAATTGCGAATAATGGTACAACAGATTGTACATTTGCATATGAGAGCTTAAATTTTGTATGCTTTTACATTGTCTTTTGATCAATTTTAATGAAAGCTTCTATATTTATATGCATATTATTTCGTTTTATTGTAAACTTGTGATTTATGTGTAATATTTAATATACGCGAGATAAATATGATATGATATGATTTATTATACAAAAATTCGAGACAACTGCTGGCATACATTTTATTTTCGTTGTTTTTTTTTTTTTTTGCTAAGTTGCACCAATTATTTTTGACCTATTTTTTTCTCAAAACTGAATACGACTACCGTATATTGTGATAACCATTTATAAACTATTACGTGGAATGTGTGTGGGATTTCAAAGAAATAAGAATTCAATTCGATTCTCCACATGTTGGACAAATGTAGTTAAAATAGTCCATCTGTTGAGTTCAGTAATTTATAGCTTTGACATGTCGAAAAACCGTCAAACCATAAAACAACGCAATGAACAAAAAAAAACTCACAAAAAGTTTGTATGCATGCGAGTTCGTATACTGAAAATATATGTGTTTCTTGGCATGTTATAAATTTGGCTCAGAGCGTCAACGTCCAATACCAAGTTGTTTATTGTAATGGCGCTTTGAAAAAAATAATGGTTAAGTGCAATTGGAAATTAGTATATTATTATATATTAGTGCCGTAACTAAATTTGACGCAGTCAAAATCATAACTCTATGATGTAAGACAAAAAAAAACCCACTAATATAAGCCGCAAAAATCTTGGCCAAGGTGTGGAAATATTGGACATAGGTTTTTTAAAGACTATACAACAATTTTAGGATACTTCTAACATGTGAATCGAATGTACGATTAACAATCATGACATTCTGGGGTATGTCATCCATACCGGACTAATGACGCATGTGTGAGGGATACGAGTAGTTCGAGGTGATCAAAATAAAAAATGTAAAATAAACATAAAAATGTAGCCACCAAAGGGTGTCCCGCCGTCATTCGATTTCTGTCTTCCTGGAATTACATTATCATTTTACGAAAATTCACACATTTTGTCAAAAAGTCATGAAGAAGCGGCAGATGTGTGGACTATTTATATGACCATGCGCAGACGGAAATCACAGGATCACATCCACTTGCAATGGCTGCTTCAAGTCCCAATGACCACTATAGCAACCATCCATTGATGATTGCCAAGCATATCCACTTATTTTATTTCCTATTTACGCCCCATGAATGACGTATGGGACAGCTTCACGCATTAATGTGTGTTAACGCGCTTTCTATTTACAAACGGCACCTTTTTTATAGGCGAGTTCGAACGTCAGCTGTTTGAGAAGATTTTTACTAGACATGCCTATTGACTTAACAGTAAACTGGGAATTTGCTGTCGAGAAGACCGTGGGGACCGCCGATGACAGAAACTGTAGATGACTGGAGCCAGGAGTCGAACCTGGGATCTTCCTCATAATAGTTGACCATAAAAATATTCATAAGGCAACATTGTTTTCTACAGATCAAATGACGAGGAAATAAAATGATCCCATGGCAGTCGATAAACAGCAAAGCGATAACTGGATAATATTTCAATTCAGTCAGTATAATTATCTTGTAATAGTAGACAAATCTTTAGAAAACCAAAACCTTTGCCTCATCCCTTCTGGTACTTTCCATACAAAAGATTGAATTCACCCTCATAGTTGTTCATATCTTCGGGGGCCTAAAGTAGCCTCTATGAGCAGAGAGGAAAAAGTGTCCTTTGCATCACGCTATAGCATCATGGGATCAGTTCACTCCCTAATCAGGATATATTCCGACTAATATGTTTCAGATTTTGGGACAGAATCCGGGACCGGTCGTGGCTTGATGGTTAGAATACGCGACTATCATGCGGCAGATCCCAGGATAAATTCCCGCCTCCAGTCATATAAATATTTCTTTCATTGTCGGCTCCCCTCGAATGTTGTCGACAGCAACTTCGCAGTATTAGTGTCGAGTCAATCGGCGTGTCTAGTAAGAGCTTCTCAAACAGTGACGATTGCATTCGTCGATAAACAAGTAGATGCCGTTAGTTGTGAATCTAAAAATAGAAGCGTGTTAATTCACAACAACGCGAGAAGCTATCCCATACCTCATTCATGGGGTGTAGAGGGAAATTAAGTTTTTTTTATTACCATATTAGGGTTTTATATTGAACACTACGGCCAGAGAGGAATGAATGTCCTGTGCATCACACCCTAGCACCATGGGAGCAGATCACAGCCATATATAGGATATATCCCAACTATGTTTTATATCGGAGATATATCAAAAAGTATATAGGGTATAAATAATATTAAGTATAAGCAAATTCGGGGGCCTAGATTCGGCACAACACGCAGAGAGATAAGGAATCTCTCCCAAAGTATATTCGGTGTAAATTACACTATGACACAATTTGAGGGTCATTGTCTCGGGGGTGAACCAAATCAATTTCAAACGATAGCATTTGACCTCAGTAACAAAACTCTAAACTCCATTTTGCTCCACTAAGTCACAATTTTTTTTCTACACTGGTTTGAAGTTTGAATTTTTTGGTCAAAAGTCGATTCAAAGAATATGAAAAATGATCTGTAAAAGTGCATTTGGGGTATTTCATGTCTTCGGAAACCTAAACTAAAACATTCAGGGGAATATTTCCTCGGAACATTTTAACCCTCTAGCTGCCACCCGTATGGGACATTTTTGGCCCAATTTTGAAAAACTGTTTAGATGTCCGGCCGTACCAAAAAAAATCAAACTTCAAACCACTGTAAAAATTTGTGACGTAGTGTAGCAAAATGGAGTTTAGGGTTTCGTTACTGAAATCAAATGCTACCGTTTGATATTATTTTAATTCACTCCCGAAAAAGCTTGTTGCAACCTTTGCTCAAAAGTAGCCTTCTTAACATTTAATTTTGATTTTATTTTATAACCTTTGACTCATAGAGGCTATTTGTCTTCGGTGACTCTTAGTGAAATTTTCCGAAGAATATTTCTATCGAAGATTCTAAGCCTTGACCTCCGTTTAAAGTTGACCTTTAAACAGTTTTTCAAATTTGGGCCAAAAATGTCCCATACAGGTGGGAGCTAGAGGGTTAAAATGTTCCGAGAAAATATTCCTCTGATTGTTTTAATATAGGTCTCTGAAGACAAGAAATACCCCGAATGTATTTTTATAGATGATTTTTCATATTCTTTGAATTGACTTTTTACCAAAAAAATCGAACTTCAAACCACTGTAAAAAAAATTTGTGACGTAGTAGAGCAAAATGTACTTTATAGTTTTGTTACTGAGGTCAAATGCTTGGTTTGGTTTACCCCCGAAAAAGAGTGTTGCACTGTGTTATATTTAGTATCATTATACTCAGGGGCATAGATTGGATACAACGGGCGGAGATTAATGAAAGTCCTTTGCATGTGAAACATAAGTTCATCACAAAAAAAATAAAAATGGATAGAAAATAAATTAAATTATGTAGATACTAATAATATGTTAGCATACCTTTTAGCAAATACGATTAGAAAATCAAGTTGGACTAAACTTTTCGAATTAAATCTTTACAAAATTGCCATTTATCGCGCTGTTTCATAAATTTCCCCCAATAATTTAAAATTCTGGCCACATATAGGCTGAATCATCTGTGATAAGTAGAAAACTGATCGTTGCTGATGATATTAGATGACGACCCTTACCCAAATACTGTACTGTATATGCAACGTATGAGTGATATTAATTAATTGATATTAATCATACGCACATAATGAAGATTAATGTTTGAATAACACAGTGCAACAGCTAAAGTGGTGGGGGAGGGGGGTAAATAATTCCAGGTCAGGGTGAAGGTCGGTTATGTCGGTAAAGTAAAACCCCCAAAAGGGTTTGGCGTTCAACGCGCGCTAGAGCATCTTTAGCTATAAACAGTATGTGAGCTTTTGTCCCAGGTTGTTTTCAATTCAGACAGATGTGGCCTCCATAAGATTCTAAGCGCTATCACACAATGCTGTACTCATCCAGACTCAACGTTTTATTACTTGTTTCCGTCATGACGGGACACTTCCTGATTGAAAGTGACGCAATGAGAATGAAGGTTGCTACTAATAATTCCTAAAGAAGTCTATAGGATATATTCTGAAAACTTGCTCTGCATTGCCGAACAGGCTGTGATCAATACTAGACTCCTGTTTCTTAAGGGAACTAACGGCCAGATGATATTGATATTGATATTGATATTGATATTGATATTGATATTGATATTGATATTGATATTGATATTGATATTGATATTGATATTGATATTGATATTGATATTGATATTGATATTGATATTGATATTGATATTGATATTGATATTGATATTGATATTGATATTGATATTGATATTGATATTGATATTGATATTGATATTGATATTGATATTGATATTGATATTGATATTGATATTGATATTGATATTGATATTGATATTGATATTGATATTGAAATTGATATTGATATTGATATTGATATTGATATTGATATTGATATTGATATTGATATTGATATTGATATTGATATTGATATTGATATTGATATTGATATTGATATTGATATTGATATTGATATTGATATTGATATTGATATTGATATTGATATTGATATTGATATTGATATTGATATTGATATTGATATTGATATTGATATTGATATTGATATTGATATTGATATTGATATTGATATTGATATTGATATTGATATTGATATTGATATTGATATTGATATTGATATTGATATTGATATTGATATTGATATTGATATTGATATTGATATTGATATTGATATTGATATTGATATTGATATTGATATTGATATTGATATTGATATTGATATTGATATTGATATTGATATTGATATTGATATTGATATTGATATTGATATTGATATTGATATTGATATTGATATTGATATTGATATTGATATTGATATTGATATTGATATTGATATTGATATTGATATTGATATGAGGCGCTCAGAATGGTTACACTGGGAAAGTTAGAGATCCGTGGTGTCACAATGAGCTTTATATTTTAAGTAAGTTTGATTGCAGACACACTAGCTAAGTTTCTGTTTTGGCCTTAACAAAATAGTACCTGCTTCTTAAAATCAAAGGATAGAGAGAAGATTTAATTAAATTTCGTCCATAAAAGATGGTATACTCAATACACATTTCGTATAAAATAATGTCAAATAATGACGAAGCAGTACTAAGTTGTCCGCACCAAAAGTTGAAAATGTTCCAAGCAACATTGACATTTTTATGCGAAATATGAGCATGCCTCTTAGTAAAATATAACCTAGTGCTAAGAACATTAATGGAAAATATTTGAAATATCGAAAACATTTAAAAATGCTTCGACACATTATATAGCGTAGTATTAGCCTAAACTAGTTAGGCTGACTTATGCCTCAATTAGTTTTTATTCTAATCCAATGATAAAAAATAATCCATAGAAACTTATACTTAATCACAGGCATAGAATACAAAAAGTACACGATAACATTCTCTGAATATACTACATGACAGGTTTTCCTTTAACAAGCCTTAAAGGTGTTTATCATCTAACCACGTGGCAATATAAATTTTGCAAAAAAAGGAGGAAAAAGGACACAAGAAGAAAACTAAATCACTAAATCACAAAAATATTAAGTGGTATCCCAAAAACAAGAAGGCAACAAAATAACAAATATAGAAGAAAAACTCTTTAACCTTATCGATGCCAACAATAGAATTGTGTGTATAGGAAGTAAACATTTTTTATAAAACATTATCCTTGCTTACGGTATATGTTTATATTTTAACATATTGTGTATAACCAACACCAATGTTTTGTAGACAATGGCTTATTCCTATGGTTATTCCATAGTTGCTTTTGTTTCAAGTAAGACCCTTAAATTTAAATACGTCCAACTAACGAGACATGTATGAAATATTTGTAAACTCCACATAATCCTAAAGCTATGAATCAAGGTACAAAGATTTTTGTTATATTCATGTATTATATAGTTAATAATGGAGAGAAGACTTATCACAATAAAAGGACATCAATTAGTTTTCTTTTATAGATTAAACAAAAATATATTGAATTTGGATTATGAAAAATGTACTTTATGGACTCATCTCCACAATATTTTTTAGCAAATTTTGCTGTTTAAAGAGAACATCAAAAACGACTATTTATGTTAAAAAAAAGTATCACATTACCACAAACGTCATAGAAATATTCAACATAATAACATGTTACTTAATGTTTATTGTATGTTTAATATAGAAAATGCAAAACAATAATAGTATTTTATATTACAAACACAACAATACGTATTAACAACCACCATTTTAGTTTTTCCAATATTTCCCCACGGAATTATTCAGCTAAAAACTAGCTCGTATAGCTTTTACCTGTTGACAACACTGCCGCGTTTGGCGTAATCCCCTTACAATCATCTGCATTGTACCATGAGCGTTGAAAATATTTGCACGCTGGTGTTAATCTCAATAGGCCGTTGTATTCCCATAGTACCATAAATAAATTGTTCACAATCATTAAATCGTATTCAAACCAATGAATTGTACAACATAGTTGGAATATGAATAAGTTTAATAATTGCAATTGCGTATTGATATTGAATATTGCGTTACACAGCCATTGATTAGTAAATGAGGTAAATACAGCAATTGACATTGGAAATTCTGCCATTTATGGAAATATTTCTTTGGACAACTAACAACTTACATGTGAGCGAAAAAAACAAACAATTTATGCCAGTAAAAGTCTCTGAATAAATATAGAAGTTATGACTTATTATGTATATGAGGTGCAATAATTTTTTGTGTGTAAATTTTGAGATTTCTGATAGCTGTTCACTTGGATATAACCAAAAAATCTTTGCGCAGGTCCTTAATAACATCCGATATTTCATGTTCCCTGAGTAATGCCACTGTATATTCGTTCAATGGTAGCAAATTTTAGAAAACTCAGTGTTGAGTGGCCGCAGGTATATGGAAGAAGTTACTGAAGCTCAACAAAACTGTTCAAAGAGCACCAGTTGCTTCGCAGCCCCAAGAATTGATGATCAGACAACCCTCTCTCCTCAACAACAAAAATTGTTATGAAAACACAAAGAAATTAAAATACAACAAACCCTTCAAAAGTTGACGACCACCGCTAACCTCTTTTAGATCATGATTTAATGATATTCACCTGTTATATCCAAACTCTCTACGGAGACGATGCCTCTATCCAATTGGAGAACAACATAATAGGCAAATATAAGTCTGGTGACATCACCGTCATACTGGGAATGCGATGAACTGGATAGGGTTAAAAAGGACAAAAGAACTGTAACTTATTTTACAGTTATCATGCAGAAAGAGTTTGGATGTGGATTCATAGTAGGTCTAGTGGTTTAATCCTATTATTGACCATAGTGACTTTCCACATCAAGACGAAATAGTTTTACATTACGATGATTTGTGTACACGCCCCGACGTAAGACATGGGAGAGGTCATTAAAGAATCATTATATTATTTTATTTCATTATATCCTTCTTTAACATATGTCACATGCTGCTGGCTTATGCAGTTGACACCAATATCGTTGGCCGTGGTCTGCGGATGTTACTACGGCTTCTTCAAGCATTGAGAAGCTTGAGAAGCAGTCGGCAGAATTGGGCCTGGTAATAATTAAGGACAAATCCAAGTTATTTGTTTCAACGCAGAAAGATTCTACTTGTTTGGGACGCTGCGTGAACGTTGACAACTACAACTAAGAAGTGGTAGATGATTTTGTCTACCTTGGCTCCGCGGTAAACAATAATAATTATGTCAGCCTAGAAATCAAGAGACGAGTATTGATCGCAAACCGCTGCTACTATGCGCTAAGCGATTTAATGACAAAGCGCTCTCACGAAGAACGACGACCCAACTGTACCCGACACTGATCCTAACTGTCTTGATCTACAGCGTTAAGTCCTGGGAAGTCTTCGAGAGAAAAATAATTCGCAAAAATTTGGACCCATCATCGTTAACAGCGAATACCGTCGTCGAATAACCCATAAGCTGTATGAATTGTATAACGTCATCGACGTAGTCATGCGCATTGAAATAGACCAAATGGGCTGGCTTGGATACGTTGTACAAATGGATGAAAATGCATCAGCTCGGAAAAATTTCAGCAATGATATCGATGGGCATCGAGGAGGGGGCAACCAAAACTTCGGAGTGACGAACAATCTACGGAGCCCATAAGACCAAAGCGCTTGGAATTCTTGTCTACGTGCGGCTACTGATGAATAAAATTCTGTTCTTTCTGCCATATAAAAAGAAGAATATCCTTCACCATGTGCACAAACGGAGTGAAGGGTATATTCATTTTGTTCTTACATTTATAACGCCCACAAAGTGACGCAAAGAGGCATTGGGATCTGAGTCGATTTAAAGGTGACCGTCTGTCTGTCCCCGTGCTTATAGATAGATTAGAATTTAGTTAACGAGATATCGAGTTGCAATTTATAATGCCGGCTTCTGTCCTCTAAACAAAGTTCGAAGATGAGCGAGATCAGTTTAAAACGACTCCCACCTCCCATACGAACTCCCTCTTTTTGGGGACTGTCTCTGTGATTACAGCCGTAGTTTAAGAGATATCGAAGTGAAATTTTGTACGCAAGCTTTTATCCTCTTGTGAAAACTACTACTACCTCCCATACAAGTTGCCTCTATTTAGCGGACTATCCCTGCGATTACAGCCGCAGTTAAGAAGAAATAGAGCTCAAATTTTATTTAAACTTATATCCTCTTAGGGGAGTTTACGTTCCAAGATGAGCATGATAGGACGAAAACTTCTTTCACCTCCTATACAAACTACCCCTATTGGTCTATTTGTCCGTATATCTGCCCCCGCGATGACAGCTCTAGTTCAAGAAGAATCGAGGTGAAATTTCATGTGAAAGCTTGTGTCCTTTAATGGGAGGTTCTATGACAAGTGAGCAAAATCGGACAAAAACTACTTCCACTTCCCATACAAATTGCCTTTTTTTGGGGTCAGTCCCCCTATTTTTCGGGGTGTCCGTCTGTCCTTAATATGTTCATGTACCTTTAAAAAGTTGTCTGCATAGCTCTATTTTCAACGTTGTACAGTGGTGCATACAACGGACACGACATGCATCGTATAATACCTCACACTTATACAGCAAATATCAATATGATGGTAAAATTTATTGTAATTTAACAACACATTGAAATGCAGTTTGCAATTGCAGTTATAAATTATTGCTGTTGAGTTATTTCATTTGACGAAGCAAACTCAAATATCGTTTTATTAATGACATCTACAGCGACGGTGATTAACGTACATCAGAAGATTTATGTAATTACATAAATTATATTTTACCATAAACTTGTTTGAGTGCGCGCAAGAGTGTTATATCTGGTCTATTTAAACCACATTAATTGAATTTGATTTAATTTATGGTCAACTGACAGAAAGACCAACATGACACAAGTTACACACACATATGCGCCGAAGTTGACACATAACTAACAATCGACCAAATATGTATTTGGGCAACCAAGTGAGAATGATAACTAGAGAAAATATGTGTATACAGAAAAAAAACACAACGGTTTGATGCCAAAATCTACTTTGATTCTCAGTGAAGATTTAACGTGCAGTATGAGATGTTAAAGAGGGTGGTGATAATATTTGTGTCATTTGGAAATATGCCGAAAATATTCCGATATCAGTCATACATTAATGAAAACATAGTTAATACAAAATTTACGTTGGTAATGGGTTGAGGTTCTTAATTTGAGGAATAAAGGTAACTCATTTCAATATGTTCAGCCTTAAAGTATAAATATTACCTAATATATAAGTTGGGTCAATTCCGTTGTGTACCAGGTGCTAAACCTCACCTCATAGTTTAGTATTATTTCCTTAAAATCCTATATGTTATAAATGAAATCAATCATTTCACATATTCAAGTATGAGTAAAGGATACTTATTTTTGCAAGATATGAAAATGTTTGTTTGGGTTACATTATGATGTATTATTATTGATTTTAGTAATTAAAATATACAAAGTAAACAAAAACTAAAAACTTCATACAATAGGACCAAGAAATATATGGATTTTTTTTTTCAGGCCCTATGGTTTTCATGGTATAAGCAGTTAAAGTGGGTCTTTCACATTACAAATTTTGGAAGTCACTTTTGAGGTAGGCAGATACTTTCTCAAAGTTCTGCTCTTATAGACAACGGGTTGTCTCCGTACTTTTGGAGATAAAAGTTGAATAATGAAGAATGGTAATTGCATTGCAGCGGTTTAAATATGTTCTTAGAAACCTCAGTAGGACTAATAATATCAAGTCTTTCACATTACGTCGCACAGTGGCATTTCGGTGGAAAAAATAGGGTTTTTCAACTTTCCAATTTCAAAATTTTAATGATTGGGTTTTGTAACGAAATATTTGGATAAGAAAGATTCAACATGGTTTTAAATGAAAAGTGCAATTTTGTAGTTAAAAAAACTAACAGAAGTCAACGGAAATTTCTTCAATGAAATTAGATTAAAATTATTGTCCAAATAAAGTACTTTTGGTGTGTGTACGTTTATAGTTATGGCTTTTGTTTTATTTTTCAGTGAAAATATAGCACTTACTCTTTTATAAGAAAAAAAAATTATTGAAATTGGAAAGGTATACTAATTATTATAATTTATCAAAAATTATACTAAAAAATATAAACTTTTCACTTTTTGATGGAAAAAAACTTTATATGCTTTGCCTTGCTTAGCCCTCTAACTATAAAAAAATTAAAGGTCCGAGTCTGTACTTTCAATTAAGAAAAAAAAATCACCGCCAAATGCCGTCCCTTTTAGTAACATCGATTTTAATGCATGCATTTGTGCGATATTTTCGGTGTATTTGAAGGCTTTTCGCGGAGGGTTGTTGGGGATATTCTCTTCTTTTGTATGGAGACAACACATGTTGACTTTTGAATAAAAATTAAAATTTTTTAACTTATATGAAATTTTCATATGATCCTAGACAGAGAAGAAAAACATCTAAAATCTACAACTTTCGATGGGCGTTAAATCTAAAGTAGGCGTGGCATCCCCAATATGTTTAATTTTTTTTCATAAGGAGAACTCAATTAAGAAGTGTCCCGAATTCCGAGACCCTAGGTCCAAGAATAAAAATTTTGGCAAGTGCAGTTATATGGGTGGTGGGTGTTGTAGTAGGCGGTTTCCAAAATTTTTTCAAAATTTCTAAATTAAGCCCAGAGAAGTATTTCTGCAAAATTTCATTGCTGTACGACCACTCCTTCTATTTTTTTCCAAGAAATGTATGGGGCGGTGCCACTGTGCGTCGTAAGTCTTTCACATTACATCCTACAAATTTCTGCACATGTGAGTGGAACCTACCAAAAAAAAATTGAAGTAATTTTTTTTTTTCAAGTGGTCTTTTACATTACACACATTTGGTGGCAATTTAAACTGAGAAACTAGCATTAATCTTCGAAAACATCACCCATTAAAGATATTAAGAACTCCTGCTCAGAAAAAGTTTTGTTTTTATAACAAAACACCAGCGTGCAATCACCGTTATTAAACTATCCAATTTTAGTCTGTCACATTACACCGAAATTGCGCAGTTTTCATTAACAGCAAATCGTCCCCTTAGTATAACAATAGCCTATGTGCTCATAGGCTATTATTTTGTTATTGCATATTTAGAATCTCCACCATTGATTCTATGCCTGGTCAAAATTTCGTCAAAATCTACTTACACAAAGTGCGTTAAAAGGTCATTGGAAAAAATAGTGTATAATTTCTTCTTCGAAAATTTCATAGAAATCCGATTTGACGAAAACTTTAAACTCAATTTTCTCAAAACATCAAAAAATTTATAGGCTACTAGTGGGCTCGGCAATGCTTCGCTATTGCATATTATCTTGTAATATATTTGACATTTCTTACTATCCTAAATGCTATATAAACGCTAATTTATATATTTTTAGGTCTATAAAGTACTTTGAAGACGGTATTTATGCTCGACAACAATATGTTGAGTTTATTACCTTATGTAACTAATTTCAAGTAACTCCTTAACATGGAAGTTAACCAATTAAGATTTATTGTTTTAATATCTACATATCATAGCCTCTATAATGATAGTCATATCAATAGTGCCGACATGTAGATTAATTTTGTTCTGTATGTGGGGCAAAACCCCACTTCTTTTACAAATAAATCAAAATTAAATTGTTATTTTTACCTGTAGTAGCGGGAACCGTCTGTATACTAACTATCTCTTAAGGCGTAAAAGCACTTTTGTCATGGCTTCTCCGCCTATTGACCGCAAGTGAAAATTTCTTTTGAAGATTCATGCCTTTAGACATAAAACCATCTTTTGCTAAGTCTTCTTCTCCCACGGATCAAGAATATTCTCGAATACTATCTTTGTATTGAACTCGTTTTACCATTTTTTGAGATAATTCCGTTACCAAACGTTTGGCTTAACAGAGTGATGGTCTCACGCGCTGTATGGCTTGTAACGCCGTCGTGTTGGAACCATTTCTTCTCCCAATGATTTGCAATGACATGAGAAATAACAAAATCAATTGATGATCCACTGGTTCTTCCACCAGTTGGATCTTATATAGATGTAGGTCAAGATCTTTCCTCAGCATTTGCAGAGTCCTAGTTGCTGAGAACGGCGTAGGTTCGATAAATTCGCACTTCCTTCTACAGCGTCGATGGCTTCCATTAGCCGCTCAGATGGATGATCATGTACACCGTAAACTTGACAAAGGGAAGTATGGCAAACAGAAGCGCATTTTGAAAAAAAAATTTGTAAGATTTGTAAACGCTGTTCTTGTGTAGTCATTGCATGGTGATTTGCCAAAGTATACTGAAAGAAAGTCTGTCACACTATATTATTATGGCAGCTAGATTTACACTTTTACCCATAAGAAGTTCTATATGTCAAAAAAATACCCCATATATAGGTTATTTACAAATGTTTTCTAAGGTTACCTCTGACATACTATATAAATTCAAATTGTGCCCCAATCAAACAAAAGGTGTTTTCCCGTTCAACTCCAATGAATATTGTTTAATTTTTCTATCTATGGGATTTTTTACCGATTCGCTCTCCTGAAATGTAATTGAAAAATGGTAATAGTATACCAGAATCGAAATCTACGATGAATTCTAAGAAAATGTCACTAAGAAAGTATATTTTTAAAACCAATTCGTAGTTCGCGATGAGAAGCATGAAGATTTCAGGTGGAGATATTTCTTTAGTGTATGAGCAATTATCGAAAACTTCACACCGATGGGCCCCGGCTCTAATTTTGACTTATAATTCCGATGCTTGGAGATCAAGACGAAGAGAATGGTATATTTTTGACATTGTTTGGAATCCCGTCCAATACTCTGCGCCATAACTTTTTAACCAATACATAGTTTTGCTTCTGTAATATCTCAAAAAATATATATCTGAAGTTTTGGGTTTGTGCTCATGTAAAACCAAAAAAAAAATCTCAATCTGAAACCTTCATGCTTCCCAGCGCAAGTTAGGAAGTGATTTTAGACACAAAAATTATTGGTGAAATTTTTTAGAAATTCATCGTAGATTCCGACATTGGTATACGATTTTTGCGAACAAAAAAAAAAATTTTAGGACGATCAAACTATTACTATGGCGGTTATAACTGATTATTTTAAAAGAGGTGTGGCACAGCCCACTTTCCCGCTTACTGTAATTCATACTGCTCCAACAACATATATACCAAATCTCATCTTCATATCTCTGATAGTTCATGAGAAATAGCCCTTTTTATTTTCAAGTTGTAGGCACCGCCCACATCCACCTTGGCTGAAATTAATACTGCTTCAACAACATATATACCAAATCTCATCTTCATACCTCTGATAGTTCATGAGATACAGCCCTTTTGATTTTCAAGTTGTATGGGCGGTGCCACGCCCCTTTGTCCAATTGGACCGAATTGTAAATCTAAACCATCCGGTGCGCCACCCAAACGCATACCAAAAAATTTATGCAAATCGGTCCAGCCGTTTAGGAGGAGTTCAGTCACAACACACGTACAGTAGAATTTTATATATAAAGATTTTAATACTAAGGGGACGAAATGTGCATTTAAATTTTTTTTTTTAATTTTTTTTTTTTCAACACTAAAACAATTCTATATCTATGTATATATTGCAAAAGAAAACAATGCAATTTTCTGAGCAAAATAGATTGTTTTTACCTTTTTCTGTGACCTATCCATTTTGCTTGAAATCTCAGTTTAATGCTTGCTAGAAAAAACATGATAGGGTTGCCACTGTTTTGCAATTTTGGACCAAAAACAGTGTTGCCATTATACACTTCTTATATCATACACACAAAAATGTTTTTCCCCTCGGGTTGACATTTTCGCGAACACGGCCATATGCTGTAGAAAATATGCTATTATAGGTTATTGTTATATTGAGCGGACGATATGTGAGCATTTCATATATTTATAGCACGAACCATTCTAATGTTTCCTCAAACATCTGTATTTTGTGTGGGTGAAAAATTGCATAAAAATAAATCTTAGCTATGACTTGGAGAGCATCATTTAAGAAACGTCTTCACTACATCAAACCCTTTAACATTAATATAGACATTGATAAACCTAGTTGTTTTTTGAATGCACACTGTTATCATTTGTGTTCACTTATTTAAAAAAAAAAACTTAATTTATACAATTCCAAATCCTTTGCTTTTTGTCCCTAATCCTGTTCTTTGACATCAAAAACGTGACTAGATTCTTAAGGGAATTTAAAAATTGTGCAAACTTTTACCCTGCAAGCAATCTTATGAATTATTCATTACGGTATAAGTAACTTTTTCTTGTTTTTCCACTTTTGTTTTCTTATGAACGTTTATTATGTTGATACTAGAACAGAGCTGGTAAGACTTATGTCACATTTGGTCAAGAAACAAGATTATATGAAGAACTGCTACTGTAGTTGCATTACGAAGAATTAATACAAAACAATATCCGCTGCTATTATCAAAATACTTCCTAAGTCAAAGTTTAATGATTTGCTTGCCAGATTCCATTTTCTGATATATGTTTGGTACACAAGGATGGTAGGCACCTGAGATTTGATGGGTAAATACTTGAATGGGGTACTTGAGGCTAATGACTTTTGGAGTAAAACAAAAAAAAGTCTCATCGACACAACCACACATTAAGATCCGAATGTAAATGCCGAAGATATAACAAAACTAGTAAGGTAAATTTCCTTTGGCTATGCTGAAGCTCTGAAACCCTTCACCATCTATACAAATTGTGTTATTTATAAGAGTTGGATGTTATCTTAAGTCTCTTACATCCATTTGTGTCAATAATTTTTTCTTAAATGTCAAATAGCGAGCGTAAATTGTTTATATGAGCTGAGAATATTGCTGTGCATTTTTAACCCCCAAAAAGGTAAAGTTTTGTATGAGAGGTGAGAGTAGTTTTTGTCCGATATTGCTCATTGCAGAACATAACCTCCGTTTAAAGGGCAGAAAGCGCGCATACAAAATTTAAGATCTTTTACAGCTTTTGGGACCGGCCGTGGCATAGTGGTTAGAACATGCGACTACCATGCGGGAGATCACAGTTTCAACTCCTGGCTCCAGTCATCATGTCGACTCCCCTCGAATGTTGTCGACAGCAACTTCGCAGTATTAGTGTCGAGTCAATCGGCGTATCTAGTAAGAGCTTCTCAAACAGTGACGTTTGCATTCGTCGATTAACAAGTATATGCCGTTAGTTGTGAATAAAAAAGTAGAAAGCCTGTTAATTCACAACAACGCGAGAAGCTATACCACACCTCATTCATGGGGTGTAAAGGGAAATTAAGTAAAAGCTTTTACAGCTGTAAAAGGGGGTAAACAGATAGACACGGTTTGTATGGAAGGCGGGAGTAATTTTTAGCCGATCTTGATCATCTTCGAACCAAACCTTACTTACAGTATGGATGCTTGCATACCAATCTCAGCCCGATACCTCCTTAACTTCGGTTGTTATCACCACGGGACAAACCCCCAAACGGGAACAGTTTGTATGGGAGTTGGGGGAAGTTTTTGACCCAAAAAAATGGGGTGTCTGTATGAAAGGTGGAGGTAGTTATTGTCCGATCTTGTTTATCTTAGAAATTATCCTCCGCTTAGAAGATATAAGCTTGCATGTGAAATTTCAGCTCATGGGTGTGTGATGGTTAGAACTCGTGACTACCATGCGGGAGATCCCGAGTTCGATTCCCGCCACCAGTCATCTACTTTTTTCTTATATTGCCGGCCCTCTCGATGTTGTCGACAGCAACTTCGCAGCATAAGTGTCAAGTCAATCGGCATGTCTAGTAAAAGCTTCTCAAACAGAGATGTTCGCATTCGTCAATAAATAAGTAGGTGCTGTTAGTTGTGACCCTAAATATAGATAGCGTTTTAATACACACAACAAGAAGCTATCTCATACTTTATGCATGGGGTGCAAATGGAAATTAATTTTTTAATTACGGAACAGATAAACGGAAAGCCCCCCACAAAGGGGTAGTTTGTATGAGAGATGGGAATAGTTTTTGTCCGATATTGCTTATCTTAAAAGTCAATCTCCACTTAGAGGATAGAACCATGTATACCAATTTTCAGCTCGATAGCTACTTAACTGCATTTGTAATCGCCGGGACAGACCCCCAAAAGGAAACAGTTTGTATGAGTGGTGGTAGCAGTTTTTATAGATAGACGGACACTCCCAAAAGACTCCCACCGTAGAACTTAACCTCAGCTTAGAGGATATAAGCTTGCATATGAAGATAATTTCACTTCAATACTTCTTAAACTATGCCTGTAATGACAGAACGACCGATTTTAGTAGTAGTTTTCGACCGATCTTGTTCATATAAGAACAAAACTGCCGCTTGGATGATATAAGCTAAAATATTAAATGAAAGCTCTGTGGCTCTTCAGCTACGACAGTAATCAAATGGACAAACCCCCAACAGGGGCAATGTGATATACTGACTTATATTAGCTGGGCAATCCATCTACTCTGTCATTGAATATTAACATGATCTCATCACTTGCGCTGCTTGTGGCAACGAGACGAGAACAAAAATTTTTACTCCATATTTGCAGAACGTTCTCCGTGATCATTGTCTGAGGGGTTAGAAATTTCACGAAAGGATTCGGCGATATCAGGCCTTGAGGGATGATGGTATACAACATTTCATACGAGAAAAATTGTAACGCATTAAAGGAGACGAGTTAGACCCCAACTCGTCTGTAATAACAAACAAACCCTCACGGTTCTTCACACCCCTTTTGATAGCTCCCATACACACGACCGAATTGACCCTCAAAGTTTTACTTACTTACTTTTTTTTGTTAGTAAACTGAATTCAGTCACATTTTGCGTAAGACGTACGCTTATGAAAATTCGACTCTGAAGTGAATATGGACTATATCGGTTGACCACTTCTGGTACATCCTATAAAAAATGACCTATTGACGGAAAATTTTTATTTCGTCAATAACTGCGAAACGATCAACTGGAGGATATTAGAATTTTGTTAACCCAATTATTTTGAAATAGTGGACAAATATGTAGAAAACCGAAACATTGACCACACCCTCTCTAATGCCACCCATACAAATGACCGAATTAATTGTCATAGTTTTACATACATTTTTATTAAGAACGTTGAAATTAGTTATATTTTGATGAATATGGACTATATCGGTCAAACCCTTCTCGAACCGCCCATACAAAATAACATATTTTTGGAAAATAAATATGTCTCCCCATTACATTCGAATTGCAGGATATTTCAATTTTGTCAGTTTAATTAACTTGTAAAAGTAGGCAAAACCGCAAAGAACCGAAATATTTGCCACACATATTCTGGATTCCCTCTTACAAATAACCGAAAACAGTCCCTTAGTTCTACATGTAGGTACATCTTTTTTGTGAGTACACAGAAGTTAGAAAAATTGTGCACAAGGTTAACGTTTTTTGAACTTTGATTTTCAAATTGAAATCGAACGACTTGTGCCCCTAGTGGCATTGAGAATATTTTACTTTTAATTTTTTGTAATTACGGCTCAAACCTAAGAAACCATGAGGTTTATACAACCGATTAGAAATTATGATTTCTTATAAGATTTTTGTGCGAATTAATTACAGAGACTTTTTCTTTGAATCTTGGTTGGTACCATTATTACCCTTTCGGTATCCCAACAAAAAATTACCACATGCCCAGAGTATTGAATTCAATATTTTACTTTTGTTGGCTGTAATATTTTCAACATTTTTTGTCAATGCGACCGAAAGTCGTATGGGCGACGGTATTTATCAGTCAGTCCACCTGACTGAAATTTCTGTAAAACTCAAGATCCTAACTGATTTATCATTTCATTTAGAAAATTTAATTTAATTTAAAATGTAATTTCACAGGATTGATAAACCGTGTTTCAGCTACTGAATCGTCCGACTGAAGTGCCTCTCATTTGACATATCTGTTCTAGCTGGTATGTGTAGAGCACATTGAGCTGGTCAAGGTTTTGTTGTTTGTCTTTAGTTGCTTTTGCAGTTCTTTTAATTTTATTTCGTACAATTACCAAGCTAATATTTAATTAGACATACAAAATAAAACTCGCACACTCTTCATTAAAATTGTTATAGCCTAGTGTAATATATATTCAAATTTCAATTATTGCGTCCACACTATTTGAATCTAGTACATTTATAGACTTAAAAAAAACTTAATTTCCCTTTACACCCCATGAATGAGGTATGAGTAAATTAACACACTTTTAACTTAGATTTACAACAAACGCCACCAAACTGTATATCGCCAAATGCGAACGTCACTATTTGAGAAGCTTCACTAGACATGCCGATCGACTCGACACTTATACTGCAAAGTTGCTGTCGACAACATCGAGGGGCCGGCAGTATATCCACCTCACTAATCTATGCATATGTATTAGAGTGGGTCTACTTGTAAGGAGTAAAAAAAAATTTAAAAAAATCTAAATCTTAATATATGATGAATTCTAAGAAAATTGGACCAAAAAACCAAAGGTCTAAAATCAAAATTGAGTCCCCAGTTCTTAACGAGAAGATTTAAAGATTTCAAACTTTAATATGAAATAGGGGGTTGGGAAAAATAAATCATGTGCCAAAAAATGGGTCAGGTGAGCCGGCGATACATCTCTCTACGGACACCTTTGGGGTAGTGTGAGAGCACTATGAGCACGATGAGAAAAATATCAAAATTTTAATACAATTTGTATGTGGGTACCCGGGTACCCCTGTCACTCTGGAGAAGGTGTTTTTTTTCGTCAGTCACATAAGGGTTAATTATCAGTGCTCAAATTTATTTTTGTATCTTCCCAAAAAAATTAGGACATTTCTCGAAGAATTAAGCTTCAAAAACTGTTATTCCAAAAAAAAAATATATTTCTTTCATGTAGTTAGTTTCATTAATTTTACTTTGGGGTACGCAGGTACCCCTGCCACTCTCTTAAGGGTGTAAAAAGAATATCAATATGCCACGCTCTTCTAAAGGGATAAAATAAACCCACTCCAATGAATATATAGAAACAATTAAAAGTTAAAAGTTGTCAAAATGTTTGAGCTTTGTAAACCATCAGCATTTATTAAATATATTCACTTGAAAATGAAAAGGGTACCCCGGTACCCTGTCACTCACATAAGGGTTAAGTAACATAAATGGCATACTCTTAAAGATGCTTCTTGGGCAGTAGGTAACCAAAGTTACTTCAGCACAACACAATGACTTTCTAAAATACACAAGCTATTATAAAAACACAAAGAAACAGAAGGACCACCTGCTATGAGGATACGATAAAAGGAGAAGTAGAGTTGAGACGAAACGCATTTCAAAACTGCAAAATGTGTATGGAGGAGAACAACGAGCAAACTTAAAAAAAAACTTAATTTCCCTCTACACCTCATGAATGAGGTATGGGATAGCTTCTCGCGTTGTTGTGAATTAACACACTTTCTATTTTTAGATTCACAACTAACGGCACCTACTTGTTTATTGACGAATGCGAACGTCACTGTTTAAAAAGGTCCTACTTGACACGCCGATTGACTCGACACTTAATACTGCGAAGTTGCTGCCAACAACATTCGAGGGGAGCCGACAATCAAAGAAACACTTTTTTAAGATGACTGGAGCCAGGTTTAAACCTGCGATCTCCCGCATGGTAGTCGTGTGTTCTAACCACTATGCCAAGGCCGGCCCCAACGAGCAATGATTTCAAAAAAATACAGGGATATAGATTTACGTATGAAGCCCGAAAATTCTACCAAAAACTGGAAAGTATAATGTAAGGCACAGACATGGAGGTAATGTTACTATTAGAGTGAACATTGTTGTTGTCTGCTCGTTTCCTAAGGCAGATTAAATGACGAAATCACAGTCGACTTACAAAAATAATTGATATCGCATACAGGAAAACCCAAATGATGTCAAATGACGAAGTATTTAACATCTAGGAAACCTGCGAAGAAGATTCCTATTTAACCGTTTAATCACCCGTTTTATCTACAAATTTTTCCTTACATAGTACAACATTTTTCAGCTCATTGATTTGGGACTCAATTCTGAGAACTGCACGTGAAAGTATCCCCAAAAAGAAGAAGTTCTGCATCATTTGTTTCGTCAAGTTACATGCCATAATAATTTAATATCAAATTGTAGTTAGTAAGTATTGTATAGGGGAATTTGTCACGTTTTAGGCTCTTAAGTCCCAAAATCACGTGTTGTACTGTGTTATTTAAACTTCACTTTCTAAAGAAATATTTTTTTATTTTTTTACCTTGACCTTTCAAGATATCACAATTTATAATTTCTATTTTTATATCTATTGATTAAAATTATCAAATAGAATGGTTAACATTGCTAAAAATTCCTTAAACGGCTGTATCCTGTGCCCTCTCTATATGTTGTTTTAAGTTGACAACTCAGAGTTCTTTCAACATAGCAAACACAAAACGTTTGCTTTTATTTTTGGTTATTTTGTGGTATAACAAGCCCAGCATTAACCGCAATCAGCCAATTTAGAACATAGACACATAGTGTCCACAAAGACAAACTTCAACAATAACCACTGATTATCTTATACTGTCTGCTAATAAATAACAAATATGGACATGACAAACAAACGATGACGACGACGACATACTAAATCAAATAAATACTCTTATAGACATAACCCCACAAACAAAAAAGGAACATAGGAGTAAAATGTCTCATCCAGAACACATGACAAACAAATGGCACATGGAGATTTACAGGCTGTGATAAGGCAATAACTTTCTACTGGCTGGATAAAGTTTTAGCTTGCAACAAATATCTGTATAAAGTTCATTCACATTAACGTAATTGCAGTGTTTTTGTATAGCAATTTGTTTTATATTTATCCTATCAATACTGCTTTCGGTCATGTTGTCTGCAATGTGATTTACGAATGTGTTGCTATACGATTCGACGTCTATCTTACATTGCGTTTGGTAACAAGCTCTTGTAGCACTACTTAATTGAGTGCGTACCTTGGCTGCAAGCAGATGCTGATCCGAGTCAATATATGCACCGCGTATCACAAGCACGTCCATAACGCTTAAGACATGCCTTCCATCGATTACTACTTTATCAATCTGCTTCCTTGTCTTTTGATCAGGGGATATTCTGGTTGCCTTGTGGATATTGTTTAGCTTTGCACCCTAGTTATGCATTGATATACTACTTTTAAGATTACCCCTATTGCATTTAAACGTAGAACGAAAAGAAAGAAAAGTTTACTGGCAATTACGATTATTACCAGTGTACCACCCGAAGGTAATACCCCCAAAATAAAACCCGATTTAATACAAAAACTCATAATTTACTTGTGTTTTTATTTCCCACTCCATTTGGACAAAATATTTTTCTTTCCGTCGTAACAGATATCTTTATAAGGGAATCTGATTCCACTCACTACCATGTTTTCTGCCGACGCGAAGGCAATCAGTCTGAGTCCGTTATAGGAGGTTTAGTTGTGGAGTCTCAATTTTCCGACCGCTGAATCAATTTTAATACCATGCGCAGCGGTCATACATTTCATCCAGGCGTTCATAGAATGCATCTTTAATGTCCTGGACTTTGTCCTCCTTCAGGGCGTGTACACAAAACAGCGTGATGCCGTTAGTGACTATTCGACCACTTACAGGGTTAAAACGCGAGACCAGATGTCGAAGTCTCTTTCGACTATCCAATTTCGTGTCTTTCTGCATGCCAGCTGTTAAAGATGCCACACTTCTTCTGTCGTGAGCATCCTTGTGCAGTATATCGCATTCCAATATTTCGGTGATGTCAGCCTTGTATTCGTCGAGGAGTGTGAACATTCCATATCCTTAAAACATGGTACTTCTAAAGTTTGCCCTCACCCTACGGGTCGGAGGGTATATATCAGTTGATACGACCCAAAAGTGTAACACATAGAAGGAGTCACTTAAGACCATAAGTTTTTTTGAACCAAATTCGATTCATGACTTTTTAAGTCGTTTGCACCATGCCCGCCTGTCTTGTTGTGTGTCCGTCTGTCTGTCTGTCCGGCTGGTTAGCACGATAACTTTCGAAAGACGTAACCTATTCGTTTGAGACTTTGCATAGGTTAATATTTCCCCAAAACCACTTACGGTATTGGAGATGGGCTACATGGAGACGCCCTTTCTGGTACCTCCAATAGAAATGTACCATTACGTCCACTTTAGAAATCTTATAATAATATCAATACAACCGACGCGATCGTGCCCAAATGCCGTATTTAGTAAAACTGTAGCAAGATAAAGTTTTGGGGGAAAACTTCAAAGTCATGCCACGTCCCTTCTGGTACCTCCCAAACCAATGTTAAATTCCGCCCACTTTTAAAATCTAGTAATAATATCAATAAGCCCAACGCGATTGTGCCCAAATTCTGTATTTAGTAAAGCTACAGCAGCACTCCCCTTCTGGTACCTCCCATTCAAATGTACCATTCCGCCCACTTTAGAAATCAAGTAAGAATATCAGTACACCCAAAGCGATAGTGCCTGAACTCTGTAGTTTGTTGAGCAAACTTTATGTTTTTACTCAGGGTGATGGTATATGTAAGTCGGTTTACCCAATTGAAACTTTTCACTTGTTTCTGTTTACGGAGAGTGGTTTATAAGGCCACCGCACCCGATCCTAATGTCTTGGAGCTGTTAAGCCATTAAGAGAGCCGTTGTGTTGAGCTTCAGTAACTTCTATTATTTACTTCCGATCCGGTAGCGATCCAAATATGTTGCTCACAATTACGCCTTCTCAGATTGTGTACACTGTACCGATGTTCAGTGGCATTACCCGGGGAACACGTGACCTATGGGACGTTGTGAGCCGCTTAAAGACCTCCAAACAGAGGTTTTGAATATTCCCAAGTGATATAGATTTTAAGCTGTAAAAACATTTTCCATTACAACAATAAAGCATCCGTCTGAAAAGACCTTATCAAAGACGCCGACAACAGTTGTGTTACATAAAGTATGCTGCATTTTTTACATACATATGTGCCGCTTCACCAACAAATTATGGTAATGACAATATTCCGTGCTCTTATTTTAAATCTGAGCAATATATCAAAAACTTTCCCCCAGGCCACTTCTCCACAGTTTATATTAAAAAATTTTGATTGATTACGAATGAAAACGCATGATTTATTGTTCAACAATACGATGACGAGCACATAAGCATGTGTGGGTGAGTTTTTGTAAATATTAAGGTGTTGCAGACTTACAACGTACGTACGAGTACGTATGAGCAATGTGAATTTTTCAACTGAAGTGTTATCAATATTTTAAAACGAGCAAACCATCTGTTACATTGTAAGATAAACGAATTATAAATTCTTTCTTTTCTTGTGCATCTAAGGAGAGTTGGTTTCATCAAAACATATGAGAATTAGGGTAAACCACAAAATAATAGCTGATAGCTAATGTTATAAAAATAATGACATTTTGATATCACAATTGTCATATCTTATGTACTTGGGTGTGTTGTTTAAAATATCATAAAATATACAGCAACTTAAATTTTGCTCTTCAAATACTTTCAAGTTTTGTACAAATGTAAACTAGGGACGTGCAAAATCCCACTCCAGTATCATATAGGTTTTTGTAGTGATAATAAAAACCGTTTTTTTAGGTTGATTCAGTCAAAAAAGTCTCCGCACCGAATAATAATCCTGAAGGGCTTTTTCTAAGAAGAAAAATTTGATACAAGTTAAAGAAAGTGACTTTTTCTGCTTAAAGTATAGCGGCGATTTGATCAAATATTGGCATTTGACTTATGATAAATGGTATTGTATTGAAGATAATATCAGAAATTAAACGAAAATAACGTACTTCAGATAAGAGTAGCTGTTGAAATAAATAAAACAAAGGAAAAAAAGCATCAAAACTTCAAAGTCATCGATGCGGAGGAAACTTTTGTCACTATCCAGATAAAGTGACACCATATTTCTTAATACTTTTTCATTATCTACATGGGTGTGGCGTGGAATTTTTGATATTTTCAAAAATTATAAAAAGTTATATTCCTACACATATCCTTCTGTGTGTGATACAACAATTTTACCTGTTATTCAACGTAGGTGTGTCGAATTAAAGATATGTATATAGAATTTGTTGTCCCATACTATGGATCACCTTAATTCAAACACATGAATAAGTGAGTATATCAGTAGGTGTCTGATAGATATAAATTTAAAATATGAAGTGTAAACGTAATTGAGGTTTTTTTCACAAGCAACCAAATACTTCATTGCTTTGGTGGAGACCGATGTAAGCGATTGATACTGGTTTCATATTTGACAACATTTAATAAAACGTAGAACAAAAAACGTTAAACGTCTGTGTCTTCTATTAAGTAGGTAATGACTAAATTCTTATTTTCTCCTATTATGTTTACTAACTGTGTGCCTATAGATTCTCGCTAATCCTTCCGTGTCTCTCTTATAATTCATGCTTTTCTCTTTTGGTATGTCCATAATGTGTAACATCTCTAGTGTATACCTTCTCTTATAATTGGTCTCTTGCGTCAGTATTTCCACATCGTTGAAATTTGGTATGTGGCCGGTCAATGTGCAATGGGCCGCAAGGGCTGTTTTTTGTTCCAAAGCTTTGTTTAGGGCTTTTTGGTCCGATTTATGTGACGATAGTCTAGTTTTTAGTTTTGTTTTTGTTGTACCAACATATACCTTATTGCATATGTTGTTTCCGTCTCCATTGCACTTAATTTTAAAAACTACATCAGATTTTTCTCCTTTTTTTACTTTTGTCTTTGTCTTACTGTATAGCTCGTTTAGTGTTCGATTTGTTTTTAATGCTATCTGATATTTTTCACTCAGAGTGAATTGTATACATGGAGGAACACTTTAATTTTCTTCTCACTCCAAAAGGCAGCATAAGTAACGAACTCACGCAAATCATCGACGAGGTAGTCCACCATTGTCCACCACCGAGCCAAAATGAGTTCAGCACGGCAATTGCAAGGCTTAAAAATAATAAAGCTGCGGGAGCCGATATGCTGCCGGCAGAGCTTTTTAAAGCCGGCGGCTTTAGCATGCATGCACCAGCTCATAAACATAATTTGGCTAAACTAATGCATGTCCGATGATTGGAATCTGAGTGTTCTATGTCCTGTGCTTAAGAAAGGCGATCCAAGTGTGTTTACCAACTATCGCGACATCAGACTTTTACCCATCGCATACAAGGTAATGTCCTGTGTATTATGTGAAAGACCGTTTTAGCAGATATTCAACGGCTATGGTCAAAATTTGAGCAAAATCGGACAACTTTAAGCCGTGCCCCAAAGAAAAAAAATCTATATATCTAATATATAAAAATCTCGTGTCACGGTGTTTGTCGCAACAATCCTCCAAAACGGCTCGACTAATCTTTATGAAATGGTGTGGGTATAGTTGGTAGTTATGAAAATAGGTTCCATTGGATTTTAAAACCGATAGGTGGCACTGGGGTGGATTTATATCAACAATTTAAATGGATGTACCAATTTAACTGAAATTTAAAGTATATATTTGCTTGATAATGACAAATGACGGTTTTGTGTACAAATCGACCCGGTAGGTGGCGCTGGTGTGGTTTTATGGCGAAAGTTTGAACGAATGGACCAATTTAACTGAAATTCAGAATGTATGTTTGTTTGATCATGAGCACAATGTTTTTGTATATATGGAAGCGGTATGTAGCACTGGAGTGGACTAATTTCGAAAATTTGTATTGATGTTCCAATTATGCTCAACCCCAGTATGTTAAACATCTTTGTGTTGAACGTATGGTCCGATTTACCTGAAATATAATAAGGACAAACCAAGTTTTTTGTTTCAACGAACAAAGAGTCTACTCGTCTGTAACGCTGGGTGAAAGTTGACAACCATAACTTCGAAGTGGTATATAGGTTTGTCTACATTGGCTCCGCCGTAAACAAAAACAATTATGTCATCTTGAAGATCAGGAGAGGAATGTTGATCGCACACCACTGCTACAATACGCTAAGCATGCGATTTAATGGCAAAGTCCTCTTTCGAATAACAAAGATCCACCAGACATTGATCCTTTCTGTCTTGCTCTATAGCGGAAAATCCTGGGTAATAACACAAGTGAATCAATCTATTCTGGGAGTCTTCGAGAGAAAAGCACTTTGCAAAATATTGGGATCCATCATCGTTAATGGCGAGTGCCATCGTCGAATGAACCATGAGCAGTATCTATATATATAAAAGTGAACATTTGTTGCTACGTATGGTCGCTATAGACTTGAAAACTACCGAACCGATGTGCAACAAACCGGATTCATTAGGAAGGCAATCTTTCGAGGATGGTTATAGGCTACTTAAACAATGCATTAGAAACAATTAGTCCATTCATGAAGTCGATTAACTAATTTCCCCATACAAACATTTTACAGTATTTTGAAATTTTGAAAATTGAAATATATACATAGTATGTCAATGTTTATTTTGTCAATATTAAAATTTTCCAGTGGCACCGTCAAATGGTATATTCATGTATATATACAATTTAAATCGATTTTGTTTGAAGCTTAGTAGATGCTGCAGCTTTCAACCGAAGTTCTTGAGGTGTGGCCAACCCATTCCCCCCCTTAACAATAATTCAATATCTGGCGTACTATTACAATTCTTTTCATTGCAATTGTTAAAACGTCAGTGACGGGTTGCAAGCCCAGCGCACCACGTCGCAGTTTTCTCCTCCTGCTACGGAGCTCAATGGGTAGACTTGAAGTGCAATTGGCAAGGATCACTCTGGGTTTGCCAAGTAAAACCGATCAGAAGCTTAACCTTGCATCACACTCCCGACGCCCGACTATTATAAGTAGTGACTTTAAATCATTAGTGGATGCAATATGATCAAGTCAAAAACTAGCGGGATAAGATTGTTAGGCGGGGCCCGCCCACAGAACCTAATTTGTTAAAGTGCGGCATCTGAAGTACTAGATTAGTAGGAATGGCCCTGCCTATAGAACCTAATTTGTAAAAGTGCGATATCTGAAGTACTAGATCATTAGGTGTGACCCCGTCTATTGGACGTAAAGTTAAGAATTGTCATGAAATTTGGTCTGTATTCAATTGAGAACAATACACGTATTCTAAAGAAAAGGGTTGGGAATTGAAATAGGGTGTGGAAAAAACACCAATAATTTAAGATCAGTGGGGTATGTGATCGAGATCTACGGCAGAAAATAAATCGAATACTCATGAATTGAAATATTTCTCAAATCTGCATCTATTATAATTAGAGCGACGAACATTAAAAAACAGTGTAATATTAGAAATTACGAATGAGTGTGGAGGATTTTATTTCCATTGATGTACCCATGGGTTCTGATATTGTTGATTTTGGAAAATGTTTGATCACAAAACGAATCGCGTTGGCTACTGTATCCTTCTGTATTGCGAAACCCTTTCTGACATTGCAGAATGGAGCAATAAATAACAAGTTCCTGAGAACCGCACATGTAATATCAAGATAAAAAATGTTGCAAATATGTCAAATCATAATGAGGGATGAGTGTACACACAAAAAAATCGCTGAAACCCCTTGATGGCGCATTATAGGAGTTAAGAAGCAATACAAGATTAAATTATCCTTTTTAAATTAATTTAACCAGAAAATATAAGGGAACTGATGTATAGCTACTATGTATTCCAATGATACCCACGGATTTGCCGTTTTATTCAACTGATTACAGTTGCCAGTTCGGTTAAAATTTGCGATGACAATCAGTAATGCTGAAGGACAGTCTATTAAAGTTTGCGGCTTGATTTTGAAAATCCATGGTTTTTTCCATGAACAGCTTTATGTTGCATGTTCACGTGTAGAAGGACCCACTGATTAACATATGTACACTCCTTTGGTTCTCCCATACACGTTTTATTAACAAAAGCATTGCAATACATTTATGTCATTAAAAATATATTAATCCTTTAATATAACTCAAAAATTTTTGTTAAAGATTTATTTCACCCAAAAAAGTTACATTTAAGTCAATACTTCTTTAGGCAGAACGAAGTCAGCCCGGTCAGCTAGTAAGCTATATAACAACATCGACATAGTCAATTACTTTCAAATATACCGAATACGCTGGCTTGGACACATTGTACGAATGGATGAAACTGCTGCAGCTCAATAAGTGGCACAGGAGGGGGCGATCACAATTTCGTTGATTGTAACCGCTGTGAAAGAGCTGTTCTCTAAACTTGGTGTGAAGAACTATCTACTAAGCTCCAAAGGCTGAAGCGCTTGAAATTCTTTTCTACGTGCAGCTACTGATGGATGAATTTCTGTTGCTTCTGCCAAAAATAGGAAAAAGAAGAACCATCAAGCTATTATTATGGGGATGATCTTGCACAGCGATACAGTTTACATAGCCCAACAAGTACACTGGAGTCTCTTTTCATGCGGTGTATGTGGATTTAAATATATGCTGTTTCTAATGTCGAATTAATTGTTTATTTGATTTAGCTGAAAGTGTTTATTTCGGCTAACCTTTTTCTGTCTTTCAGTTCTTTGGTGTGAAAGTTGCAGAAGAAGTTGCTAGTGGCGAATAATTATTGCTAATAAGAATTAGCATTTGGATCCGTATTCTAACTTGTGTTTGTTTATAAAATTATTTACATAGGTAAAAACAACATTCCACATGGGTTCATAATACGCATGAGTGATAATAAATATTCTATACAACTCATACGCCAACTCTTAAAAACACGCCTGATAAAATACATAATTGGCAGGGCAACCGGAAATATGCACTCAAGATCGTGTTTAATGCGTTTAACATAACATATCTTTATATTTGTTGGCATAGAAAGAAACTGATTCAAGCCATATTCCCAAACGTGTAGTTATAGGTTCTGGATGTAATGCAAGGACTGGAAACTTTTGTTTAAAAAATTCCACTCTCCATGGAGCTTTCAAAAATACCTTCTTGACATTAGCAATAGCTTTATTCACATTTTCATATAAAATCCTATTACATTCACACAGCAATACATGTCACATGCGTTACTTTGGGATAAAATGGTACAACAACTTTTGCAGGCTTTACAATCTGTGGAGCTGGATACGTCACAAAGAGCAAAACATTATTCTTATTGAATTTGACGTCCAGATTTTTCATGGCGTGGTCAGTCGAGCAATTGTCCATGCAGTCGTTGTATACATTTTTTAAAAGCTTTTTTCGAAGAACTGTGATATATGGCACCTGGTAGTCCGTGTTTTCCTCAATTAGTTTTCCTATAACAGACAGAAAAGTTCGGCACAGTTTTTTCTGAAAATCATGTTCTTTTGAGAGTCTACCGAAACATTCTGGCAAAAACAATTGTTCTTTTCTTGCCATGAAGTATCCGTGTCTAAGTTTAACGAAACCGAAGTTAAGTTAACAAAGCTTTCAAGCGGCAAGCCCCTAGCTTCCTAACAATAAACTACTATGGAATAAACCATATTTTATTGCATTTCTTCTCAAATTAAATAATTTCCCAACATCTCTAAGAAGTTATATGATTTAAATCAACAAAACTAACCGCCACGATTTGTTAAAGATACGCCTCTTACCCACTTTACATCTACGGGTCAGTTGCCATTTATCAAGGCAAATTGATAACGACAACAACAACAACAAAAATATGAAATATGATTATATATGGATACTATTTAAAAAAAAACCTTCTAAAAAATATGAAATGCTTAAAAAAAGGATATTTTATCAAAATATGCTATAAAAAACAAAATATGCTAAAATATATGTTATGGGTAAAAAAAGGTGGTATCCGTTTGACCACTTCTTATATTTCCATCCTTTAGAATAAACTAAAATTTTTATTTTTCTCGATTCACTGCACTATTTTTTTCAAAACTCCTGTAAAAAGATGTCCAGTTTGTTTTCGCAGTTTTTCCGCATTACCTTTCCTATGTCACATTCGTTACAGTGCAACAAAACAACACAACGAAACACATGTAACATTGATTCCAACATAGCCAAAAACAACCAGATGTGCGTGTGAGAAATCCCTTGGCTTACAGATTAAAAAAAAATTTTTTAACTCATTTTTTTTTAAATTCAAAGTTTTAAGCTAAAATTTAAAAACAAATCCTAAATTAAGTAAAAACAACATTCACACGCTTTTTTGCTATGTATGCATATTTTATGCTCTCCGTACGGCTAAAGGACAATGTTAAAGTGAAGAAACGTGTGAATCATGGAACGCGTAGAGCGGGAGTGTGTATTAATGGTTGTCTGTTCTGCTATGTCGGTCAGAAAAGTGAAAATAACAAGAACATGAAAAACAGCGTGCAGCGCATTAGTTCACAAACTATGAGAGCGAGCGCAGTTTTGTGGATAAACAATTAATTTTGATGTTTTTCGTGTAAATATTTATGAACATCAAGTGGCAAAGTTTTAGCACCAGTAGTAGTGGCACTTACTGCAATAACAACAACAAACCTAACGATGCTTAAGGATAAGGAAACATCATATAACCCGAAAAATTGTAACACAATGGTGCATGGTAGCGAAAATTACAACACCACATACAACAAGTCATGTGCGTTAAGCAACAACATTTGTATAGTCAAGGATATTTGTCTAAACTAAAGTTGTAATTTGTTCGTCGCGCCAACAACAATATACGTCCGGAAATTTTCATCTCGTAAGTTTAAGCATGTTGTATTTTGTGTATATGTGTGTGGGTGTGTGCATGCAGCACACACTCTAATAAATTCATTTATTACATTTGTGTGAATTTTGTAACAATTTGTAAAAAGATGTGAAGAGGTGTGCCACCTTACCGTTGGACATCAACAAATGGTGAGTTATTTTTTAGTTATGTGGTCAAAAATATGCTGAGTATTTAATGAATTGGTAAAAGTTTAATTTTTGGCGTCTGGTGTGTTCCCTAAGATGGATCCTCAATGTATGTGAGAATTGAAAACTTAACAATCCCATAAGGGGTAAAAAGCCCATTTGGGGTAAAAATAAAATTTGATCCCACGGTAAGCGTTATAACGACTATCATTTAAGGATATGCACCGGAAAGGCCCCAGTTCTATATATAGATGGTGACTCTATCCAAGTGACGGATTTCCTTGACGAATAAATATGTAATATTTTTAACGGGACTGCCCTTGGAGATTTTAATGCAAAAATGTGATGGAAAAATGCTCTTGGTTCAGCAGTTGAAAGTTCAAAGCAATAAATCAGATAACGAAGACTGGTTAGCATCGCGACCAGATATCCCTTTGGATTTTTTTTTGTACATGCGACTACTGACGAATGATTTTCTATTGCCGTTGCCAAGTAAGAAGATAAAGAAAACTACAGTTATCAACTCCAAACTTTACGTGCCATAGCTGCTACACACCAGTCGATGGCAAGGACATTTCTATTTACCAAAGTTTCTCAAAATCTGGATAAATTATCGTATGTTGCACTTTATTGCGAACAAATCATAAACAAACGAAGTCAAAACGAAAGTTTGTAAAACTTTGTCGCTAGCACACACAGAGGACCACCATCAAAACAAGTAAAAAGTAACGTTTAATGCCAGGCAAATAACAAGTAAATGAATGATGTGCTGAATTTATTAAATGTACATTTCACCAGCGAAACTTGCAATGCCTTTTGTACTCTTCACAAGAATCGTTCTAAATGTTGTTTTTATACATATAGATTATGTAGCTGGTGCACATAAATACGTATGAATACGTAATAAAGTCTGTCAAAAGTATTAAGTGTATTTTAAGATGCTTTCCGTCATTACTGCTGATAGAGTGTAAGACTCTTTGCTATAGTCGTTACGTGAAGTTGAGCGAAAGTATTATGTATCTGAGCTGCTTTGGAGACTGAGTAAGTAATAATGGTATACAATATGTTCTATGCAAAATAAATACTATGAAAAATAAGTAACAGTTTAGCGCACACGTGTCTTCAATATTCATTATGATGATGCTGATGCTGATTGTCATTAAGACAGCATCAGTTTCGTCAAACAATACGCGCGAGATTCTTCATCATACTAGGAGGTTGTGTGAGAGTCGGTTTTTATACCCATGTAAGGTCGTTGGTGCAGTAGCTGCCACTCTCTGTTTGAGTGAGTAGGTTAGAGTAAGCATTGGCTATATCTTATAAAATTGTCCGCCTCAACATAATTTTTTTTGTCATGCGGCTTAACCCTTGCTGATGCTAATTTATTTAAATAAGTTTAATAATTAAAACTCGCTTAAACAATACCATAAAACATTTGTGTGCCAGCTACTTGTTTGTCATTGTATTTTAGGACTACCACGATGTCCAATTATCTACCTAGTAGTATTCACTTAAATCACCCATTGCTACCTTAACTCTTGGCCATGACATTTTCTTTCACCGACAAATGCACTAATTGTCCACACACACACATTAGGGTTTAACTCTATGTGTAAGTGTTTGTCCAAACTTTCAACTTAGAATATTCGTTCTAAAATACCATGACTTTTATGGATAATGATTCAGCCATGACTGACATGATTTTTGTGGTCACAGTATATGACTGTCAAGTGCACTTCCCTGTTATAGGGCAACATCAAATATTATGTGGTGTACAGATGTTTTAAGAACAATGGTATTAACTATCATATGTCAAGTATCATAATGTAAAATGTTGCAGTTACATGTACAACATTAGCACATGTTGCTGTTAGACAATAATACACCAAAGGAAGACCTCCTCATTACCTAGATGTGAAATGATCAATCATTCGTGAAAACTATGAAGCAATCTTGGTGCATTATGAGAGGGACAATAACGTTTTGCTCTTGATTTTAATGATGATGATGCTAAGCATACCATATGGTCGATTGCTCATGGTCTGCAACCACACTCTGCGCTACTGCTGAATATTTCCAAACATTCAGTTCGAGCTGCGTGTGGTCTTTTCGGACTAGATGTAGCCAATAAAGGAATACTGAGTCTCATATTATCGGATGATATTGCTATTAGTGGACAAGAAGGTCGACTGTTTATATTGTGTGTTGTTGAAAAAGCACACAAATAATGGAAAACAAATTTTCACAGAACACTAAATCTTCCCACGACGAAATCTCACACAATATTGGCTAAAAGTATAATGGCAACTGAACACACGTCACGGACTATATGTATAAAGAAAACAAATAAAAATTAGTAAGGTAATTATCTTCGGCTATGCAGATGCTCAGATACCCTTCACCATTTGTAAAAATGATGATAATACTGGTTATTTGCACTACAACTATATTTTATTAAACTTTGTACAACAAAACAGGGTAGTTGCTGAGAGGTGGACGTTACTTTTAGTTTCACACATCCATTTTTTGTCACTAATTTTTTTCTGAAATGTTTTGCTTAGGGAACAGAAGCTTGCATGTCAAATTTCAGATCGATATTTCCTAACCTACGGCTGTAACTGCGGGGCAGTTAGGCGGACATCCCAAAAAAAGGGGGTTTGTATGGGAGGTGGGAGTAGTAGTAATTTGAACATATACAAATAAAAAGTCTCAGCGACGATTTAAAAAAAGACATGTAGTAGAATAGAGCAGCGTTGAATATAATACTGGGTTTGAATTGTTTCTATGACCAGAGCATATTTTTATGAATTTTGTAACCCCCAAAAATGGGAATTTGTGAGGGATGCGGGAGTAGTTTAAATCCGATCTTGCTTATCTTAGAACTTAACCTCTGCTTCTGGACAGAAGCTTACATACAAAATTTTAGCCCGACAGCTGATAAACTGCAGGGACATACAGATGGACACTTCCACAAAGGGGGAGTTTGTATGGAAGGTGGGAGAAGTATTCGTCCGATCTTTCTCATCTTACAACGAAAGCTCCTATTATAGGATAAAAGCTTGCATATCAAATTTCAGCTGTAATCGCGGGGGCATTTAGGCGGACACCCCAAAAAAGGGGGTTTGTATGGGAGGTGGGAGTAGTTTTTGACCGACCTTGCTCATCTTAGAAAGTTCCCTCCGCTTGGAGCGTACAAAATATCAGCTATATACCTCTTAAAATACGGCTGCAATCGCAGGAACAGGCCCCCAAAAAAGGGAGAGTTTGTACGGAAGGTAAGGTGAGAGTAGTTTTTGACCGGCCGGTTGGGTATTAAACCTCCGCTTAGAGTAGGGAAGCTTGCACACAAACTTGCTCTTAAACTACAGCTGTAATCGTAGGGATAGACCCCAAAAAGGGGAAGTTTGTATGGGAGGTAGGAGTAGTTTATGACCGATCGGGCTAATCTTAGAACTTAACCTACGCTTTGAGAACATAAGCTTGCATTCCAAATGTCAGCTCGATATCTCTTAAACTGCGGCTGTAATCGCGGAGACAAACGGACAGACAAACAGGCAGTCAGACGGACAGACGGTCACCATTAAATCGACTCAGATTTCGATACTGATCATTTACATATGTATTGTCATACCTAACACGCCTCTTAGTGGGCGTTACAAATGGAAGAACAAAATTAATACACCCTTCACATTGTCCATGCGCGTGGTGAAGGGTATAAAAAACGTCGAAATGGATCACACTATAAAATGTTAAAGAAATTGATACACATTCATCTTCCTATACGGCAGCAACACCTAGAACTCATCCATCAGTAGCCGCATGTAGAAAATATCTCCAAGCGCTTCGATCCTTTTCACTCCGCAAATAGTTCTTTACACCAATCTTAGATGACAGCTCTTTCATATCGAGTTTATTGCCAAAGACTTTTTAAACCGGAGCATTTTCATCCATTCGTACAACGTGTCCAAACCAGCACATTCGGTCTAATTGAACGCGCTTGACTACGTCGATGTCGTTGTACAGCTCATACAGCTCATGATTCATTCGACAACGATACTCGCCATTAACGATGATGGGTCCAAATATTTTACGAAGTATTTTTCTCGAAAACTTCTAGAATAGCTTGATCCGCCTGCGTCATTAACCAGGATTTTGCGCTGTAGAGTAAGATAGGCAGGATCAGTGTCTGGTAGAGTTTGATCATCGTTCGTCGAGAGAAGGCCGATCATTTTGGCTCGGCTAATTTTTCTGCTTAGAGTATTGCAAATGGACTACATGGCCACGCCCCTTCTGGTACCTCCCATACAAATATATCATTCCGTCCACATTGGAGTACAATACACCCAACGCGATCGTACCCAAATTCTGTATTTAGTAAAGCTATAACAGGTTAAAGTTTTAGAAAAAAAAATTGAAGTCTAGCCACGCCTCTTCTGGTACCTCCCATACAAATGTACCATCCCGCCCAACTTAGAGATGAATTAATAATATCAATACTCCCCACGCGATCGTACCCAATTTGTGTATTTTTTTAAGCTGTAACAGGATACAGTTTTGGAGGACAAATAGGAAGTCTAGTCACGCCCCTTCTGGTACCTCCCTTACAAATGTACCATTCCGCCCACTTTGGAGATGAAGTAATTATATCAATACTCCCAACGCGATCGTACCCAATTTCTGTATTTTGTTAAGCTAAAACAGAATAAAGCTTTGGAGAACAAATTGGAAGTCTAGTCATGCCCCTTCTGGTATCCCCTTAAAAATGTACCATTCCGCCCACTTTGGAGATGGAGTAATTATTATATATCAATACATCCAACGCGATCGTTCCCAAATTCTGTATTTAGTTACGCTTTAACTGGATAAAGTTTTTGAGAAAAATTTGGAATTCTAGCCACGCCCCTTCTGGTACCTCCTATACAAATGTACCACTCCGCCACTTTAGAAATCGAGTAATAATATGAATATACTAGAATATTTATTGCTTTACTTTCTATTTGTTTTCTTATCCTATTTAATATCTACAACTTTTCTTCGGACACAAAAAAGATATTCCGTACATAAAAATCCGCCTTGAGCAAAAAAATTCGTATGGCCATTAAATTCCACTATGCGACAGTCAAAATCGGGATGGGATGAAACCAACGGGAAATGTTATATCGGTCAAAGTAATACGTGGCCCGGCGTTTCGCTGGGTCACGTCTAGGAATCGAGATATATCGATTTGAAGTTAGTAACTATCATATAGGGGAAATTGTCACCTTTGGTGGTCTTTTTTTTTTTTACATAACTCGAGAACCACTAGTCCGGGACACGTATAACTTCTTTTTTACCGATATATCTTTCCTCGATCACTGACCCCTACCACAGTGTTATTAATGCAGCCAATTTGACAAAACTACTGATGCAGAAGTTCTTATTATTGGTGTTACTTTCACGTGCAATTCTCAGAATTGAGTCCCACATCAATTTGCTGAAAAATTTTGTACTTCGTATTTAACTACAATATTTTCCACGTTTTCCAAAACAATTGTTTAATGTGTTTAAATGCGACACGATTCGCAGCCAGCAGATAAATAGACCCAGAACACAATTTCGTTAAAATCAATTGCCATGTTAAGTTAAAACAAAGCAGAGTGTGTACAACAATTGGTACACTCTAATTGATACTAAGACCTTCAGTTAGTTTAAATGAATTTGTTCTATATGACAAACCATACAGAACTGTCATTATGCTTACAAACAATACCTAACAAATATTGGATACTGAAAGGGACACAAAAAAGGACAGTTTGTTTGGCCATCATCCAATTTGACGCTCAAATGTTTATCCTAAATCAAAAAAAAAAAAAACATTCATGTTTATCTGCTCATTTTCTTTCAAGTTTTTTAAGGCCATTCATTCGGTATTCATTCCTTTCGCTAAAGAGTTTATTCCTGGCTTTCACTTCTGTAACCATTTTTTTGGCTTTAACTCGGCAAAAGTTTTGCGATGTTTGTTTGGGTCACAATTGTTTGTTGTTGAGTAAGCGTGATTGGCTATAGATAATCAATGTAATTCAGCTGACAATATGCCGTAATTGCTATGGTTGAGATTTAGGCACTGTTGACTTTTTATTTTGTGGTATACCAAAGTCAACAAATGAGTCAAGTGGAAAATGTGGCATATGACAATAATGGCAGTACATAGCATTACTCTAGTTAAAACTGAATGATGATTTATATGTAACATTCTTGGTAATTTTAAGGGAAAATGAGTTCTCGTAACACTTCCAAATTAAATTAAAATTTGTACTGTTTGTTGTTAGTTAATGTTAAAATTGCAACTTATAGATTTACGTATACAGCGGCACTAGCATTTTTATATATTGAGTTTATTGTTATAATTAAAAACATCTGTTTTATCCCAGAGGTAAATTCACGATGAAATATAAAAATACATATGTGGTTGATGGAAATGAATGTATCTCAAAGCTTGAAATACATTTTGTTGAAATATTAATGCCTGAAACACACTTTTACTAGCATAAAGGATAATGAACTGCACGTTTACAGTGCCTCTATTTAGGTTGCGTGTGATTAATTGCGTCATATTCTAGGGCAAAACAAAAAACTAAAAACTATATGCATGATGACGTGACATATTTGGTTGCTTTATACATAACAGCATAATTGTGTTCCATTAAAGAGAATATAGGACATTAAAGAGTATATAGTTAATATTTGTTTGATAATAAACAGAGCAACCGGAAATATGCAAATGCATGTTTTTTTTAGAACGAGATATTATTAATATTTATATGTTTCATACTCTTACAAGTGTTTTGACATCTATTTGTTAAAGCATATTTTACACATAAAGTCATATTTTAACATGTTTTGGTTTTAAGAGCATATTTTTGTTGGATTTTAAGAGCATATTTTATGATGTGAAGTGCATACTTATTTTACTATTTTTATGGCATATTTTAAGCGCATAAAACACGATTTTTAGAACATATTTCCGGTTGCCCTGGTAATAAGTAAATATGTAGGACACGCTTAAAGACAGAGAACCAATCATTTTTTGTACACACAAACAAAGCATATTTTTATTTAAAGTCAATTTGACAATGTTGGCCATTTGATGTGCATAATTTCCGATGATGGAAATAAAATTTCAAATAATGAATTGTTGTGACTTTAAATAATTGTCTACAATGTCTTGGCAAAGAAAATTTTTATGCAATTTGAATAAAATGATACGCATTGATCGTTGCCTAAAATTCATAATAATATTCTAGTATATGCCTTCATTTCTTGCAGAAAACCTGTAGTCTAGCTAGAACTATACTATTTGAGTAGAAAAATTATTTGGTTCCGCTTTAACAATAACCTCCGGGTAAGATAGTTCACACATAGTTAATGGCTAATATCATTAGTTCTTAACCTCAATCAAACGTGCGGAGTAACGTTGTTAGTTTATATACGTCTCTTTAGGATTTTGGCATTTTGTTTATGGCATTTATTGATAACAAGCACTTTTGCTACTATTCTAGCTTGTTTGATGACAAACGATATTACTTTTCCATCATAGTCAGCATATTACACAGGATTGACAAACTATATAAAAGGGGTTACCTATTTCACTTCATTAAAGCTTTTTCCCAACCCATTGCCAATTGTTTGATGAAATCCATTTAGATATGGATTGTGAAAATAGTTCAAACATTTTGTGATAAATAGTTGTCAGACGAAGTGAACCGTATAACATATCCCTTTGAGAAGAAGGATTGATTAAATCCCCCATCATTATGTAGCATTAAATTGACTATGCGTTATGGATGAACACCATAGGTTTCCTTCGGTACAGTGTCCTTTCGTTATTAGTATGTATTTTTTGTAACACGTATAGGATTTACATGTTTGTATCTTATCAATGTGACAATCATGAGCACGACGAATTTTATGAGGGAAATGTAAAATAGATGGTAAATAATCACAATGAACATACCTACATAACGTCAAGGGACGTCACACGTAAAGTTTGCTAGCCTTTGCCTATTTTTGAGACAATTATACAGTTTAATGATGACTTTGTTTTTGATAGTTTAAAAACGATGGGAAAAATGTCTCGGATCATTGTCATTGTATAACATAGGACAACATTTTTCAGCTCATTGATTTGGGTCTCAATTTTGAGAATTGCATGTGAAAGCCAAGTTGCCAAGTTGGTTGCATTCATAAATTAATGGCCATACGAGTTTTTTTGCTCAAAGTGGAGTTTAAGCACTTTTTCTATATTTTAACACGGTTATATCTTGTCATTGATGTTAAGTTTTTGCAAATAAAATTTTAATAAAAATTATCTAAATTTGTTTTTATTGTAAGGAAGCATAAAATGACCAAATAACTGTGGGTCACACGTATCTGTGTAGCAATAAGCTACTTATTTTGGGCGCCGTTGGGGATGTAAAGTGAATCTTGCATCTCAAGCCGACTTATAACCTCCATCGTGGTTGTACCTGGGCAAAGTTGTTATTGATACTTTTTTATCATGAATAGCGGCAGATAGTGAGCGACGAATCCTGATGATTGGATAAGCCACCCGCATTCAGGTCCTTTACTAGCTATGAAAACACGCAAATGTAATAACGACCATGATTTAAGGATATGTACCTGGAACTTCCGGACTCTCTATAGAAAAGGTGTCACTATCAAACTGGCGCATGTCCAAAAAAAACATAAGGCTGACATCACCGCCAGGAGATTAGATGGACAGGACAAGGATGCTCGCGATGTACAAATTGCGACATCTATTACAGCTGTCATGCCGAAAAGCATGAATTTTGATGTGGATTTGTAGTTGGCCTGTTAGTGATCGAATAGACACAATCCGCAACAAGGTGAAATATTTTGCACCAAGCTGATTTGTGCTCATGCCGCGATGGAAGATAAAGATGATGAAACTAACGATGCATTTCACGAGCACCTAGAGGAAACACACGACCGCCTGGCCATGACATTAAAATTGTTCTGGGAGACTTTAATCCAAAAATAGGAAGGGAAGGTGTTCTTGGTCCATCGATCTCTAAATTAAGCCTGCATTTCGACACGTCAGACAACGGTTTTGGCTGGTTAGCTTCGAAGCGGGGAAGAATATGGTAGTGAGTGTAACCAGATTCTAACACAAAGATATTCACAAGGCAACTTGGCTATCCCCCAATCAAACACCAAAAATCATGTTGATCATGTGGTAATTGATGGCTGACATGCATTTAGTGTCATGGACGTGCGTGTAATCCGAGGTGCTAATAGTGGCTCGGATCACTACCTGGTTCCAGCCAAGGTGCGCACAAGATTGAGCAGAGCGAAAACCGCACGTAACCAAATACAAAGAAAGCTGCACATCGCGAAGCTGCAAACCCTAGAGATAGCCACTGCCTACTCCAACCAGCTTTCCCAACTTTTATGGCACAACGTCTCTACCTCTGAAGTTCCCGATACACAGTGGCAGCATTTTATGCATTCAATGGAAACCGCCGCAACAACCGTGCTAGGATATATGAAGAGAACACTTCTAGCAATTTGCTGGTTCCAGAAGGAAGCGCACATGAAGGTACCGCGCCAATTGTTGACGGCGGCTTAGATTGCCCACCGTCAAGTCAAGCAGAGGTATGAAGAGCAATATCGCGGCTGAAAGAGCTCTTCAAGTCCGATGTCGAGGAGCTGATAACGACCATGCACTAGCTTCTACGCACAGTTTGGCTTAACGAGTGCATGCCCGATGAATGGAATCCAAGCGTATTATGTCCTGTGCTGCAAAAGGTGATCCAAGTGTGTGCTTCAAAGGCGGGATCAGCCTATGTGCTATGTGCTATGTGAAAGACTAAAGCCAGTGTTATCCAACCTGATCGGGCCTTATCAGTGTGGCTTAAGATATTCACACTTCGGCAAGTCCTGGAAAAGACCCAAGAGAAACAGATCGACACATACCATCTTTTCGTCGACAATAAAGCTACCCTTGACAGCCGATACTGCAGAAATTACTCGAAGCCATGGCTTAGTTTGGTATTCCACGAAGTCTTCAGTGAAGATTGGCAAGGACGTTACGGAGCCATTCTATACCAGACAAGGCCTTAAACATGGCGACGGCCTATCGTGTGACCTCTTCAACATAGTGATGGAGATGATAATGAGGAAAACTGCAGTAAACACGAGTGGCACGATATTCAACAAAAGCCACATGGTACTAGCGTACGCTGATGACGTAGACATCATCGGTCAAAAACTGCGGGATGTGACTGTAGCCTTCTCAAGTATACAGAGACTTCGTGAACGTTGACAACTATAATTTCAAGGTGGTCGATAATTTTATCTACCTAGGCTCCGCCATTAACAAAACGAATATTGTCAGCCGGAGAAGAAACCGGTAAAGAATCCTGCTTGCTAAGAAATGCTGCTGTGAACTAAGCAAGCAATTTAGTGACGGAGCCATCTCTCGACGAAAAAAAATTAAGCTATACCAGATACTGGTTCTACCTGCCTTGATGTATGGTTCAGAATCCTGGAGAATAATACAGGCGGATGAATCGCTTCTGGCAGTATTCGAGGGTAAAATACTTCGATTCCGAGATAAACGCGTTTTAAAGTTTTTAATTTACACCCAACTTGTACGAAATGGAGGAATTCAAATAGCTCTCAGGCAGAGTGTATAAAAGTTATTAACATGCATTTTTTATACAACATGGAGTATGATGAAATAAACAATTCTACTTCATTAACTCAAAAATCACGTTTTTTGAGTTATACCGGTCTTGCAGGAAATGAGCGATATGAGCCCATCATCGTTAACGGAGAGTATTGACGTCGAATGACGTCTGATATTGATATTGACGTGGTCAGACGCATTAAGATGCGTTGGCTAGGTCATGTTGTACACATGTACGAAAAAGATCCAGCTCAAAAAGTCATCGACAATGAACTCAATGGACGGCGCAGAAGAGGGCTATCAAAACTCCGTTTGAAAGACCAGTTTACTGAGAACCTTGCAGAACTTAGTGTGACTAACTGAAGAAGAAACGCGGAAGATAGAAGCGCTTATAATATTTTTCTACGCGCAGTATATAATCAAATAGGATTACATAGAAGTGCCAGCTTAGTAAATAAATAAGCTATTTATTAAGGTCATAGTATATTTTATGGGGACCGGCCGTGGCATGATGGTTAGAACACGCGACTACCATGCGGTAGATCCCAGGTTCAACTCCTGGCTCCAGTCATCTAATAATAAAAACAAAATTTTCTTTCATTGCCGGAACCCCTTGCCGAAAGCGTGTTAATTCACAACAACGTAAGAAGCATCCCATACCTCATTCATGGGGTATCGTCATTCATGTGACGATATAAAGTTTACCCAGAGCATATGAGTTATGTGGAATTTTATTTATTACTCATACGTAAGTCAGTATGTACGAAAGTAAATGTAAAGGCGCGTTCACACTCAAGGAATCTGTTGCAAAATTTGTCTGTCAGGAGTGTTATCGATAACGAATTGCTATGACATTCTAGTTGTCGACAACCGTTCACACACAAAATTATCTTGCACCGCCTAAGATATAAGTTGTCGTATTCGTAGTATTTTAGTTTCTTTTCTACGAAAGAAACGAAATCATCTTTTCGTTCTTGCAAAGGCAACGCTTAATGAACTTATCACAAAATAAGGTAATAAATCTCAAACATTAACACAAAATTAAATCTCTTTAAGAGGAAACCCTGATCTCCTTTCCTTAAATCTGTAGGTTAATGGTATAAAATGGGCATTTTATCGATTTTTAAGGCACTGTGTAGGTTAGTTTTACATTTTTCAACTTTGCTTCAGATACAAAAGAGATATTGCGTACGGCATACAGAAATATAACTGTGTTAAAATATAGAAAAAGTGCTAAAAATCCACCTTGAGCAAAAAACTCGTACGGCCATTAAATTATTAATGCAGCCAACTAGATAAAACGAGTGATGCAGAAGGTCTTACTTTTGCCGCTACTTTCACGTGCAATTTTCAGAATAGAGTTCCTAATCAATGTGCTGAAAAATGGTTTACTGTGTAATGCACCAACGCTTAGGCAACGGCCTTACTTAGGTCTGCTAAGCGCATACATTACAGAAGAAGTCACACATATTTTCCGTTTACTTATTGCAACATATAAGAACACATTATATTTTCCCTTTGCGTATTGAGAATCTACAAAATAAATCGATAAAACAAGTAAATATCTCAATCTATATAACATCAATTTCTAGGAGAAATGTATATTAATGTTTGTCATTAATATACACTTGTTAATTTATTGCAGTGAATATGAAATTACCTACGAAGCATCAATATCCCTTCACTACATATGTATGCACATTGATAGCACATGTGCTTTCTTTCAAATAAACTACTTTGTAATGATATAAAATTGCATTTAACACTTAATTGAAGATTTCGTTAGAAGAGAATTGATCTAAAACACAATAGATTACAAACAAGCTATATATTTCCATATTTTATAAATACACTGCTGCATATATGTTACCCGCCTACCCATGTGTTAAAGCGTTCCTTACAACTACGGTTAACAAGAAATAGTGAACAGTGTCATGAGTAGTTTTCTATGTAACACGGAAGTGTGTCAGGGAGTGTTATATAAAACGTCACTAAAATTATATATACATCCTATATCAATTTTTAGATCGCATAATTTAAATTACATTTACTTTACACTAGGAAATTTCAAAAGTACCCCAGCTAATACATACTATAAAACTCTAAGGATACATAGAACCGTGCATAGTAGGGTGAGTCTTAAAAAATGTTTTTGGAGTTTTTCATGGGCCAAGATAAAATTTTATTAAGACGTACAAAAAAACTCTATGTGAATTTTTTTAATTTTTTTCTTAAAGGTTTAGGGGTCGCTACCGGGGTTCGAAATTCAAAATTTTACCGTCGTCCTGAGGGATAAGCTGAATAACTCGAGTAAACCTTAACTGATCCTTATGCAAATTTTTCAGTATTAATATTTTCCATAACGAAGTTATGGAATTGTAAATGGGCAGAATTGCCCCACCCCTTCTGGTACCTCCCATACAAAATTACCTATTTTTTGATAATTATTATTTCTCCCATAACTTTCAAACGGGCAGCTGGATGGCATTTAAACTTGGTCAGTTTAATAAACTTGTAATAACAGATAAACCCCCAGAAAATCAAAACCTTTGTCACACCCCTTCTGGTACCTCCCATACAAATGACCGAATTAACCCCCACATTTTTACCTATATATCTTTTTAGCAAAAATCCTGAATTCAATAAAATTTTGTGTGAGATGAACACATGCAAAAATTTGACTCGTGAGTGAATATGGACTATATCGGCCAACCCCTTCTGGTACCTCCCATACAAAATTACCTATTTTTGGACAAATAATTTTTTACCAATAATTTCCACACGGACAGCTGGATGGCATTTACACTTTGTCAGTTTAATTACCTTGCAATAACAGATAAACCCCCAGAAAATCGAAACCTTTGTCACACCCCTTCTGGTACCTCCCATACAAATGACCGAATTAACCCCCACATTTTTACCTACATAGCTTTTTAGCAAAAATACTGAATTAAATAAAATTTTGTGTGAGATGAACAGGTGCAAAAATTAGACTTGTGAGTGAATATGGACTATATTGGGCAACCCCTTCTGGTACCTCCCATACAAAATTACCTATTTTTAGACAAATTCTTTTTTACCAATAATTTCCAAACGGACAGCTGGATGGCATTTAAACTTGGTCAGTTTAATAACCTTGTAATAGCAGATAAACCCCCAGAAAATCGAAACCTTTGTCACACCCCTTCTGGTACCTCCCATACAAATGACCGAATTCACCCTCATAGTTTTACATATTTATGCTACTAATTTGATAGAAAATTTTGATTTTTTTCATAGGTTAACTTAAAATTTTGTTAAGACGTACAAAAGAAAAAAAAAAAAACTTAATTTCCCTTTGCACCCCATGAATGAGGTATGGGATAGCTTCTCGCGTTGTTGTGAATTAACACGCTTTCTATTTTTAGATTCACAACTAACGGCACCTACTTGTTTATCGACGAATGCGAACGTCACTGTTTGAGAAGCTCTTACTAGACACGACGATTGGATCGACGCTTAATACTGCGAAGTTGCTGTCACAAACATTCGAGGGGAGCCGGCAATGAAAGAAAATTTTATTTATTTTTTTTCTTTTTAAGATGACTGGAGCCAGGTTTGAACCTGCGATCTCCCGCATGGTAGTCGCGTGTTCTAACCACTATGCCACGGCCGGTCCAAAAGAATGCGCAGTTTTAATAGTAGAAGTCATATAATATGACTTATGCATTGTATTTCGGTAATATCAACCGGTCCTGAAATATTATTTTTTAAGAGGTTTAAAAATGCCTGGACAAAAATTGATCATTCCAATTTTAAACCTGGCATATCGGATGATCTCATATTAAGACAAGTAAAGAATTCTGCGAATGCTATTTGTTTTGCCGAAAATCAGCTTAAAGAGTTTCAGTCACGAGAGGACTACAAAGAGCTTCTTAAGCTGACAATAATATTCTGCGGGATGTTCCAAAAACACAAACATTCTTCAGAGCACCAGCAGGTCTTCAACGTGCTAGATGGAAGGCTAAGGCAATATATTCCTTAAAAACATAGAAGGAGTAGATAATCCAGAAAAACGAGTTACAGTGGATGGAAACCTACTACATTCCAAAAGTGTGGAGCATTTTGTATCCAACAATACTCTTAGATTTTTCAGCATAACGGGTATTAAATCGGGTTTCCTAAAAAAAATTTTGAAGATTGGGAGCAAGATGCAGACTTTAAATTAAGTAAAGAATTAGTTCTGTCTAGGTTGAAGGTTGTTAATGATATTGCTGAACACGAAGTGGCCTTGATGCAGGAATACAATAAATTGCATACACATTATGGAGAACAGAAGCAGTTCCTATTATTATTGGTGAAAGAATTTAGAAAAAAAATTTAGATTCAAAAAAATCTACCATGTGTAAATAATATTTTACAATATTTTAAAATTTAAAGAAAATTGTAAGCAGTAATACAGTTGTTTATAATTATATTTTTTAATGTTAAGTTTTTCATGTAATGAATTCATGTTTAATATTAATATATTAAATTTTTATTTTAATATTATTTTTAAACTGTTTTATTTAATTTTTATTTTCGAAATGTACCTTTTTAAATAATAATACAACAAAAACTGATGAACAAATTTGAAATAAATCATTTCTTATTAACTGTACTGTAAAAATTCCTAAGTTGGGCTGCAAATTAGTGGAGGGGGGCAAGACAATAGCGTCGCATTATCTATGTTGAATATCTAATAACATTCATTAAACTAGATTTATATTTAAGATAAGCATTAGTAAAATTACAATAAGCGTATATCTTTAGCAAAATATAAATGAATTCCGCATACTTACAAAAAAATGTATGTAAAAATATGGGGGTTAATTCGGCCATTTGTATGGGAGGTACCAGAAGGAGTGTGACAAAGGTTTTGATTTTCCTAGGGTTATCTGTTATTAAAAGGTTATTAAACTGACCAAGTTTAAATGCCATCCAGCTGTCCGTTTGGAAATTATTGGTAAAAAATAATTTGTCTAAAAATAGGTAATTTTGTATGGGAGGTACCAGACGGGGTTGGTCGATATAGTCCATATTCACTCACGAGTCAAATTTGTGCATGTGTTCATCTCGCACAAAATTTTATTGAATTCAGTATTTTTACTAAAAAGATATGTAGGTAAAAATATGAGGGTTAATTCGGTCATTTGTATGGGAGGTACCAGAAGGGGTGTGACAAAGGTTTTGATTTTCTGGGGGTTTATCTGCAATAACAAGGTAATTAAACTGACCAAGTTTACATGCCATCCAGTTGTCCGTTTGGAAATTATTGGTAAAAAATAATTTGTCTAAAAATAGGTAATTTTGTATGGGAGGTACCAGAAGGGTTTGGCCGATATAGTTCATAGTCACTCACGAGTCAAGTTTTGGCATGTGTTCATTTCGCACAAAATTTTATTGAATTCAGTATTTTTGCTAAAAAGATATGTAGGTAAAAATATGGGGGTTTATTCGGTCATTTGTATGGGAGGTACCAGAAGGGGTGTGACAAAGGTTTTGATTTTCTGGGAGTTTATCTGTTATTACAAGGTTATTAAACTGACCAAGCTTAAATGCCATCCATCTGCCCGTTTGAAAGTTATGGGAGAAATATTAATTATCAAAAAATAGGTAATTTTGTATGGGAGGTACCAGAAGGGGTGGGGCAATTCTGCCCATTTACAATTATATTACTTTGTTATGGAAATTATTAATACTGAAAAAATTTCATAAGGATCAGTTAAGGTTTACTCGAGTTATTCAGCTTATCCCTCAGGATGACGGTAAAATTTTGAAATTCGTACCCCGGTAGCGACCCCTAAACCTTTAAGAAAAAAATTAAAAAAATTCACATAGAGTTTTTTTATACGTCTTAATAAAATTTTTGCTTGGCCCATGAAAAATTCCAAAAACATTTTTTTTTTGCCAAATAAGAATCAACCTAGTGCATAGTGTTCCTGTTGTTTGGTACTTTTGCAGTAATGTTCAATAGCTTCGTTACACTGTTACTCGTCAGAGTAGTTAAGCTTCTTTAAGTAATCATTGAGGAATCATAAGAATGATTAGCAAAAATTTCCGAAAATGGCGGATTGTCATTAGGCCTCCTTAAAAAAAATTTTAAAGAAGGGGAGTTTGTAAAAGAGGTGGACGTTACTTTAAGCCCCTCACATCAATTTTTTCTCTATAATTTTTCACGAAATGTCAAATACTAAGCTTGAAATGTTTAACCCTACGGTCCATAACCAGCTGGATGAACGGGAGTCCATAACCAGGGTACCCGGGTACCTAGTGCAGTTTTTTCGTTTATATTCAAATAAAATGATATATATCTGCACAGATTATTAGAAACGCTTAGTTTTTACATCTCACCTGTCCAAATTTCATGTTTGTAAGATAATACTGGTTTCTATAGGCATTTTGTACCTAATAGGCACAACAAAAGTAAACAGATGCAGCGCACAGACAAAGCTGCTCCAATTCGAGATATTTGGATAATATTGAACGCCAATCTCGCAAACTATTATGTGCCTACAGAAAATTTAACAATCGGCGAACAATTGTGTCCGTACAGCCGTAGAACGAAATTTACCTAGTATATTCCATCGAAGCCTGCGAAATACCCCAGTAGGAAGTGTCTGCAAGACATCCTCAAGGATAGGTACATGACCATAGTGAATCGTTGATGACTCGTAGGGGACCGTCCATACAAATCGTCGACGAAATTTCATACAAGTGTCTGCTTTGTCATGCACGACCTGATGAGCGACAATGTCGGTCAAATTGTCGTTGATTCCTAATTAAGCGACATGTTGCCCACACAATCATGCATGACCTAATGACCGACAATGTCGGTCAATTTGTCGTTACCAGTGCTTAATAATTTAAAATAACAAATGGAAGTAGTTTTATTGAACACGTGCGATTCATGAACCGCCACGCACTGCTTTTTCCAACAAACTTAAAATTTTTTACTTCTACTTTCCTCTCTTCGATTTTTTTATCGTCCCGTAACATTGAATTTTTTTTGTTTGATGCACGACAACATCAGTATTTTGACGGTCAGCTTGTCGTCCACCGAGTGTTTTGTTGACAAGTTAAATTTTTCTCATTTTGTCTTGAGGACAGCGTTGACGACAAAGTCGTGTATGACGATACTTTCTACTGGGACGGTATCAAGGTATGGTGGATATTCATATCCACCATAAAAATTCATATCCTCTTCATGGCCAAATATATGCTGGCAAACAAGACAGTGGTCGCGAAATTGGTGTAGGCGAAAGAGTAGTCAGAGATTTGGTTGGGCCATACCACTGTAGCGGACGTAATATCACCATGGACAATTTTTTTACGACGCTGCCCCTGGCAAAGCAGCTAATATCCGTCAAACTTAGCATTGTCGGAATACTGCGGCGAAACAAAGCCTATATACCAACAGAAATGAAAGACGATAAGAGGTGGACCATTGGGTCAAGCAAATTTGGTTTCCACGAGAAGGTGACTATGGATACAAACAGAGGGAAACAAATTCCGTAATAATGTTGTCGACTATGCATGATGATGCAACTGTAGAAGAAAACGGCAAACCAGAAATCATAAATTTTTATAATAACAAGAAAGGTGGCGTGGATGTTATGGACCAGCCGCTTCGGGAATATACCACACAGATCCACACAAAAAGGTGGCCTTTGTCGTTTTTCTACAATATGCTCGATGTTAGTGCTTTCGCTGCATACACTATATTTTATGAGAATAACACAACTGTTCCATATCAAACAACATGGAGAAAACGCTTTTTGCGTAAACTTTCTGAAGATTTGTGTGCTTCAATAACAGAAAAAAGCGTAACCAGTCGCCAAGTAACGCGCCACTTTTCCACCAAAACAGCAATTGAGAGCTTTTGGGGAAGACCAGTGGAGACGGTAACCTATACCGAGCAACCATCTACTTCTACTGCCGCTTCTACTAATGGCAGGAAGCCATTACGCTTCTTTGCCAGATAAAAGGAGAAGAAAGATGAGAAAAGTCTGCAGCGTTTGCAAGAAACCAGTTTGCGATCAACATACTAAAACAATATCAAAATGTTTTACATGTTTCAACAATGACTCAACATAATACATCAAATATTACAAATAAGTTAAAATATAAATAATTCAACTAAGAAACAATTATATTTCATATTTTACACATCAATAAACATTGTGAAACAAAATAAAGAAAAAACAAACGTTTTTTCTTTGAACTATAAGATAATTTGCACTAAGGTACCCGGGTACCCTGGTCATGGACCCCTGTATGCAAAAACATTAAACTCATTTTTTGGTTAATATATTTAACCAAATTTGATAAACTTTTTTCTAGTCTCTAAGTTTAGCCGAAATTTCTGATGATCCGAAGTTTCATGTTGATATCTTCAATATTATAGGAACAGCAGAACTTTAAAGTTCAAATTGTTACCCGGGTACCCGGTTATGGACCGTAGTATTAAAAGAGCACAGAACATTGCTGCATTTTTTAACCTCCAAAAAGGTGGGGTTTTTATGGGAGGTGGAAGTAGTTTTTGTCCGAAATCATTTCAGAACTCTCCGCTTAAAGAATAGAAGCTTGTATACCCAATTTCAGCTCGATTGTTCTTAAATTACTGTTGTTAGATCGGGGGCAGACGGACACCCCCCAAAAAAGGAGTTTATATGGGATGTGGAAGTAGTTTAGTCTGATCATGCTCATATTGGAACATAACCTCCGTCTAGATGATAGAAGCTTGCATACAAAATTTAAGCTGGAGAGCTGTTAAACTACAAATATAATAGCGGGGATAGACAGAGGTACACCCCAAAAAAAACGAGGAGTTTTTGTATGGGAGGTGGGGGTAGTTTTTGCCGATCTTGCATTTTTTAGAACTTACCCTCCACTTTGAGGGTATAAGATTCCATATTAAATTTCAGCTCAACTTTTCTAAAAATAGCCTATTTTGTATGGGAGATACCAGATTTGGGACCGGCCGTGGCATAGTGGTTAGAACACGCGACTACCATGCGGGAGATCGCAGGTTCAAACCTGGCTCCAGTCATCTTAAAAGAAAAAAAATAAATAAAATTTTCTTTCATTGTCGGCTCCCCTCGAATGTTGTTTGACAGCAACTTCGCAGTATTAAGCGTCGATTCAATCGTCGTGTCTAGTAAGAGCTTCTCAAAACAGTGACGTTCGCATTCGTCGATAAATAAGTAGGTGCCATTAGTTGTGAATCTAAAAATAGAAAGCGTGTTAATTCACAACAACGCGAGAAGCTATCCCATACCTCATTCATGGGGTGCAAAGGGAAATTAAGTAAGTTAAGATACCAGATGGAGTCGACCGATACAGTCCATTTCATTTCAGAGTCAAATTTCAAAAAGCTAATATCGTGAACAAATTTTGACCGCAAAATATGTCTGAATTCAGTGTACTTACAAAATAGATATGTATGTAAAACAATGAGGGTCAATTCAGCCATTAAAATGAGAGTTACCAAAAGGGGTGTGGAAAGGTAATAGTTTGCTGAGAGTTTATTAAATTGACCAAATTTAAATCTCCTCCAGTTGTCCAAAAATAGGTATGAATGGGATGTACCGGAATGGATGGTGTTATTTTATAATATACTAGTGGACCCGGCAATGCTTCGATATTGCCAAGTTGACTAATATTACAACATTTACTTAATATAATACACAAATATCAGAGCAGATTCTCACAGTTATAAAAGCTGCGCATATACCACTTTAAAACGTACTTTGGGAAAGCTTCCTTAACTCGGTAATAATATGTTTGGCTTGCTTTCTTAAAGGGATAATTTTAAGCGTTGATTTTATGCGCTCTGTAAACAATTCGTTACCCCAAGTAACTTCTTAATCAGGTAAAACGACAACGTTTTATTTTATGTCGAATGTTATTTCTCTTTATGACCATTGGCCCGTAGATCGGTTACTATCTGTACACCAAATTTCATTCCTCCAGGTTAAAAATATTAAAATTGTCGTCTGGAATTTTGTAATTGTAGCGCCGAATACAGTCTGTATATCAAAAATTATTTTTCTAAGGCTAAGATTGGATTTAAGAACGCCCCCTCCACCCACTGATTGAATATTTAGATTGCCTCCTTTTGTATGGGGCCAAAAAAAAGAATTTTCGGTCCACCACCCAAAACGTACCTTGACTTGTTTTATGATGAATCCCAAAAAAACTCGTGCCTGGGATAAGGATCCAGTGAGCTGGACCGTAATTAAAAAAAGTATTTTTTTTTTTGATTTTTTCAAAGATTTTTGATATTTATCTAAAGACAATATGTGCAATATTAGTATCATAGGAAAGAGTTTTTTGTAACGACATTTTTCTGAATTATATGCTATTTAATTCGCGAGAAACGAAATTCATATTAAGACAAGGCATATTTTTTCTTAATACACCGTGTCACAAGAAAACTGAATTGTATTTACTTCAAAAATTACTTAGTTGACGATGTAGGTCTTGCCGTGGAGATCAGAAACCTATACTTAAGATGTACAGTGTACACTAAAAAAGTTATTAGGGAAAAAAGCTGAAACACGTGTTTACTTAAATCGACTAAGGATAAACATATGTTAATCTGACATCTAATTCAGAAAAATGTCGCTACTAAAAACTTTAAAATACGTATTTTTGCAGAATATTCCTAAAAAAAAGGACTGGTCAGGACATTTGCGTTCATGTTTTTCATACCGTTGGATGCGTCTTTAAAAGCTCTTGCCTATGATACTAATATTAGGAATATAGTCTTTAGTTTAATAGCAAAAATCTTTGAAAAACTAAAAAAAAAAACATTTTTAAAAACGCTGCAGCTCACTGGATCTTAATCCTAGGCTCATAACTTTTTGAGATTCATGCCAAGGTCCATTTTGGGGGGGTGGACCGAGGGTACTTTTTTTGGTGAGTCGGTCTATTGTGCATAGTATTATCTATTTATTGTGTTGCATCTGACTAGGGCTAAAATACAAATAAAATTTCATTTGCAAATTTGAAATTTTATTGCCAAGTGCTATATTTGTATCAAATTATACCCACTGATTCAAATAAAAATTTGGTCAGCAAATGTCTATCTGGGGCTAAACTCTAAATTATCCACGTTTAATCCGCTCATTCATTTTTGTTTGCATATTCATATTTGTGTTGTCGAGTACTATCTGGGTATCAAATTGTATCTCTCTCTAGTTAAAAAAAAGTGTTGCGACGCCCAATCCGCTAATTGGGTCAACAATAAAAATTTCGTCTGCATATTCATATTCGCGTTGTCGGGTACTATACGAGTATCAAAATGTAATTCTCTAGTTCTAAAAAAAGCTTTGCCACGCCCACTAGCCCATTGGGTCCAAAATTAAAATTTCATCTGCGTATTCGTGTTGTCGAGTATCTATCTGGGTTTCAAATTGCATCTCTCTATCTCTTAAGACAGCTTTGCCACGACCACTCCGCCCACTGATCCCAAATTAAATTTTCGTCTGCCTATTTATATTCATGTTGACGACCACTATCTGTGTATCAAATTTTATCTCCCTAGATCTAAAAATATGTTTTGTCACGCCCACACCGCCTACAGGTCCAAAATTCGCGTTGTCGAATACTATCTTAAAAAAAAAACTTAATTTCCCTTTGCACCCCATGAATGAGGTATGGGATAGCTTCTCGCGTTGTTGTGAATTAACACGCTTTCTATTTTTAGATTCACAACTAACGGCACCTACTTGTTTATCGACGAATGCGAACGTCACTGTTTTGGGAAGCTCTTACTAGAAACGCCGATTGAATCGACGCTTAATACTGCGAAGTTGCTGTCGACAACATTCGAGGGGAGCCGACACTGAAAGAAAAATTTATTTATTTTTTTTCTTTTAATATGACTGGAGCCAGGTTTGAACCTGCGATCTACCGCATGGTAGTCGCGTGCGTATCAAATTTTATCTTCCTACGCCCACTCTGCTCATAGAGTCAAAAATTAAAAAAAAAAAATAAGTAAGAAAGTTGCAGTCGGGCTACCCGACTTACATATACCCACACCCTCAGTAAAACAAATAATTTTATATTATATTGATATTATTACTCGATTTCTAAAGTGGGCGTAGTAGTACATTTGTACGGGAGGTACCAGAAGGGGCGTGTCCAGACTTCCAGATTTTTTCCCAAAATTTTATCCTGTAATAGCCTTACTACATACAGAATTTGGGCACGATCGCGTTGGCTGTATTGATATTATTACTCCATCTCTGAAGTGGGCGGAAATGTACATTTGTATGGAAGGTACCATAAGGGGGCGTCGCTAGACTTCCAATTTTTTCTCCAAAACTTTATCCTGTGATAACTTAACAAAATACAGAATTTGAGCACGATCGTGTCTAGTGTATTGATATTATCACACCATCTCTAAAATAGGCGAAGTGGTACATTTGTATTGGAGGTACCAGAAAGGGGCGTGTCTAGACTTCCAGATTTCTTCTGCAAAACTTTATCCTGCTTGAACTTTACTAAATACAAAATTTGGGCACGATCGCGTTAGGTCTTTTAATAATATTAATCGATTTCTAAAGTGGGCGGTACCAGATGTGTATGGGAGGATAGGGCGTGGCTAGACTTCCAGTTTTTTTTTATCAAAAACTGTATCCTGCTATAGCTTTACAAAATAAAGAATTTCGGTATGATCGAGTTGGATTTAATGATATTATTACCATATCTCTCAAGTGGGCGGAAAGGTACATTTGTATGGGAGGTCCAGAATTTCCCATTTTTTCTAAAACTTAATCCTGTTATAGCTGTACTAAGTACAGAATTAGGGTACGATCCCGTTGGGTGTATTGATATTATTACTCGATTTCTAAAGTGGGCGAAATGATGTATTTGTATGGGAGGTACCAGAAGGTGCGGGACTATGTAGCTCATTTGCAATACCGTAAGTAGTTTTGGGAAAATATTAAGTCGTGCGAAATTTCGAAACATATGGTTGCGTATTTCGAAAGTTATCGTGCGTACCAGCCGGACAGCCAGACAGACGGGCATGGCTCAAACGATCTAAAAAGTCATGAATCGAATTTGGTTCAAGAAAAACTAGGGTCTAAAGTGACTCCTTCTATGTGTTTCACTTTTGGGTCGTGTCAAATGGTATATACCCTCATCCCTAAGAGTGATGGTATAAATATAGCCTACGGTAATTTCCACAAAGTACACTAACTGTCTTCCAAATTTCATTGAAGTTCAGTTCAGCCGGAAAGGTTTAAGATTCCTCTACCGAAACCTGTTAATAAATCAAAAATTGGTTGAAAACTGACAGAGTTACTTACTTACTTACTTAGCTGGTACTTCTATGCAATCCCAGTGGATTATATACCGCACGTAGAAAAATATTATAAGCGCCTCGATCTTCTGCGCTTCTTCTCCAGTTAGTCACACCGAGTTCTGTAAGGTTCTCAGTAACCTGGTCTATCCAACGGAGTTTTGGTCGCCCTCTTCTGCGCCGTCCATCGAGTTCATTGTCTAAGACTTTTCGAGCTGGAGCATTTTCATCCATGCGTACAACATGACCTAGCCAACGCAGCCGTTGCACCTTAATGCGTTTGACCACATCAATGTCAGTGTACAGGTCATACAGCTCATGATTCATACGACGCCGATACTCTCCGTTAACGATGATGGGCCCATATATTTTACGGAGTATTTTTCTCTCGAATACCGCCAGATCCGATTCATCCGCTTGTGTCATAACCCAGGATTCTGAGCCATACATTAAGACAGGTAGAACCAGTATCTGGTATAGCTGGAGTTTTGTTCGTCGAGAGGGGGCTCTGTCATTGAATCGCTTGCTTAGTCCGTAGTAGCATTTATTTGCAAGCAGGATTCTTCTCCGGATTTCTAGGCTGACATTATTTGCTTTATTGACGGGGGAGCCTAGGTAGACAAAGTTATCTACCACCTCGAAATTATAGTTGTCAACGTTCACGCAGTTTCCCAAACGAGTAGATTCTTTGTTCGTTGAAACTAATAACTTCGTTTTGTCCTCGTTCACCGTTAGACCCATTTTCGCTGATTCCTTCTGTATACCTGCGAAGGCTGCAGTCACATCCCGCAGTTTTCGACCGATGATGTCTACGTCATCAGCGTACGCGAGTAATATGTGGCTTTTGTTGAATATAGTGCCACTCGTGTTTACTGCAGCTTTTCTCATTATCATCTCCATCACAATGTTGAAGAGATCGCACGATAGACCGTCGACTTGTTTTAGGCCTCGTCTGGTATAGAATGGCTCCGTAAGGTCCTTGCCAATCTTCACTGAAAACTTCGTGTCAGTCAGCGTCATTCCGCAAAGACGTATCAGCTTCGCTGGAATACCAAACTCAGCCATGGCTTCAAGTAATTTCTGCCGTATCGTGCTGTCGAAGGCAGCTTTATAGTCGACAAAAAGATGGTACGTGTCGATCTGTTTCTCTTGGGTCTTTTCCAGGATTTGCCGAAGTGTGAAAATCTGGTCAGTTGTTGATTTTCCAGGTCTAAAGCTACACTGATAAGGCCCGATCAGGTTGGATAACACTGGCTTTAGTCTTTCACATAGCACACTCGACAGGACCTTATATGCGATGGGTAGAAGGCTGATCCCGCGGTAGTTGGAGCACACACTTGGATCACCTTTTTTCAGCACAGGACATAATACGCTAACATTCCAATCTTCGGGCATGCACTCTTTAAGCCAAACCGTGCGCAGGAGCTGGTGCATGCTCGTTATCAGCTCCTCGCCACCGGACTTGAAGAGCTCTGCGGGCAGACCGTCGGCACCGGCTGCTTTGTTGTTTTTCAGCCGCGATATTGCTCTTCTTACCTCGGCTTGACTTGGTGGTGGGCAATCTAAGCCATCGTCGACAATTGGCGTGATAACTTCACGTGCGCTGGCTTCTGGAACCAGCAGTTGCTGGAAGTGTTCTCTCCATATGTGCAGCACACTCTGCGTATCCGTGACCAGATTTCCATCACTGTCCTTACAGGTGGGGAGGCCATTACCGTATCCATTTGCTCTTACTTTCTGGTAAAATTTTCGGGCCTCACCTCTATCCCTGTATCGCTCTATATCCTCGTTCTCCCGTTCCTTTATCTGACGTTTTTTTCGCCTAAATAGCTGTCTCGCCCGTTTTGCTTTCTCCTTATGCCGTTCCCTAACAGCACGGGTTGCAATTGGCTGTAGCGTTGCCCTATAAGCAGCATCCAGTTCCTCAGACGCTATGCGACATTCTTCATCGTACCAGGATTCGTCTGAGCTCCGCTTTTCATATTCTAGCACGGTTGTTGCGGCGGTTGCCATGGAATGCGCAATATGCTGCCACTGTGTATCGGGAACGTCAGAAGTAGAGGCGTTGTGTCGTAAAAGTTGGAAGAGCTGGTCGGAGTAGGCAGTAGCTATCTCTGGGGTTTGCAGCTTCGCGATGTCCAGTTTTCTTTGTGTTTGGTTACATGCGTTTTTCGCTCTGCTCAATCTTGTGCGCACCTTGGCTGCAACCAGGTAATGATCCGAGCCAATATTAGCACCACGAATCACACGCACGTCCATGACACTAGATGCATGCCTGCCATCGATTACTACATGATCAATTTGATTTTTGGTGTTTTGATCGGGGGATAGCCAAGTTGCCTTGTGGATTTCTTTGTGCTGGAATCTGGTTCCACTCACTACCATGTTCGTTCCCGCTGCGAAGCTAACCAGCCTAAACCCGTTGTCTAACGTGTCGGTATGCAGGCTGAATTTACCGATCGATGGACCAAGAACATCTTCCCTTCCTATTTTTGCATTAAAGTCTCCTAGAACAATTTTAATGTCGTGGCCAGGGCAGTGGTCGTATGTTTCCTCTAGGCGCTCGTAAAATGCATCTTTAATCTCATCGTCTTTATCTTCCGTCGGGGCGTGTACACAAATCAGCGTGATGTAAAAATATTTCGCCCGGATGCGAATGGTGGCTATTCGGTCACCTACAGGGTTAAACCGCGAGACCAGGTGTCGAAGTCTCTTGCCGACTATAAAACCACATCCAAATTCGTGTCTTTCTGCATGGCAGCTGTAGAAGATGTCACAGTTCTTTCGTCGTGTGCATCCCCTGTCCCGTCCACCTCATTTCCTGTATGGCGGTGATGTCAGCCTTGTATTTGTCGAGGACATCCGCCAGTTGGATAGAGGCACCATCTCTGTATAGTGTTCGGACATTCCAGGTGCATATCCTTAAATCATGGTCCTTATATCGTTTGCGGGGGTCGTCAACATTTGGGGGGGGTTCTTGTTTTTTCTTTTCTTCGTGTTTTCATAATAAATTTTGTTTAAGGAGAGTGACTTATTAGGCCACCGCTCCCGATCCAAGTTTTTTGGGGCTGCCAAGGCCACAAGGAGAGCCTGTGTTGAGCTTCAGTAACTTTTGTTACCTACTTCCTAAGCCGCATCGGTGGTAGCATGCCGATTAGGTTACTCAACGTTTCGCCTTCTAACTCTAGCTAACTTCTAAGCGATTGCTTTGAAGTCATTGCCCGGGGAATAAAAAATATAACATGGTTTGTGAAACGTATGCCAATGTTTTGAAGGGGCTAAGAAATGTTGTACTCGATCAGACCACACTGAAGTAGTGTGTAGTCAAAGGCTGATGTAACAACAGAATATTAGATAAAGACCTTAAATGTAAGTAGCATGCTTAGGTGAAGGATAAGAATCGGTGGAAACTGCATTGAATAAAGTTATAGGTGAATCCTTCGATAGCAAACTGTATACATTGGCGGTAAGCATTGACATCGAAAGCGCCTTCAATAAAGTGAACCTTCAATAACTTGAACCAAACTAGTTTTATTTTGACCGGGCGATCCATAACTGAAACACCTAGTGCACCTGGCCCACTATGCTTATCCAAGCCAATCTACAATTCAAAACCAAAACAATCGTAATCGATGCTATGTCAGATAATTTAAATACTTTCCTTTCACATCAAATAACCGTGCTTTGGTATTCGATAGCACATAATCGTTACCGATGCTTAATAATCGATGTACGAGTGCATATGAACATTTGCTGTAAAAGTACTTGAAAACATACGCCTGCGTTTTATTTAAGATGGACGGGGGAAAGTTATTGGATTGATGTTTTTCTTTTCCTCTGTTAACAATAAGCAACGCATGAAAGCAAATTGTTTTCGGTCATTGGGTTAATGAATACATTTTATTTATAGCAAACATACCGTTATGTTTTGTATACCGTACATCATCGCATTGGACCCAATCAGCACAACAGTTTTAGGTCCAACAACTAAAAGAAGTGGCATTGCAATAAAAAAATTCATACAAAAACAATAAAATTTAATCAAAATAAGTTTGTGCGTTTAATGAATGTATTTTCGTTTATTTCCCTTTTGGTTTATAAAGAGCCAATGTGTATTGAGCTAGGTGAAACTGTGTGAGTTGATGGTAATAAATTTATGCGTATTTTATGCTTCTGATGGTTTTTTTTTTGTAAAAGTTATTTTATATTCAATACCGCAGAAAGGCCAATTTGAGTGATTTTTGTTTTTGCGAAAACATCAAGGATATATTGACAAGTTGAGTTGCTAACAATGGTGTTAGTTATAATATAATTAAAATGAAATGGTAATGAATTGAGAGCGTGCTGAAAATATACGTTTAAGTAGGCTTTTGGAGAGTTTATATTAGAGCCCTCTACAAATGTATTTGTTTTACTATGACATCAAATGGCTTACTGCAGTTCGCAATGCTTGCAAAACATTCTCGACCAAAATAATAGTTATTCATTATTTCGTAAATATCAAGAGGTGCATTGTTTGTGTTTTGATTTTTCAAACGAAACTAAAAACACTTTTTGCTCATGATAAGCTCTCTCGAAGTCACTTTAAAAGACAGTGGTATTACAGTACAATATGTTGGTTTAGTTGAGGAAAAACTACTATCTGCTTTATGTTCAAAATTTAGATGACAAGACATTAGATATGAACAAAACACAAATCTTTAATAGAAGGACATTTAAAACTTCGAGACCACACAATGTATACAACTACTCTGCCAGGAAAGTACATTTTCACAATAACAATAAAAAATGCAAATGTCTGGATACTTCTTTAAAATCTTTAAATAGCTCGTTTAAAAATTCGAGTGAGAAGTTGCATATTCCTGTCAAAAAAGTCCATCTTTCTACGTATATGTTTTCTTTTCCTATTTACCCCTTTGGCAGTGAAATACTGCAGGTAAGGCTTTTGCAAAGGAAAAATGAAAACGTAAATAGAACACACAAAAAAATATACCAACACTGAGAAGACGAAGAAGCACTTGTAACTTTTATCAATTTTCGAGGTACAAAAACCAACCTGTGTTATAAAGACGCGTATCTGAAAACTTTTTCAATACATATGGTAATAAGCTATTTACATGCGTGACAGATGTCTGTAAACGAAAAACAGGACATTGTTGCTGTTGCTGTCATCGTTATCATTTCAAATATTGATGCTGCATAAACAACATGTGTTAACAACGAGTCGCGTCCCCATTCCCATTACAGACTAAGGCATGTGGGGTGCGATTCGTAGACGAGGGAAAGAGGGTCATACAAAGGAACGTTATATTATGTTAGGATACTGTGTATGCAAATAGGATCTTTTGAGACTGCTATCTAAAAAACGGCTAAAAATGTTGAAGGGGTGTTAATATAAGTTTAGTTTTAAGGTGATATAAGTGGTTTTTTTTTAACGACTTTCAATCTATACATATAAAAGGCTAGGGTGACTGACTGATCACTTCCCAAAGGCTAAAGGTAGAACCTTAAAATCTTAAATGTTGTTCCTTTTATGACGTTGGCGCGCACTAAGAAGGTATTTTTGGAAATTTGGACTGTCGACGTAAAACTTACGACATCTATTACAGCTGTCATGCCGAAAAGCACCAATTTGGATGTGGATTTGTAGTTGGCGAGAGACTCAGACATCTTGTCTGGCTGGTTAGCTTCGCAACGGGAAGAAACATGGTAGTGAGTGGAACCAGATTCCAGCACAAAGACATCCACAAGGCAACTTGGCTATACCCCGATAGCCAGATGGCTGACATGCATCTAGTGTCATGGACGTGCGTGTGATCCATGGCGCAAATATTGGCTCGGATCATTACCTGGTTGCAGCCAAGGTGCGCACAAGATTGATGAGCAAAGAAAGCTGGACATCGCGAAGCTGCAAACCCCAGAGATAGCTACTGCCTACTCCAATCAGCTCTCACAACTTCTACGACACAACGCCTCTACTTCCGACCTTCCTGACACATATTGGCAGCATATTGCGCATTCCATGGCAACCACCGCAACAACCGTGCTAGGATATGATAAACAGCGCTCAGACGAATCCAGATACGATGAAGAATGTCGCTTATAGGGCAACTCTCCAGTCAATTGTAACTCGGACTGTTAGGGAAAGGCACAAAGAGACAGTAAAACAGGCGAAAATATTTATGCGTGAAAAACGTCAAATGAAAAACCTGTAAAACGAGGATATATAGCGATACAGGGATAGAGGTAAGGCCCAGAAAATAAAAACAAAAGGCTACGGTAATGGGCTCCCCTCCTGTACGGACAAGGATGGACATCGGGTTACAGACACGTAAAGAGTGCTGCCTATATGGAGAGATCACTTGTAGCAACTGCTGGTTCCACAAGGCAGCGCAAGTGAAGGTATCACGCCAATTGTCGACGACGGCTTATATTGCCCACCACCAAGTCAAGCCGAGGTAAGAAGAGCAATATCGCGGCCGGTGCAGACGGACTTCCGATAACGAGCATGCATCAGCTCCTTCGCATGGTTTGGCTTAACGAGTGCATGCCCGGTGATTGAAATCCAAGCATATTATGTCCTGTGCTGAAAAAAGGTCATCCAAGTGAGTGTTCTAACTACCGCCGGATCAGCCTCTTACCCATCGTATAAAAGGTCCTGGCAATGACCGGCCGTGGCATAGTGGTTAGAACACGCAACTACCATGCGGGAGATCGCAGGTTAAAACCTGGCTCCAGTCATCTTAAAAAAACTTGTTCTTTCATTGTCGGCTCCCCTCGATTGTTGTTGACAGCAACTTCGCAGTATTAAGTGTCGAGTCAATCGGCGTGTCTAGTAAAAGCTTCTCAAACATTGTCGTTCGCACTCGTCGATAAACTAGTAGGTGCCGTAAGTTGTGAATCTAAAAATAGAAAGAGTGTTAATTCACAACAACGCGAGTAGCTATCCCATATCTCATTCATGGGGTGCAAAGGAAAATTAATTAAGACTAAAGCCAGTGTTATTCAAGCAGGTCGGGGCTTAACAGTGTGTCTTTAGACCTAGTAAATCAACAACCAAATATTCACACTTGGGAAAGTGTGATACTGAGATACTGATCGACACGCACCATCTTTTTGTCGACTATAAAGCTGCCTTCGACAGCTCGATACGGCAGAAATTATTCGAACCCATGTCTGAGTTTGGTATTCCAACGAAGCTGATACGCCTTTGCGGAATAACGCTGAATGATGCGAAGTCTTCAGTGAAGATCGGCAAGCCATTCTATACCAGACGAGGCCTAAAACAAGGTGACGGCCTATCGTGTAACCACTTTAACGTAGTGATGGAGATGACAATGAGTAAAGCTGCAGTAAACTCGAGTGGCACGATATTCAACAAAAGCCACATGCTACTCGCGTACGATGATGACGTAGACATCATCGATATAAAACTGCGGGATGTGACTGCAGCCTTCTCAGGTATATAGAAGGAATCAGCGAAAATCGGTTTAACGGTAAACGAGGACAAAATGAAGTTATTAGTTTCAACGAACAAAGAATCTACTCGTTTGGAAAACTGCGTGAACGTTGACAACGCTAATTTCGAGGTGGTAGATTATTTTATCTACCTACGTCCTCGAAATCGAGAAGAATCATGCTTATTAATAAATGCTGCTACGGACTAAGCAAGCGATTTAATGACAGAGCCTTATCTCGACGAACCAAAATAAAACTGTACCAGATACTGGTTCTTCCTGTCTTAATGGATGTTCAGAATCATGGATTATGACACAATCGGATGAATCGGTTCTGACAGTATCCGGCTTTATACACACGTATAGTAAATGAAACACAGCAACTTAGGCGGTACGATGAAATTTGTGTGTGAACGATTGTGGACAACTAGAATGTCATTGCAGTTCGTTATCGTTATCCACATAACTCATATGCTATTGCATGATATCTTCACATAATATACTATGACCTTTATAAATAGTACATTGCCACACAATAATGTTTTTTTATGCTTCCTTACAATAAAATCAGAACAACTTATATTTTAAAAAAGATTTATTCGCAAAAGCCAAACCCTAATGACGAAATAAAACCGTGTAACAATATAGAAAAAGTGCTAGAAATTCACCTTGTGTAAAAAAATTGGTATGGCCATTAATTTAGTAGTGCAACCACCGTGACACAACGATTAATGCAGAAGTTCTTAGTTTTGGGGCTACTTTCACGTGCAATCCTCAAAATTGAGTCCCAAAATCATGTGTTATGGTAATTGTTTTTAGAATTTAAAGCATTGATGTGACAAAATTCTAAAAATCGCGTTAAAATAATAACAAACACGGAATACTTCATGCATTGTCTTGATGGCTAAAGAAACGTATAACTATGACGACAATTTTAAGCAATATAATGCAATGTGATAAAAAGAAGTAATTTAAAAAAATGTCGTACAACTTCATATGCAGAAAATCCATTACATCTCATGAGACACAGGGGAGAGTTCAACTGTGACATTACCAAGTGTATGTTTTTAACATTATGCCATAAAAACGGAATGGAATTCTTAAACCACAAAAGAAAACGTAGTGTTAAGCTAATTGCATGTGCTCACCTTTTTACAGTGCGTATGCTAATACTGTTTTTTTTTTCATCTTCTGACAAAGAAATGTATTGCTTGGAGTACATTTCCTGTCTATTCCCTTGTTTAATTTATCGCCATTATTTGAAAAACAACAAATCTCGAAAACACAGATGATATAAAAAAAATAACAGAAGACTCAAATTTGTATACAGGTACATGCATAACAAATACCATGCAGCATATTCTTTTTTTGACTCTATTATTGTTAATAGGAAAAGCGAATAAAAAAAGAACAATTCATAAATCAAATATTTGTTAAATATATGCCCAAAAAGTAGACAGCTAAATTTAATGCGGATGTCACGCTTACCTTCAACCCAACTCAGTATTTTGTACTTATTGAGTTAGTGCTTTAGACACACCCACATTAGATGAAAATGTGCCTATGTACACTGAATAGGTGTGTTAAGCATAAAAGGCACTTTTGCGTCATTTAAAAATACAACATCCGCATCCTATGTTAACATATTTTCAAACATGTAGATTGGATAATCTAACGTGTATGTGAAAGCATTTGTATGACTTTGTTTGTTGCGGATGTTCATGTTTGTTTTCATTGACGCGCCCAGCTACAGCAGTGTTGAACATTTAATAATTGCCATACCCCTGTTTACATGAAACAGTTTCGCCTACAAGCTACACAAAATGTGTTTTTTTTTTGTATTTAGCAAAAAATATATTCACATTTGTCTTTTTTTCCAGTGACGTAATATGTAAAAAATGGGACTTGCCTGAGATCAAATATCATTGTTATTTGTACAATTATTCTTTTTAAAATAGCTCAAATAACTCATTTCATCATACAAAATGGTTTAATTTTGGTGCAGTAAGAAAAGATATATAGAAAGTCAAGTCAAAATTGATATTAAAGTAAAAAATGTGAAAAAAAACATATTACAATGCGATTCCCAAGTCCTCCACTGGCTTGAATTATCTACGAACATGAGTCGACAATTTTGGGAGCAAGATGCCTGCAATTTTCAACTTTTTCTTCCATCCAGATGATACCAACTTCTTCTTTTTCGTAGTTGGTAGCAGCAACAGAAATCTATCTATCAGTAGCCGCACGTAAAAAAGAATTCCACGCGCTTTGGTCTTTTGCGCTCCGTAAATAGGGACCGGCCGTGGCATAGTGGTTAGAACACGCGACTACCATGCGGGAAATCCCGGGTTCGATTCTCGCCCCCAGTCATCTACATTTGTCTTTCATTGCCGGCCCCCTCAATGTTGTCGACAGCAACGTCGCAGTATAGTGTCGAGTCAATCGGCATGTCTAGTAAAAACTTCTCAAACAGTGACGTTCGCATTCGTTGATAAACAAGTAGGTGAAGTTCGTTGTGAATCTAAAAATAAAAAGAGTATTAATTCACAACAACGCGAGAAGCTATTCCATACCTCACTCATGGGGTGCAAAGGGAAATTAAGTAAATTAAGATAGTTGGTCACACCAAGTGTAGATAACAGCTCTTTCACCTGGTCCATCCAACGAAGTTTTGGTCGACCCCCCTGCGCCACCCCATGAATTTAATGACAAAAACCTTTTGAGCTGGAACATTTTTATGCATTTGTACAACGTGTCCAAGCCAGCGCATTCGGTCTATTTGAACGCATACAGCTCGTGGTTCATTAGACGAAGGTACTCGTCGTTAACGATGCGAAGTATTGTTCTCCCGAAGACTCCCAGAATAGATTGATCCGCTTGTGTCATTACCCAGGATTCTGCGTTGTAAAGCAAGACAGGTAGGATCACATTCTGGTAGAGTTGTATCTTTGCTCTTCGAGAGAGCGCTTTGTCATTATATCGCTTGCTTATCGCATTGCAGCAGAGGTTTGCGATCAATACTCGTCTTTTGATTTTCAGGCTGTCATTAACATTTTATTTTATGGCGGAGCCAAGGTAGACAGAATCATCTACCACTTCAAAGTTATAGTTGTCAAAGTTCACGCAGCGTCCCAGACAAGTTCGTTAAAACAAATAACTTGGTTTTATCACCAGACCCATTTCCGCCGACTATTTTTCAATGCTCGAAAGAGCTGCAGTAACATCCCGCAATTCACGGCCAAAAATATCTATATCATTGGAGATGCAAGATGGTACCATTTATGTTAACTGCAGCCTTCCGCATGATCATCTCAATTACGATGTTAAACAGATCGCAAGACAGACTATCGTCTTGTGTAAAGCCTCGCTTGGTAGAAAATGGCTCTGTCAGATTTTTGCCAATTGTTACTGAAGACTTCGTGTCGGTCAGAGTCATCCCGCAAAGTCGTATTAGTTTCGCGAGGATACCAAACTCAATAATTTCTGTTGTTTTGGACAGTCCAATGCAGCTTTGTAGTCTATAAACAGATGGTAGGTGTCTATCTGCATTTCTGGTGTCTTCTCCATGATTTATTGTAGTGTGACTATCTGGTCGGCCGTGGATTTAACAGGTCTAAAGCCACACTGATTAGGTTCAACAGTTTCGCTAGAAAGAGCTTTAGTCTTTCACATAACACACTAGACAGGACATTGTATGCGATCATCGGGCATGCATTCCTTGAGCCAAATCGTGTTTATTAACTGGTGCATGTTGCCAGCTCATTGCCGCCGACTTTTAAAAGCTCTGTCGGTAGTCCATCTGCTCCCGCAGCTTTACTGTTTTTTAGAGCCTTACGATCGCGGTGCTGATCTCATTTTGGACAATCTACTCCGTCGTCTATGAACGAAAGTGTTCCCTTCATTTTTGCAACACACTGAGTGTCCGTGACCAGATTTCCGTCGCTGTCCATACAGTTGGGGATCTACTGTTCCAAAACGTTTGTTTTTAACCTTTTGGTAAAACTTTCGGGTTTTACCTCTATACGATATCCTGGCTTCCTCTTTTTTTCCACAGACGCTTTTTCCGTCTGAAAAGGCGTTTCATCTCCCTCCTCTTCTCATTATAACGCTCCGTCACCGCACGAGTCGCCTTAGGCAGCAGTTTTGCCTTGTATGCAGCATCCATTTCCTTATGCGACATCCATTATCGTACCAGGGTTTGTCTAACCGTGGTTTTTCATAACCCAGTATGGTCGTTGTGGCAGTGGTCATAGAATTCGCAATATGCTGCCTCTTTGGTGTCGGGAACATCAACCCCCCTAAGGGTTTGTTTGAAGTAATTGAGAAGAAAAGCTATCTCGGTAGTATGTCTACCTTTCCTTTGCGTTTGCTTACGATTGTTTTTTGCACTACTTAATCATGTGCGTACCTCGGCTGCTACTAGGTGGTGATCCGAGTCAATATTTGCACCGCGCATCACACGCACGTCCGTAACGCTTGAGATATGCCACGTGATCAATCTGATTTCTTGTATTTTGATCAGGAGATATCCATGTTGTCTTGTGGATATCTTTATGCGGGAATTTAGTTCCACTCACAACCATGTTTCTTGCCGACTAACCTGTCTAAATCCGATATCGGAGGTGTTGTTGTGTAGACTGAATTTTCCGACTGCTGAACCAAGAGCATCTTCCATTCCTATTTTAGCATTCAAATCTTCCAGAACAATTTTAATGTCATGTGCAGTGCAGTAGTCATTTATCTCCTACAGACGCTCATAGAATGCATATTCAATGTCATCGTCATTGTCTTCCGTCCGGGCGTGTACACTAATCAACGTAATGTGAAAATATTTCGGCCGGATGCGAATAGTGGCTATTCGGTCAATTACAGGGTTAAACCGCGAGACCAGTTGTCGAAGTCTCTTTCCGACTATGAAACCACACCCAAATCCGTGTCTTTCTGCATGGCAGCTGTGAAAGTTGTCACAGTTCTTTCGTCGTGTGCATCCTTGTCCCGTCCACTATTTCATTTTCTGTATGGCGGTGATGTCAGCCTTGTATTTGTCGAGGACATCCGCCAGTTAAATAGAGGCACCATATCTGTATAGAATTCGAACATTCTTATACTGTTTGCGGGGGTCGTCAACATATTTGGGGGGTTCTTGTTTTTTCTTTTCTTCATGTTTTCATAATAATTGTTTTATTTAAGGAGAGTGGCTTATTAGGCCACTGGGCTGCCAAAGCTACTAAAAGAGTCTCTGTGTACCAACTTGGATATGACAATATGGGACATACCCCCCTTAGGGCACGGTGAGGCCTACCTTACCACCTCTGCTACTCCCGGTTACAATGCAACCCACAAAAGAGCCCGAAGACTTTATCAGTAATTTCGGTATCAACCAGACAGACAGCGTGACAGCTTGATGCTCTCAAAATGGAGTCTACACAAACCGATCATGCTTGAACAAGTCCTGGGGCTCCCGATCCTCACCCTACCGACCTTACTCACCGGTGGGGAAGTTTTGCAGAGAAGCTGCTACCAAAAATGCAGCGATTTCGAATATAATTTAAATGGTTATTACGCAGAAATTTTTTGAGGCAAGGGACTTTGTGCTTGGGGATAATATAGCACTCCCAATACAAAGATTTTCATACATTTTAGACAATATAACCTTTTTCAAAGGAAAAGGGAAGATTGTGGTATTAAATATGCATAAATACGTGTCAATAGTTGATTTGAAAAACTAAAATTAAGTGATGAACTTTTATTGAATATCTAATTTTTTTTAATTTTAAAGTAATAGATATTCCACAGGATTGGCAATTTACATCATTCACAAAACAAGCAAATAATGAGTTTATAATCTTCTTATTTTACTTTCTATCAGTTTTGCTTCGTATTGTTCGCTTCTCCGCAAAATGTTGGTCAATTATTATATTTTTTTCGTTTATAAAAAAACCACTCAACGTTAATGGAATTTAAATTGCTTTGTTTCTTTTTCTTACTTTTCTTCTGCATTTTTTTTTCAATTGAATTGCCGAAAACAATACTAATTAGCAGTATGCGTCATTAACATAAACTACTTACATAGGAAATTAACGCTGAAAGAGATTGGTATGCAGTCGCAGCTATTAAAAAAATTTCGTTTGCAAACTTTAGATGATGATTGCCAAAACTCCACATATTTTTGTAGTCAAACATTACGACATTTTCTTTGACAAACTGAAATTATAATATTATCTATTGATAAGATGAAAACATAGTACAGGCAATAAAACTAGTATAAACATTTCATTAAGAATATCTTTGTGTAGAAATCTGGTACACTCGCTACATTTTGATTGCTGATGCGAAGTTAACTAAATATTTTAAGTCGGTTATCGGAGGTTGGGTGCCGTTGGGGATGCCGTTGCATCTCAAGCCGACTCACAACCTCCTTCGGAGTGGCAACCAGCAAACGAAATAAGGACAATTATTTAAGATATGCACCTGGAACGTCCGGACTCTCTATAATGAAGGTGTCACTATCCGACTGGCGGATGTCCTCAAAAAATATAAGGCTGACATCACCGCCATCCAGGAGATGAGTTGGACAGAACAAGGATGCTAGCGACGTAAAAATTTCGACATCTATTACAGCTGCCATGACGAAAAGCACGAATTTGGATGTGGATTTGCAATTGGCCAGAGACTAAGACATCTTGTCTCTCGATTCAACCCTGTTAGTGATCGAATAGCCGCAATCCGCATCAAGGCGAAATATTTCTACATCACGCTGATTTGTGCTCATGCCCCGACGTAAGATAAAGATGCATATTACGAGCGCCTAGAGGAAACATACGACCGCTGTCTTGGCCACGACATTAAAATTGTTCTGAGAGACTTTAATGCAAAAATAGGAAGGGAAGATGTTCTTGGTCCATCTATCGGTAAATTCAGCCTGCATACCGACACGTCAGACAACGGGTTTAGACTGGTTAGCTTCGCAGCAGGAAGGAACATGGTATTCAGTGGAACCAGATTCCAGCACAAAGATATCCACAAGCCAACTTGGCTATCCTCCTATCAAAACACCAAAAATCAAATTGATCATGTGGTAATTTATGTCAGGCATGCATCTAGTGTCATGGACGTGCGTGTGATCCGTGGTGCTAGTATTGGCTCGGATCACTACCTGGTTGCAGCAACGGTGCGCACGGGGCAACACTACAGCCAATTGTAACCCGTGCTATTAGGGAACGGCACAAGAAGAAAGTAAAACAGGCGAGACAGCTGTTTAGGCGAAAAAAACTGCAGATGAAGGAACGAGGATATAGAGCGATACAGGGATAGAGATGAGGCCCGATAATATTACCAGAGAGTAAGAGCAAAAGGCTACGGTAATAGGCTCACCTCCCGTAAGGACAAGAATGGAAATCTGTTCGCAGAGTGTGCTGCCCTAATGAAGAGAACACTTCTAGCAATTTGCTGGTTCCAGAAGGCAGCGAACGTGAAGGTATGAGGCCAATTGTCGACGACGGCTTAGATAGCCCACCACCAAGTCAAGCCGAGGTAAAGAGAGCAATTTGCGGCTAAAAAAGCAGCAGGTGCTGACGGACTTCCGGCAGAGCTCTTCAAGTCCGGTGGCGAGGAGCTGATAACGAGCATGCACCAGCTCCTACGCACGGTTTGGCTTAAAGAGTGCATGCCCGACGATTGGAATTTAAGCGAATTATGTCGTGTACTGAAAAAATATGATCCAAGTGTGTGCTCCAACTACCGCGGATTCAGAATTTTACCCATCGCATATAAGGTCCTGTAGAGTGTGCTATGAGAAAGACTAAAGCCAGTATTATCAAACCTGATCGGGCCTTATCAGTGTGGCTTTAGACCTGGTAAATCAACGACAGACCAGATATTCACACTTCGGAAAATCGTGGAAAGACCCAATGAAACAGATCGACACGTACCATCTTTTCGTCGACTATAAAGCTGCCTTCGAAAGCCCGATACGGCAGAAATTACTCGAAGCCATGGCTGAGTTTGGTATTCCTTATACGTCTTTGCGGAATGACGCTGACTGACACAAAGTCTTCAGTGAAGATTGGCAAGGATTTTACGGAGCCATTCTACATCAGACGAGGCCTAAAACAAGGCGACTGCCAATCGTGTGACCTCTTCAACGTAGTGATGGAGATGATAATTAGGAAAGCTGCAGTAAACACGAGTGGCACGATATTCAACAAAAGCCACATGCTACTCGCGTACGCTGATGACGTAGACATGATCGGTCGAAAATTGCGGGATGTGACAGCAGCCTTCTCACTTATACAAAAGGAATCAGCGAAATTGGGTCTAACGGTGAATGAGGACATAACGAAGTCATTAGTTTCAACGAACAAAGAATTTATTCGTTTGGGAAACTGCGTGAACGTTGACAACTACAATTTCTAGGTGGTAGATAATTTTGTCTACCTAGGCTCCGCCATCAACAAAACAAATAATGTCAGCCTCGACATCCGGAGAAGAATCCTGCTTGCCAATAAATGCTACTACGGACTAAGCAAGCGATTCAATGACAGAGCCCTGTTTCGGTGAACAAAACCCCAACTATACCAGATACTGGTTCTACCTGTCTTAATGTATGGTTCAGAATCGTGGGTAATGACACAAGCGGATAAATCGGTTCTGGCTGTATCCGAGAGAAAAACACTCCGTAAAATATATGGGCCCATCATCGTTAACGGAGATTATCGGCGTCGTATAAATCATGAGCTGTACGAGCTGTACACCGACATTGACGTGGTCAGATGTATTAAGTTGCAGCGGTTGCGTTGGCTAGGTCATGTTGTGCGGATGGACGGAAATGCTCCAGCTCGAAAAGTCTTCGGCAATGAACTCGATGGACGGTGCAGAAGACCGCGACCAAGACTCCGTTGGAAAGACCAGCTTACTGAGAACCTTACAGAACTTGGTGTGACTAACTAGTCAAGAAGCGCTGAAGATCGAAGCGCTTATGATATTTTTCTACATGCGGTATATAATCCAGTGGGATTGCAAATAGGTGCCAGCTAAGTAAGTAAGTAAGCAGTTGGAATCTAGTGTCTAACATCGTCACAGTTGACGAATCATGGATCGAAGCATATGAGCCCGAAAAAACACCACTCGACCGTATGGGTCATTGAAGATGAGCCAAATCCAGTAAAAGTTGTCCATGGAAGCACATCGAAGCAAATGATCCCGCTATTTTCGGTATAATCATCAGATATAGTCATGTGGCCACACTGTCTTTAGTGAAATGTTGGACGGTATACCACCGTCTGTTTGGCAACCGTGTTCAATAAAATATGGAAAAACAGCAATATGCTGATCACTTTATATGGTAAAATTAAATGCATTTTATTCTTAAATTCAGCTCACACTCAATTTCATAAAATGCGCAACATTTTATGAAATATTCTCTGTACATAATTATATTTATGGTACGAGTAAATATTTTCTTTGAAGCGCTTATACATAATGGATAATCATCTGTAAAAAAAAAACATACTGTTCAGTATATAATTTTATCGAGTCCTGTATCAATATGTATTATCACCTTTCAACAAAATGTATACAAGTTAAAAATAAGTGTTAAATGAACCATGAGTAAAATATACGCACTGCGGCATTTATGCATATCCGGTTGCACAGAGAGCGAGCTGTTATTTTGAGTTATGAATTTGCACGCCACATCGTGATTCTTAATTAACTTTGCTGTATTGATATAATTATATCAGAGTGTATAACTACCATTATGCCAATTATAAGTCTGAATGGGGTTATAAACTACAAAAGTGGTCACAGTAGAATATGTGGGTATTCGTAATATTTATGTACACATTCGCGTTAACACACTAGGGTGACTGCTATCCATGTTGGCTTGTGGATAGAAGTACTATAATTTTGTTTTCTAATATCTAATATTGAGTTAATCCAGCAAAACTCCAGTTACATCTTTTGGCAAGTGACAAAAAGTTCATTTCGAGATATTCGCCTTCAAAGCTTCAAATTCTAGTACAAATGCTGGTATTACTTGAACTGTTTTTCGGCTAGATATCACAACTGGTAATACAAATTGATCTCATCACATATAGACTTGCACCCCTCAGTGGTTCAGTTTCGTGATAAAAAAAGATTCCTTCCTATTTGGGCGAATTTTTTTTTTACTACTCATTGAACAGTTTCAGGAAATCTAATGCACATATGCATATACTTAAAACCGAATATACAGCAAGATTGTATTATATTTCCATTAAAATGTTTCTATATCTTTCGTCTAGAAAAATGGATCGCTGTTTCGCACCTCAAAGTAAATAAAAATTTATGAACTGTTTTTACATTAAAATACATACAAATTTGTTTGATGTTCATCAGGGTACCCTATGGCGTATGAGGTATAGAAAACTTAAAGATTCCACATACGCTCAAAGTGTGGTAACTCATAACTGGCATGATTGGGATCAACATTAACCTTACATGTAGGTAAAACACGCGATTACCATGCGGGTGTCCTGTGTGTGAGGCATGTCACAGTCATCTACATAACAGTAACCGCCAGCACATCGATATTGAAGAAAGCTATTTCTAAGTAGTCGACTCAATCGGCAAGGCTGATAAAACATTCTAAACATACCATACTAAAAAATATGGTGTAAGGAGTCCTTTTGAAAGTCTCTATCCCGTTGTTAGAAGATCTCCTATATCCCAATGTGAGAAGATCTCCTATATTTCACTCAAAAGTTGGCATAAGGCTCGTAACCATTTTGAAATTTTGGGCCGATTAAACAATGCCATTTTTGCTTACCATATAAATTACTTGACCGTGTAATGAAAGGATAGGTTCCAAATATCGATCGATTGCAGCGAGGAGCTAATAGTTCTATTTGACGAGAATTTTTGATTTTATGATTTTAGATAATCGACAGAACCTGTTTAATTTCGAAGAAATTCGTAATATAATTCTATAGAATGTTTGCTGATATCGATAATACCGACCTTAAATGCCTCGTTTTATTTGCTATAATTGAATATTTTTAACCTAACCCTACGGGTAGGAGTGTATATATCATTTGATACGATCCAAAAGTGAAACACATAGAAGGAGTCATTTTAGGACCTAGGTTTCTTTGCTCAAATTCGATTCATGACTTTTAAAGTAGTTTGACGCGTGTCCGTCTTTCTGTCAGCCTTTCCGGCTGATACGCACGATAACTTTCAAAAGACGTAACAAATTGTTTTGAAACTTTAAATGGGATAAATTTAAATTCCTAAACTACTTATGGCCTTCTGGTACCTCCCATACAAATGTACCACTCCGCCCACTTTCGAAATTGAGTAAAAATATCAATACACCCAACGCGGTCGTGCTCCAATCCCTTATTTAGTAAAGCTCAAGCAGGTTAATGGGACTTTGCCCAGAGGCTGAAAGATACTGATTGTCACTCACTTCGGAGTGACCAGAATCGATTCCTTTGTGGCACTGTCCAAGCAGCTAGCTACTTCCGGTCTTAGACCAAGTATTCCCTGGGCAATGACTTTAAAGCAACCGCTTTGAAGTTAGCTAGAGTTAGAAGGCGAAATGTTGAGTAACCTAATCGGCATGCTACCACCGATGCGTCTTAGGAACTAGGTAACAGAAGTTACTGAAACTCAACACAGGCTCTCTTAGTGGCTTTGGCAGCCCCAAGAAACTAAGATCGGGAGCGGTGGCCTAATAAGCCACTCTCCTTAAACAAAATTTTATTATGAAAACACGAAGAAAACGAAAAACAAGAACCCCCCCAAATGTTGACGACCCCCGCAAACGATATAAGGACCATGATTTAAGGATATGCACCTGGAATGTCCGAACTCTATACAGAGATGGTGCCTCTATCCAACTGGCGGATGTCCTCGACAAATACAAGGCTGACATCACCGCCATACAGGAAATGAGATGGACGGGACAGGGATGCACACGACGGAAGAACTGTGACATCTTTTACAGCTGCCATGCAGAAAGACACGAATTTGGATGTGGTTTCATAGTCGGCAAGAGACTTCGACACCTGGTCTCGCGGTTTAACCCTGTAAATGACCGTATAGCCACCATTCGCATCCGGGCGAAATATTTTAACATTACGCTGATTTGTGTACACGCCCCGACGGAAGACAAAGACGATGACATCAAAGATGCATTCTATGAGCGCCTGGAGGATATATATGACCGCTGCCCTGCACATGACATTAAAATTGTTCTGGGAGATTTTAATGCTAAAATAGGAAGGGAAGATGCTCTTGGTTCAGCAGTCGGAAAATTCAGTCTACACAACAACACCTCCGATAACGGATTCAGACTGGAAAGTTTCGCGTCGGCAAGAAACATGGTTGTGAGTGGAACCAGATTCCCGCATAAAGATATCCACAAGGCAACCTGGATATCTCCCGATCAAAATACAAGAAATCAGATTGATCACGTGGTAATTGATGGAAGGAATGTCTCAAGCGTTATGGACGTGCGTGTGATGCGCGGTGCAAATATCGACTCGGATCACCACCTAGTTGCAGCTAAGGTACGCACACGATTAAGTAGAGCTAAAAACACTCTTGATCAAACGCAAAGGAAGCTAGACATCAAAAAGCTGCAGACCACTGAGATAGCCAATGCCTACTCCAACCAACTCTCTCAATTACTCCATACAAATCCCCCTAGTTCTGATGTTCCCGACATGCAGTGGCAGCATATTGCGAATTCTATGACCACTGCCGTAACAACCGTACTGGGATATGAAAAACCACGCTCAGACAAGCCCTGGTACAATGACGAATGTCGCGAAATGTCTGAGGAAATGGATGCTGCATACAAGGCAAAACTGCAGCCAATGGTGACGCGTGCGGTGACGGAGCGTTATAAAGAGAAAAGGAGGGAGATGAAACGCCTGTTCAGACGGAAAAAGCGTCTGTGGAAGAAAAGAGAGAGCCAGGATATCGAAAACTACAGGGATAGAGGTGAGGCCCGAAAGTTCTACCAAAAGGTAAAAAGTAAAGGTTTTGGAACAGGGATCCCCACCTGTAAGGACAGAGACGGAAATCTGGTCACGGACACTCAGAGTGTGCTGCAAATATGGAGGGAACACTTTCAATCTCTTCTCGTTCCCGAAGGCAGCATAAGTGACGGAATCGCACCAATCATCGACGATGGAGTAGATTGTCCACCACCGAGCCAAAACGAGATCAGCACGGCAATTGCCCGGCTTAAAAATAATAAAGCTGCGGGAGCCGATGGACTGCCGGCAGAGCTTTTTAAAGCCGGCGGCGATGACCTGGTAACATGCATGCACCAGCTCATAAACACGATTTGGCTCAGGGAATGCATGCCCGATGATTGGAATCTGAGTGTCCTATGTCCCGTGCTTAAGAAAGGCGATCCTAGTGTGTGTACCAACTATCGCGGGATTAGCCTTTTACTCATCGCATACAAGGTCCTGTCTAGTGTGTTATGTGAAAGACTAAAGCCCCTCCTGGCGAACCTGATTGGACCTTATCAGTGTGGCTTTAGACCTGGTAAATCCACCACCGACCAGATATTCACGCTACGACAAATCCTGGAGAAGACCCAAGAAATGCAGATCGATACCTACCATCTGTTCATCGATTACAAAGCTGCGTTTGACAGTCCGATACGACAGAAATTGTTGGATGCTATGGCTGAGTTTGGTATCCCCGCAAAACTAATTCGACTCTGCGGGATGACACTGACTGACACGAAGTCTTCAGTGAAAATTGGCAAAAATCTGTCAGAGCCATTTTCTACCAAGCGAGGCTTTAGACAAGGCGATAGTCTGTCCTGCGATCTCTTTAACATCGTAATGGAGATGATCATGCGGAAAGCAGCAGTAAACAGGAATGGCACCATATTTAACAAAAGCCACATGTTGCTCGCGTATGCTGATGATATCGATATTATTGGACGTGGATTGCGAGATGTTACTGCGGCTTTTTCGAGCATCGAAAAGCAGTCGGCTGAAGTGGGTCTGGTGATAAACGAGGACAAAACCAAGTTTTTTGTTTCAACAAACAAAGAGTCCACTCGTCTGGGACGCTGCGTGAACGTTGACAACTATAACTTTGAAGTGGTAGATGATTTTGTCTACCTTGGCTCCGCCATAAACAAAAATAATAATGTCAGCCTCGAAATCAAAAGACGAGTATTGATCGCAAACCGCTGCTACTATGCGCTAAGCAAGCGATTTAACGACAAAGCGCTCTCTCGAACAACAAAGATCCAGCTCTACCAGACTCTGATCCTACCTGTCTTGCTCTACAGCGCAGAATCGTGGGTAATGACACAAGCGGATCAATCTATTCTGGGAGTCTTCGAGAGAAAAATACTTCGCAAAATATTTGGACCCATCATCGTGAACGGCGAGTACCGTCGTCGAATGAATCATGAGCTGTATGAGCTGTACAACGACATCGACGTGGTCAAGCGCGTTCAAATAGACCGAATGCGCTGGCTTGGACACGTTGTACGAATGGACGAAAACGCTCCGGCTCGAAAAGTCTTCTGCAATAAACTCGATGGGCGGCGCAGGAGGGGGCGACCAAAACTCCGATGGATAGACCAGGTGACGGAAATGTTAAGTAAGCTTGGTATGACGAACTATCTACGGAGCGCAAAAGACCGAAGCGCTTGGAATGGTTTTCTACGTGCGGCTACTGATAGATGAATTTCTGTTGTTGCTGCCAGTAAAGAAGAAGAAGAAGAATACTTTTGTAAGGCACTTGTTAAACCTTTATATGTGAGATATGTGAGAATATTGATATTTTCCTCCTTACCTAATTACTGTATCAAACATGTGTATCAAATTAGAGAGTGTGAGTCCTTATTAATAGACATAACATATATCTTAAAACACCTAAGGGTCAACAACTAATTAAATAATTATAATAATTCATTGCAACAGTAGCGAACTATAAGACTTTAATGTTAAGTAGTTAAATGCTTATTACGGAGGATGAGCAGTAACTATTTGGATTTGATATTTATATGCTAGGCACACAAAGAAATACATTCTCAACCTTATACAAATATCAGATACATTTCAGTTAAATTTAATATGGAAACGAAATGTCATCTGCCTGTGTTTGGTTAAGACGTTTCTGTGACGCCGATACAATATATATACATACCTATAAATTTACATATAGACTATTAAATAAGATACTTATCCCTCTCTCTCTTTTCAAATTTGCCATGAAATACTACAGTATTACTTCAATGCCAGCAGGTGGTAGAATCTATAAAATTGTCGCTGTTTGGTGTTGGGTATAATCGCCTTATGATGTTGACTGGAGTTCGCGTTCATTCATGATACCTTTAAAGAAATAAGAAAACAAGTAGCAATATTAAAATAAATGTATTTGCATCTAAAATACTTCATAGAAAATTATTCAATTTGCCACTTTCTATATAACCGCTGAAAGTATTATATACACATTTACTATAAGAAACCACATTTTCGTAAAATATAAAGCTATGATATATAGTTAAATAGATGCAATTTGTATTTCTTACTATACTTGTTGCCTTAATATGGTGCAGCATCTCAGCACATTTACCTGTATATAATTTTGCTCGCAAAAGCTTTAGCGACAACAATGATAATCACAAAGGCTTTTGCCATACATACATACATACATACATACATACATACGATACAACAGTGCAGGTAAGCAGCAGTGTACATAAACAATGTTAATAATATTGTAAACAGTTTCTTACAATGTTGCTGCATTTAGTGACTTGAAGTATATTCTTTCCTCTTAAGAATATCCTTGTTCTCCTTGTTGTTGGACTTCATTCATCGACGATGACATTTACTATCATTTCTCTGGAGGCTATCATCTCGCCAAAGTACCTGACGTACAAGCAAATCCCACTAGTATACAATTGGCTTAAGCTCTGCAGGTGGGGTTGTACACGCAGTTGACATTTTATGTTGTAGTACATCATGCGTTTCTTGTCATCTAGGATTTTGTTTTTCGAGCCGTCCCTCTTCTTCTATTAGAGTGAAGAAGCATAACCCAATGGGGCAATGTTCTACAAAACTGTTATTTAAGTACCCTTGTACTTTATTGTTTTTTCTATAAATATGATTTTAATACCCTTTTACACAGCAGACTATAAGAGCGTCATCAGAATAATGATGTAAAATTGCGTAGTTGAATTGATTTTAACGGCATTGCCAATCAGGACCAAACGATGATAGATAAGCAAGTGAAATGGGAGTGTAGAGAGAAGGGTAACATAAAGGAAAGTATAAAGATCGTATAAATTTGTAATTTTTCCTTTATAACATCTGTTAATAGGAAACATGTAATTAGGCGAAAATATACTTAAAAAAAACAGCATGAATGAAGTACAAGATAGCTTCAGGTGTTATTAAGAATCAACACGCATCTACAACATTTTAGAGACGAATCCTAACATCAGCTTGATAAGCTTTTACTAGACCGATGAAAAAATAAGTAGATGAAAGAGACTGAAAACATTTCTTGGTCTCATGCATGATAGTCTCGTGCTCTAACTATTATTCCACAGGTCAGACCTGTTCTGTATAAACTGAGTCCTTTCTTAAGGAAATCGATAGAGTCCTGAGTCCTTTCTTAAGAAATCCTCTTTAGAATTTAAAATTTTTGTTTGAGCGCCCATCAAACTCCAACCGTGTGTCCGATTTTGTTAAAATGTACCATATTCATGGAAAGAATAAAACCAGTGAAATTTGCAAAAAGAAAACTAGTTCAGAAATTTCTGTCAGGCGTTTTCATCTTTAATTCATCCATCAGTAGCCGCACGTAGAAAAGTATTTTAAGCACTTCGGTCTTTTGCGCTCCGTAGATAGTTCGTCACACCAAGATTAAATAACAGTTTATTCACCTGGTCCATCCAACGAAGTTTTGTTCGCCCCCTCCTGCGCCGCCCATCGTTATTTTGACGAAAACCTTTCGAGCTGGAACATTTTATCCATTCGTACAACGTGTCCAAACCACCGCATTCGGTCTATTTCATTGACTACTTCGATGTCATTGCACAGCTCATACAGTTCATGATTTATTCGACGACGGTCCTCGCCGTAAACAATGATGGGTCCAAATATTTTTCGAAGTATTTTTTTCTTGAAAACTCCCAGAATAGATTGACCCGCCTGAGTCCATACTTTGGATTCTGCGCTGTAGAGTAAGACTGGTAGGATCATTGTCTGGTAGCGTTGGATCTTCGTTTGTGGAGAGATGGTTTTCTCATTAAAAAGCTTGCTCAGCGCATTGTAGCAGCGGTTTGCGGTCAATACTCGTCTCTTGATTTTCAGGCTGACATTATTAATTTTGTTTATGGCGGAGCCGATGAAGACAAATTCATCTACCACTTCAAAGCATGATCATCTCCATTATAATCCAGTATATTATAAAGAGACCGCATGTCACACTATCTCCTTTTCTGAAGTCTCGCTTGGTAGAAAATGGCTCTGTTAGATTTTTGTCTATTTTAACTGCTGCCTTCGTGTCAGTCAGTGTCATCCCGCAATGCCGTATCAGCTTCGTAGGGATACCAAACTCAGCCATAGCATCTAATAGTTTCTATCGTATCGGACTGTCGAATGCAGCTTGGCCATGCGGACAAGCACGAGTTTGGTTATGGATTTGTGGTTGGCAAGAGACCGCGACACCTAGTCTCAAGGTTCAACCCGGTGTGTGAACGTATAGCCACCATAAGAGTCAAAACAAAGTTTTTCCACATAACACTTATATGTGCCCATGCTCCCACAGAAGAGAAAAGCGATGAGGACAAAGACGAGTTCTACGAGAGCCTAGAAAATGTATATGGCCGTAGCCCCAGCCATGACATCAAAATTGTACTAGGCGATTTTAATGCTAAAATAGGCAGGGAGACCGCATTTGATCCTACAATCGGAAAATTCAGTCTGCACACCGAAACGTCGAACAATGGCATCAGACTGATTGATTTCTCTGAGGCAAGAAATATGGTAGTTAGCAGCACTAGATTTGACCATAAAAATATTCACAAGGCAACATGGTTATCTCCAGATCATTTGGCGAGGAATCAGATAGATCACGTGGTAGTCGATAGAAGACACGCATCGAGTGTTCTGGACGTACGAGTGATCAGGAGTGCGAACATTGACTCCGATCACTTCCTTACCGCAGTTAAGGTACGCACTAGGCTAAGCATGGCGAAAAACGTACGTGACCAGGCACAACGAAAGCTGGACATCTGTAAACTGCGGACCACAGAGGTAGCGGACGCCTACTCAAACCACCTAACTCAACTGCTGCGGAATGCTCCAACCCCTGATAATATAACCTCGCAGTGGCAATATATAGCCGACTCCATACAACGGACTGCGAGAAGCGTACTTGGGTACTCAAAGCCGTCTCAAGAAGATGCCTGGTACGACGATGAATGTCGCAATGCCACGAGAGAGACGGATGCTACATACAGGGCAAAACTGCAGACAATAGCAACGCGAGCTGTTCGTGAACGGCACAGGGAGAAGAGACTAGAGGCAACTCGTCTTTTTAGAAGAAAAAAGAAGGAGCTGAAGAAGAGGCAGGATGAGTGCACTGAGTTGCTCCGAAGTAGAGGGGAAGCCCGAAAATTCTACAAGAGAGTTTAAGCGAGAATGCGTAGAACAGGGTTGCCCTCCTGCAAGGACAGGGATGGTCAGCTAGTGACGGACCCGCATAACGTTCTGAAGATATAGAGAGATCACTTTAGAAGACCCCGCTCCAATCCATGTCGATGGAATTAACTGTCCACCTCCGAGTCAGATCGAGATACGTATGGCCATCTCCCGCCTTAAAAACAACAAAGCTGCTGGAGCCGATGGTCTCCCTGCTGAATTGTTTAAGGCTGGCGGGGAGGAGCTGATTAGGAGCGTGCATCAGCTCATGGAGACCATCTGGCAAGAGGATAGCATGCCCGGGGATTGGAGTCTCAGTCTGTTATGTCCCATATACAAGAAAGGAGATCGTAGTGAATGTAAGAACTATCGTGGAATAAGCCTATTACCAATTGCGTACTAGGTCCTTTCAAGCATATTGTGTGAACGTCTAAAGCCAATTGTAGAAAAACTTATTGGATCATATCAGTGCGGCTTTAGACCTGGCAAATCTACGACGGATCAAATATTCACCTTACGACAAATCCTGGAAAAAACCTATGAAAAGCAAATCGACACCTACCACCGCTTTGTCGACTACAAAGCTGCCTTCGACTCTCCGATAAGGAATAGGCTTTATGAGGCTATGTCTGAGTTTGGTATTCCTACAAAGCTAATTCGACTTCGCAGATGTACCTTAGAAAACACCAAATCCTCGATTAAGATTGGTAAAGATCAGTCTGAACCATTCAACACGGAAAGAGGTCTCAGGCAGGGCGATAGCCTGTCCTGTACACTATTTAATATAGTTATGAAGAAGGTGATGAGAAAGGCTGGTGTCAACATGTCTGCCACCATATTCCACAAAAGCCACATGCCACTAGCCTACGCCGATGATATAGATATCATTGGCCGAAATGGGTCTCTCGGCAAAAATGGGTTTAGCGGTCAACGAGGACAAAACAAAAAATAATGATTTCGACGAACAAAGAGTCCTCTCGATGGGGACGCAGCGTCAACGTTGAAAATAATTGTTTTGAGGTAGTAGATGAGTTTACCTACCTCGGATCTTCCGTCATAAAGAAAACTAATTAAGCGGAGAATAAGGCTAGCCAATATATGTTATTACGAAATTTGGCAGCACTTTAGTAATACCACCTTATCTCGAAATACTAAGAAACAGCTTTACCAGGTGCTAATCTTACCCGTTCTTTTGTATGCTGCCGAATCAGGTGCCGTGACATAACCCCACACGGACATAATCCCCAAAACGATTTTGGGGCTTATGTCCGGGCAACTTGTCGGACATGACCCCCAATTTCATTGGGGATTATGTCCGACACTAATCTACGGACATAAGCCCCAATGGGGATTATGACCGAATTTGTTGTTGTTTTTAGTATTTCAACATATGAAGAGAACGATTTTAAATATTGTTATTGTAGCGGGCACGCCCCCCGCCGCATACGTCGTAGTTCGTTAGATACTTAAAAAGTCACTCTTCACGTCCGCACACCCCCATGTCATCAACTTCATCAACCTTTTTCATTACTTTTAGTCGCAAAATTAGTTTGGGTGTTATGTCTGTTATATTTGTTGGGGCTTATGTTGGTTATGCCCCGCGGACATAATCCCAAACGCAAATTGGGGGTTATGTCCGCAAAGCGTGGCGGACATAATGCCCAAAATCGTGTTGGGGATTATGTCCGTGGGGGTTATGTCCGGGCACCGCCGAATCATGGGTGCTTACGACAACGGACATACAAAATCTGGGAGTATTCGAGAGAAAAGTACTCCGAAAAATTTATGGACCTATCCTTGTCGACGGCGAGTTTCGCCATCGGATGAACCATGAGCTGTATGAGCTTTACCACGACATCGACGTATCTAAAAGAGTCAGAATTAGGGTGCTCAAAACCGAAACCGAAAAACCGTAAACCGGTTTTTTTATTTAAACCCGTATGCCGGTTTTTGCAAAAGTGCCATTTTCGAATAACCGGTTTAACCGAGTTTTTTTCTTCGGGTACTCGATTTTTTTTAAATTGCTTTGTTACAACTCTAAAAGGAGTTATAGAAAACTAGCTGGCCCGGCAGACTTCGTCCTGCCTCCAAATTTTTTTAAAATATGTTGAAGTCTAATAACGATTGGTTTATTTCTTTGACCTCTAAGATATTTAAATTTAAAGGGCGATGAAAACTTACTTATTGATAGGCATATATTCTAAAACTTAATTTTTAAGCCGATTGACTGACATATAACTTTCTGCGTTGGTGTACTGGGTGATTGTACCTTTTTATCCTAAGGAGTACGAATTTTCAAAAATGCCTTCATTAGGCTCAGCAACCCCATTAACCGTATGGTCTGGGTGATATCAACAGTTATTCCTATTTTCGTTATTGTCCCCTAAAATTTCGAAATGGGAAAAACCACTTTGTGAAACTCTCTAATTCTTCTTTAAGCCTTTTTGCGGTCTAGGTGACCATCTACAGCCAATCCCTAACTTTCACTCAAATGGTCAACCGTTTTCACAATTAGTGGTGACATCAAAATGTACATCTTTTTTATATATAGACTTCTGAATAACTATGATGTTAAAAAAAGTGACTAAATGGCATTCCAAAACGTAAGTGTATCATAAGCTTAAAACCGGCAACTGGTTCCAAACATACATTCAAAATTTTCTCATGCCAAAAAAATCATATATTTTAAGTTTAAGTAAAATCGGACAATCGATATAAATTTTCGAAATAATTCAACCCCAGCCAAAACAACTGTAGGTCCATATATACAAAAAAAATTCTCATAATAAAACAAATATACATTCTAAATTTCAATCAAATTGTTTAATTCGTTAAAATTTTCATTATAATTCCACCCTAGCGACACCTACCGGGTCAATTTATACAAACAATTTTTTCTCAAGGTTCCACAAACATAAATACTAAATTTCAGTTAAATTAGTACATGCATTCAAATTTTCGATATAAATCCATCCTAGCGCCATCTACCGGGTCCATTGTACATACAATTTTTTCTGATGATCAAACAAACATAGATTCTGAATTTCAGTTAAATTAGCCCATTCGTTAAAATTTTGATTGTAAACCGACCCCAGCGCCACCTACCGGGTCCATGTGTACATAAAATGTTTTCTCATGATCAAACGAATATCCATTCTAAATTTCATTTGAATTGGTACATGCATTCACATTTTCGATATAAATCCACCCTAGCGCCACCTGGATTTGATTTTTTTCAACACAAACAATCTACGGAAAATTTCGAATCGAATAAAAAAAAAAATCAGCCAAATCGCTCCAGCCGTTCTCAAGTGATGGTATGACATACGTGGACCATTTCATTTTTATATATATAGAAGAAAAAAAATTAAAATTGAAATTGAAATTAATTTAGAAAAAACTTTTTACATTTTGTAAACGAGAATGTTTTTAGAAGCTTTGTAAAATTTTAAAATTAAATTTCAAATTAATTTAGAAAAAACTTTTTACGTTTCATAAACGAGAATGCTTTTAGAAGCTTTGTAAAATTTTAAAATTCTATTTCAAATTGATTTAGAAAAATCTATTTACACGTTATTTAAGTGGATCAACAAGTCGAAGTGGATCTCGCCGAAGATGATAGTGACGGTGATAAATTGGATGAAAAAAAATCATACGAGCTCATTAATAACGTGTCTTAAATTGTCGCTAAATTGTGGAAGCATGTTAATTCATTTAACTAGTCGAGGGAAAACCAAAGAAAATTGCAGAGCTATGTTTTTCAGGAGCACAATAAAGAACTATGGTTCATTGTCGATGTGAAACACCGGTGGAGCTCCTTATCTGCAATGATTGAACAGTTTAAAGAATTAACCCATGTGTCAACCATGCGCTTACAAGAAATAACAATTTTGAGAGATTTAAGCTCAGAGCTTCAGCCTTTAGTGCTCGCAATTAAAAGATTATTAAATCATTCAGAATGAATGGATTCCGCATATGCTCGGGAGCTGCGAGACAAAATTATAGCAAGATTTAAGGAAAGAAGAATACAGACGTTGAATAGCCAAATAATATAGCATAGCTTTGGAAAATGTCCTACAAGCTCATCCTGTGTAAAGTATTCTAAAGAGGCGGAAACGATGGAATATGCGAACGAACTTTTTAAAAGACTTTATCCTCCAATTTCCACAACAACGGCAGAGTCTAGTAACAGTTAAGATTGTGAGATGAAGGAATCCCCTAATGGTAGTCTATGCAACGATTTAAGCAGGACAATAAATAAAATCCAAAATCCTGCAGTGAATACCAATTGCAATGACACAAGACTATATGATGATTTCAACTATTTCGGTAGATTTAATAAAAGGACAGAAAAGCTCAACATCCCTCTAAACGCGCTTTTGTCAACAAATCTTACTTCCATAATAAGTGGGTGCGTGTTTCCTGTATCAAGCTTTATAAAAACGAAACAGAAGAATAGACTCAAAATTTAACACCTTAGTTGCAAAATATTCAAACAATTTATTAAAAAGTAAAAACACAAAATAAAACAACACATTTCTTATTTGTTGTAAATAAATGTATTTTTTTAAACCAAATTATTTTTTTTTATTTTTATTATTAACTTTTTAGTAAAAACCGAAAAACCCGGTTAAACCGGTTTTCTTTCAAATGCTGTATTCGAAATCCGAGTTTTCTAAAAAATCAATTTTTCGAATAACTCGGAAACCGGGTTTTTGAAAAAAGGAGGTATTTGAACACTCTAGTCAGAATGCAACGAATACGATGGCTGGGTCATGTTGCCAGGATGGATGTAAATGCTCCAGCGAGAAAGGTGTTTGAAGGCGAACCTGAAGGACGGCGCAGAGCAGGGAGACCCAAACTCCGTTGGAAGGACCAAGTGGTAGGCGACGTGCCACCATCTGGTAGGACTAACTGGAGAACACACGCACAAGACCGAAGCGTGTGGAATTCTTTAGTACTTCAGGCCTCAAACTTATGAACCACGTTTGTAAGTTGTAATGGGCCACTTAAGTAAGTAAGTAGGTAATTTTGTATAAGGTAACAGAAGGGGTGGGCCTATTCCGCTCACTGACAATACCATTTATTTATATTACAAAATATTAGTACTGGTAAAATTTCATAAGAATTAGTTAAGATTTACTCGGGTTATATTGCCTTGCAGCCATTCATAAGCCAGCCAGATAGATATGATTTAATCATCTTAAAAGGTCCTGAAACAAATTTAATCTTATGAAACTTGGGGCCTTACATGTCTCCTTGAACGCTTTACACTTTTTCTAGCATCAAATGATATCCCTAAGGTTAAGGATAAAAAAAGTGTTACAACAATTGCACATGGCTTTTACTTTCGGTTTTTATTACAACACTAAACTGTAAACGTAGTCGAAAATATTGTAAGCGAGAAAATAAAGCTACCACACTTTCTGATTATCGCAAAATTTACGTTCCCTGTAAACAACTAACAATGGAGGACCAAACAAATATCTGTCGTTACTACATAAATGTACTCCAAACTTTCAAAGCTCCATCACCGCAACGTAATCTGCTTAAAAGATACAAAGCAAATACAGCGATTCAACTTAGCGAAATAGAGTGCAAAAGAAAAAAAGGGCGAATTACAATGAAAGCGAAAATAAAACTTTTTGCCATAAAATTTAGCAATTTTCTGATAAAAACGTGCGAAGAGATGTACAACAATTTCATCATAATGGACCTTTCTGTGTTGTTTATTATCTAGTCGGTCGTTGGGTGAAAATAATGTTGCCATTCTTTTCGTCTTTGTGGTTAATTATTATCTTTCTGTTGCGGGTGTTGAAGAAAACAATTTTGTTATTAACACATTTCTGTGTGAAACACATAAATATTTAGTTCATAACAATTAGTGATGGCAATTAATTTAAGTTTTGTTTTTACTCTCATATTCACTGGTTTCAATTATTGGAAGTGTGTGTTTGTATGTGTGTGTTGTAAGAATATGTGTCAATCCAATAACTTAAAAAACACTTAGCATACTTAAATCTCTCTTTCTGTTAAGTTATTTGTAACTCTTAGTGTCAATGGGTAGGCATTAAATGTTAATGCAAATTTTTCAGCAAAGAATGCAAATTTGTTCAGAATTTAATGGAAAACTTAATGAGAAACTTTGTGTTACTCATTTTGTAATATAATCATTATACTTCCCCAATCAATGAGTCCGCTGGCAGTAATGACTCAGATAAATGTTGATTCTGTAGCATTAGTCAATTTTGATTAAAAAATCAATAATTCTAATTTAATTTTAAAACAATCGCTAAGTAAAAAATTGCCTAATTTCCTATGTAAAATCCTGACAATTTTAAAAAAAAAAAGCAATCTTGATATTTCTGGTATAAAAAAGTCTCCGACATTCATACAGCTATTTTTTCGTAATTTTTTAATTTTTTTACTCTAACTAGTGGTATTAGCGCCAGTACCAGCGCACAGAGGGGCGGAATCGCAAAAAATAGATATTAATTGAAAAATTAAAATTTGTTAAATGTTTAAAGGAAAAGACACACAATTTGCAGAGTTCTAATATATTATTTATTAAGGAGTTTTCAGTTGCGCGGTCAGATAAAAACTAAATATGTATGTATCATAGAAAAACAAATGAACATAAGAAGAACGAGAAAAAGGGAATTCAAAGCTTGCTTTGTTATGAGAAGGGTTGTGATATATAATTCATAAATTGTGTTGCCACATTTTCAACACTCCTTCTCAACACAAATTAATTAATTACATTAAAATCAATACATTACATAAATAGTTACATTTCATTTCAATATAGACCCATGGAATTAGAAAATTTACAATGTTTTACTTTACTTAAGTTTTTAGTAAGTATATCGGACATCATCTCATTTGTTGACATATATTTGACCTCGATCTCACCCTTGGAGTACATATCTCGAATATGGTGATACCTAATTGCAATGTGTTTACTTCTGGAGTGGTACGTCGGATTTCTCACTAAACATTGCGCGCTTTGGTTATCGTTGTAGATTGTGACTGGACCATTGTGAGGAAAATTCAATTCTGCTAACACTTTTCGAACATATACCGCCTCTGTCGCCGCCGATGATATCGCAATATATTCCGCCTCAGTGGTACTTAGCGAGACCACATTCTGTTTTTTGGCACACCAAGCAAAAACACAACCTGCTACCACAAAGACGTAACCGGAAAATGATTTTCTGTCGCTGGCGTCTCCAGCCCAATCAGCATCCGCAAAACATTCGATGGGTTTACCAGTTTTCTTGTAGTGAAGTTTATAATCTGCAGTCTTCTTTAAATACCGGAATATATGCTTATATGCAGCCTCATGTTCCGAATGCGGATCGCAATTCATTTGAGATAATTTCGTGACCGATAAAATGATGTCAGGACGTGTAGATAAAGCCAAATACATCAAAGTTCCGATGGTAGACTGGTATTCCGTCTTATCTACTCTTTTACATCTCTCATCCTTACAATTTACCTGGAATCCAGGATCTAATGGCGTTGAAACTTCCTTGCAATCTTGCATACCATACTGCTCCAGCACATCCAATATATACTGCTTCTGAGAAATTGTTATCGCACCAAGCTCGCCTTCACGACTAAACTCCATCCCAAGAAAATAAGACAATTCACCTCCATCGACAATTTCAAATTCTTTTGCAAGTGTATTCTTAATGTTTTTTATCTCAGCCAAAGATGTACTGCCGACTATTACGTCGTCCACGTAGACCACAATTATATTGTAAACTTTATTTTCTTGTTTAATGTATATACATGGGTCACTTATGCAGGCACTGAAACCCATTTTCTTTAATACTCCATCTAATTTGTAATTCCACTCACGGCCACTTTGTTTCAAGCCGTATAGGGACTTCTTAAGCTTCAGCACCTTGTTAGGATTTTTGGTATCTTGAAAACATGGTGGTTGTTTCATAAAAACAGTATCATGTAAATCGCCGTTGAGATACGCAGATGATACGTCCAGCTGATGTAAATAAATACCGTATTCTACTGCCAATCCAATCACAAGTCTTATATTTGCGTAGCGGACAACTGGGGAAAAGGTTTCACCATAATTAATACAATAGCGTTGGCTGCAACCTTTTGCGACAAGTCGAGACTTAAGCTTTTCTATTCCGCCATCCTTGTTTCTTTTGACAGCATAGACCCATTTACATCCAATGGCTACTTGTCCTTCAGGCAAATCTTCTAACTCCCAGGTTTTATTTTTAATAAGTGAATCGTACTCAACCTGCATTGATTTCTTCCATTCTCTAGCATACGGACCGTTTATGGCTTCTTCAACGTTTTCTGGTGTTTCAATTTCACATCTACCCACAGCATGTAGTTCGTTATATACTTTCCTTGGGCGTCCTCTGGAACCATCGCGCAGAATTCTGGGTCTACCCCGCCCTATTCTAGCGATTGGTTGTTCAATTGTATTTTGATGAAAATCTTCTTGCTGAACTCCTTCTTGATGGACAGCTTCTTGATGAACAGCTTCTTGGTGAACAGCTTCTTCATGGATTCGTTTTTGAAAATCATTTGATTGTTCTGGAAACTCAGGTTCGTTGTAGACGACAGTTAAATCTTCTTCATTAGCATGACCTTCGTCATCCTTCTCTACTTCGCCTTCATTCTCCACCGCATTTGCACCATCATCACCACATACAAGAACTTCAGTACCATTATTGCATTCTTCATCTCGGTCAAAAGTATTTTCCAAAAATACAACGTCTCTACCTATAATTACTTTTCGATTGATAGGGTTGTACAGGCGGTAGGCTTTACTCTGCTCGCTATAACCAATCATCACACACTCGGTACCCTTTGGAGAAAATTTCTTTGTCGACGTCTTATCAAGCACAACAGCCTTAGATCCAAATATCTTGAAATGACTCACAGATGGTTTAAACCCGTTCAGCATTTCATAAGGAGTTTTATCACGAAGAATTTTTGTCGCAGTACGATTTCGGATATATGTTGATGTTCTTACCGCTTCGGCCCAAAACGATTCTGATAAACCGGAATGTATGAGCATGGTCCTGGCCATCTCGACCAACGTACGGTTTGCCCGTTCAGCGATACCGTTTTGCTGCGGCGTATACGGTACCGTTAACTGTCTCTTAATTCCGTGCTCACGTAAAAATGCATCAAAGTCTTTATTAACGTACTCGCTACCGTTATCCGTTCTTATGCATTTTATCTTTTTACCCGTTTGTTTCTCAACTTCGGCTTTATAGTCTTTGAAAGCTTGAAACACTTCGTCTTTCGTTTTCAGAAAATAAACCGTCATATATCTAGAGTAATCGTCTATAAAGGTTACGAAAAATCTTGAACCACCGAAAGAAACTTTATTTATCGGGCCGCACACGTCACTGTGAATTATTTGCAAAAGTTCATCTGAACGATTTTCCGACGATTGAGGAAAAGGTTTAACACATATTTTACCTTTAGCACACGAAGCACACTCTAACGAATTCGGCATATTTTTCAACTTAATACCACGTACAATATTTTTGTTTATCATGTCCTTTAGACAATTATAGTTTACATGTCCGAACCGACTATGCCACTTTATCGCCTCCTCATTCTGTTTCGTCACACTGTAGCACTTATTGTCTTGTTTTGCCTCTTTACTTTCATATATAAACAAATCGTTTTCTTTGAACCCTTTCAAAACACAATTATTGTCCTCGTTAATTATCTTTACGTAATTGTCTTTAAAAATTACACTCATTCCACCATCTGTTGCTTTCCCGACGGAAATGAAATTATGAGGAATTGATGTGACATGCAAAACGTTTTTCAATGTTACTTTAACACCATCAACATCTACGTCGCCGCGACCAATTGCTTTCACATACATGTTATTCGGTAACAAAACTCTCTCTTCACATTCTTCATACGACGTAAACAACTCACGCATACAGCAAAAATGGCTAGTTGCGCCACTGTCGATGCACCAACTATTCTTATTACCACCATTGTTGTTGTTTAATGCCATAAGCTGTGTCATAAAGCAAGAATTTCTATCTGTCCTCTTTGGTAGTTTGCACTTAGCCGCGAAATGTCCTGGTTGACCACAGTTATAACATTTTTTGTTGTTCGTCTCGCTGCTTTTGTTTTTGTTCTTATCTCCACGATTGTCATTGTATTTTCTTTGATGTTTTTTATATGTTTTTGTCTGCATCAGCGTCTCTGCTGCACCACTTCCGGTTGCTGAATTTTCATTTTCGTTTTGTCTTGCTCCTTCTTCTAACAATTTTACTTTTAACAAAGTGAGCGAAGGCAAGTTGTCTCTCGACTCAATTGCAACAACAAAGTTCTCGTAACTTTTCGGCAGGCTTGACAATAACAAAATAACTAATATTTCATCAGGCAATAGAACTTCAACTTCACATAAATTCTCCATTGTACTGAGAAAGTCATTGACGTGGTCAACAATTTTACCACCTTCAGGCATTTTCATGTACAATAATCTTTTGAACAACATAATTTTTCTCGCCGGTCCTTTAGGTTGGTGTATTTCCTTCAATTTGTTCCACGCTTGCGCTGCTGTTGTACACGACTTTAGATGATTAAGTTGTGTAGGTCTCACACAGAGAAATATTGAAGCCAATGCTTTTTCATCTTTTGTTTCATACGCAGCAGCTCCTGCTCCTTCAGGTTTCGCCTCTCTTCCACACGTAACTCCCCATAAGTCAGCATGTATCAACACACTTTTCATTTGTATACACCAAGTCAAATAATTTTTGTCGTCGAGTTTGTCAATTTGCATTATATTCATATTGAATATCTTTCTTTTCCTTTATATTTCACACAGAAATTTCTTTTCAATAATTCACACAGAATTTATTGTCACACAGTCTCACATGCAGTTATGGCAGTCTGGGCCCATAACCTGTTAAATGTTTAAAGGAAAAGACACACAATTTGCAGAGTTCTAATATATTATTTATTAAGGAGTTTTCAGTTGCGCGGTCAGATAAAAACTAAATATGTATGTATCATAGAAAAACAAATGAACATAAGAAGAACGAGAAAAAGGGAATTCAAAGCTTGCTTTGTTATGAGAAGGGTTGTGATATATAATTCATAAATTGTGTTGCCACATTTTCAACAAAATTTGTTTTTTTTTTTGAAAAATACTTAAAATCCGTTTAAAGTATATAAAATTTTACATCACTACTGAAAATTTCAATGTCATATGTTGTTTACATGTCAAGCTGCATTGTGTTAAAGTTAAGCAATTTTGAGCAATTCGAGCACAATAGTGGTAATTTAAATTCGATATATTTCGACGCTTAATATATAGTTTTTCGCAAGCCAAAAGTAATGCTTTTACTGTGGAATCTTCAAATTCAGATATTTTAGCGTTGTACTAAAAATAATTGTGTTAACAAAAGTTGTGCAGAAATATTTTTAAATTTTCAAAATATTTGTGGATATTTAAATACGAATGGTGTCAAATATTATTTTTTTAAGAAACTACAGTTCCTAGGCTTATATGTTTAGTAATAACATGTTGCGCGTTTGGCGCGAAAATTTTTTATTAAATTAATTGTGAAAATAGTCACTCAAGCAAAGAACATCAGTTCTTGTCTTTTTTTTGCATTGTCTTCGTTTTCGTTGTTATAATTTGTGTTTTTGTATTTCATTGGCAACTGTGTGTTACAATGACATAAACACAATGACATACATTAGTTTTGAAAACATGACCCAGAAATCATTTCGCACGCGCTATATCAGATCGGTGAACTGTCTGAGGAAGTCCGGGAACCCCGAAACAAAGATTTTAAAAACTACAGAGAACCTTTTTCTAGCAAATGTAGTCGGCAGGATTGCAATCGAGACATATTAAATAAGTTCCTATTAAGTTCAGATCCAATCCTGTCTAGTAAAACAAAATTGCCAAAAAAATCCTTCAACTTTCAAAATCAGTAGTAGATCTACTAGTTTCGCCTTCAGTTTTGATGAACGTGGCACCGGAAGGCACAAATCATGATACATATGACGATGATGATTATATCGAGGGCGATGCATTAGAGTATGATGACTTTGGGCATACGACTTTGGACATATATACAGGGTGGGCCATTTAAAAAAGGAAATACTTAAAATATTTTTAAATTTATTGGAAAGGTTGAACTTTGTCATTTAAAAATGGAACACAATATCATTCATATGACTACCACGACTGAATCGGCAATACCTCATCCGATCATCGTATTTTCAGATGAAGCACTTTTTCATCTCGGTAGCTAGAGATGGCCGCTAGAGCGATTTTTAATATGGGGGAGTGGCACCGCTCACTTTTTCAAAAGATGTGTAGCATATGTCACTCAGTGATAATGTAGCATTCTAATAGTGAAAGAATTTTTAAAATCGAATGAGATGTTTAATTAATCTCAATTTTTGGCGATTTCGCCCCTCTGTGCAGCGACTGGTTTCTTTTTTACTTTTGGTGGCACTTTTTAATGCTTTTGCGAAATATAAATTGCAAGGATCAGAATTGACTTCCTCACGAGTTCCATATATCAATTAAATGTGGTTATACCTCTCTTACACTTTTCAATCGACTTGGCTCGCCATATATATGATTTTGCTATACAACCCCGCAGGACGTCTGGTGTACATGTGTTTCCTTTTTTCATGTAGGCCTTTTACACTAATAGCCCAATAATAAAAAAACAAACGACAACAATTGCTCCCCAAATGCCCAATGGTGCGACAACAAACATTGTCATGCAATTTACCGATAGCCAAAAAAACGCAATACAAAATTTCAATTTAAAAATTAAATTTAAAAAAATATACATATATTGCCGACTTCCATGAAACATTTGTTTATAAAGGCAAAAGCTAAATTGATAAAATGCATAAAAAGACAAAGTAGATCCAAACGTGTAAGGTTTTTTCAACAAATGTGTGGTTTTTTGTGCGACATTTGAGTGATGCTTCAGGTGATGTATCTGTCTGCATTATGTTTGGTAGCATTTACTGCTCACTGTGGTGTGATTGAGTTTGTTCGGATGTTTTAAAAAAAATATATACTTGTTGAACATCCATATTCTGTTTGGGGAATGGGTCTTTGTTCAGAGGTTGAAAGTTACTGATTGTTACTCACTTGGGAGTGACCAGAAGCACTTCCTTTGTGGCACTGTCCAAGCAGCTAACTACTTTCGGTCTTAGACCAAGTATTCCCCGGGCAATGACTTTAAGGCAAACGCTTATCCATAGCGTCTGTTCCATATTAGGCGGCATCCTGGTCAGCGTCTGCCTCAGAAAGAGCGGCTGAAATGTTTCCTGGCAGTAGGAATAAAATGCAGAACCTGTTGGTATGGGCTTGCCACCCGCCACCAGTATAATGGCAGTGAATAAAATGAGAAATAAGAGAAAAAGAACCCCCCAAAATGTTGACGACCACCGCAAACGTCGATGGAAGGCACGCGTCAAGTGTCTTAGAAGTACGAGTGATCACAGGTGCGAACATCAACTCGGATCACCACCTCACTGCAGTGAAGGTGCGTACTAGTCTAAGCAGAGCGAAAACCCTGCGTAACCAGGCACAGAGAAAGCCGGACATCGCTAAACTGCAAACCGCGGAGATAGCCAATGCCTATTCTGATTAACTCACTCAACTACTTCTTGATGCTCCAACTCCCGAAAATACTAGCGCGCAATGACAATATATTGCCCACTCGATGGAAAGGACTGCGCGTTCCGACCTGGGGTATGTGAAGCCCTTTAACGATAATGCCTGGTACGATGACGAATGCCGCGATGCCACCCGGGAACAAGATGCTGCATACAGGGCCAAACTGCGGCCAATGGCAACGCGAGCTGTTCATGAAAAGTATAGAGAGAAGAGGCGGGAGGCGACTCGACTCTTCAGGCGAAAAAAAAGAGAGCTTAAGGAACGTGAATAATGTGTGTATTGAAGATTACAGGAACAGAGGTGAAGCCCGAAAATTCTACCAGAAGATAAATGGTAGAGTACATTTATCTGTAAAGACAAGGATGGTCATCTCGTTACTGACATCCTATTGATGTCTGAAAACTCGGCTGATGAAGACTGTGTACCAATCCGAGATGATAACATCGAGTGTCCACCTCCGAACCAAGCTGAGATAATAACTGCCATATCCCGCCTAAAGAACAACAAGGCCGGTGGGGCTGATGATGTTTAGGGTGGGTGGAGATGAGCATGTTTTAAGCATGCTACAGCTCATAGAGAATATTTGGCTTCAGGAGAGCATGCCGGAGGATTGGAATCTCAGTGTGCTATGTCCAATCTACAAAAAAAGTGACTTACCGATTGCGTATAAGTTTCTGTATAGCATACTGTGTAAGCGTCTAAAGCCAATTGTGGAAAACCTGACCTGACGACGGACCAGATATTTATACTACGGCAGATTCTTGAGAAAACCCATGAGAAGCAAATAGACACTTACCACCTCTTTGTCGATTACAAAGCTGCCTGCGATAGTCCCATCAGGCATCGACTATACGAAGCCATGTCTGAGTTCGGTATTCCTGCGAAGATAATTCGTCTCTGCCGGTGTACAATAGAATACCAAATCCTCTGTTCGGATTGGCAAGGATCTATCTGCACCATTCGATACGACAAAAGGTCTTAGACAGGGTGACGGTTTGTCATGTATGCTGTTCAACATAGTGATGGAGAAGGTGTTAAGGAAAGCAGCGGTTAACATGTCTGGCACCATATTTAATAAGAGCCACATGCTGCTTAGATATGCCGATGATATTGACATTATCGGTCGAACGATGCGAGAGGTAACAGCTGTTTCCTCATCAGTTGAAAGGGAGTCAGCGAAAATGGGTTTGGCAGTGAATGAGGAAAAGACGAAGTTAATGGTATCATCGAACAAAGTGTCCACCCGTTGGGGACGCAGCGTGAACGATGAAAACTATTGCTTTGAGGTAGTGGATGAATTTATCTACCTCGGATCCGCCATGAACAAAAACAACAGTGTCAGCCTCGAAATAAAACGGAGAATAGTGCTTTATAAACTCCACCCTATCTCGAACTACCAAAGTCCAGCTGTACTAGGTACTAATTTTACCGGTCCTGTTGTAAGTTGTTTTAAAGGCTTATAATAATGATGCAGGCGAGCCCCTTGATTGGTCTTCTTCGTTATTCTTCTTATGTTGTGATAAGACTGCCTTGCAATACATAAATGTACATTCAAATGATTCTGTATTGAAACTTATAAATCAAGGCCGTTGCTGAGGTGTTGTTAAGCTTTCGCCGGAATTAGTGCCTTTAGGGCGATTTGATATATAAATGTACCCATATTTTTTTTAGATGTTTATATTAAACCTTCCGATAAGTGAGTCATCCGTTGCCCTTATACGAGGTACAAGGACCGGACCTTTTCACTCGTTCCCCTACTAACCACTTTTAAATCTCAATAAAGCACTAAACTATTGGTTGGATTGCCTTGAAGTTTCTTTTTAACGATTCTACATAAAATTCCCTTGGAAAACATGTTAGGGTCGGGCAAACATTCCATGGGCCAGCAAGAAGTAATTTCAGTTTGGTGCAAATATTGACTCGGATCACTACCTAGTTGCAATCAAGGTACGGAAGAGATTTAATATTGCCACAAACAATCGGTTAAAAAATGCAAAGGTAAATGGGTTACCTATTGCATTCCACCGAAATAGCCAGGGTCTACTTGAACCAACATTTTTAATATCTGCACGAAACCTTCCTAATTCTGATGTTCCTGGCACACAGCATTTGCACGATGGGGAATGTCGAGTAATTTATGAGGAAATGTATAATCATACAAGGCAAAACGAAGCAATATAATGAGAAGAAAAGGGAGATAAAACGTCTCTTCTGTGGACGAAAAGGGACAGGCATTATATCGAAAATTACAGGGTTAAAGGTGAAATCCGAAATTTCTATCAAAAGGTTAAAAGCAAAGGTTTGAAACTGAGATCCTCACCTGTAATGCCAGAGAGGGAAATCTGATCACGGACACGCAGAGTGTGCTGCAAATATGAACGGAACACTTGTGTACTCTGCTCGTTCCCGAAGACAGCATAAGCGATGAAATCACGCCCATCATCTACGACGAAGTAGAATGTCGACCATCTAGACCAGAACGGAAATTGCATGACTTAAACATAATAAAGCTGTGACAGCCGATGGACTGCAGGCAGAGCTATTTAAGGTCGGCGGAGATGAGCTGCCAACGTGCATGAATCAGCTCATAAACACGATTAAGCTAAAGGTATGAATGCCTGAGAATTGGAATCTGAATGTTCTATATCCTGTGCTTAAGAAAGGCGATCCAAGTATGTGCACCAAGTATCAGACTTCTTTTCATCGCATACAAGGTCCAGTGTTATGTAAGAGACTAAAGCCCACCCTAACTAACCTGCTTTGACTTATCAGTATGACTTTGAAACTGGTAAATCTAGGACTGATTGACTATAAATTTATCTTTAAAAATCTGCATTTGACAATCTGATACAACAGAAACTATAAGATGCTATGGCTGAGTTTGGTATCCTCGAGAAACTGATATGTCTTTACGGAATGACACTGACTGACACTATATTTAGTGAAAAAAGGCAAAAATCTTACAGTCATTTTTTACCAAGCGAGGATTTAGACAAGACGATTGACTGTCATACCATCTCTTTAACATCACAATGGAAATGATCATGCGGAAGATTGCAGTAAAGACGACTGGTGCCATCATTAGCAAAAGGTACATGATGCTTGCGTATGGCGATGACATAGATATTATTGGCCGTGGACTTCGAGATGTTAGTGCGGCCTTTTCAAACGTGGAGTAGCAGTCGGTAGAAATGGGTCTGGTAATAACTGAGTACAAAATCAAGTTAATTGTTCCAAGGAACACAGCATTTTATCGTTTGGGGTGCTGCGTGAACGTTGTGAACTATAACTTTGAAGTGGTACATAGATAATTTTGTATACCTTGCCGTAAATAATAATGTCAGTTTGGAAATCTAGAGAAGAATATTGATCGCAAACTGCTGTTAGTATTCGCTAATCAAGAGATTTAATTAACGAACAAAGATCCATCTGTACCAGAAACTGATCCTACCTATCTTGCTCTACTGCGCAGAATCCTAGGTAATGACACAAGCGGATCAATCTATTATGGGAGTCATCGAGATTAAAAATATCTTGACCCATCATTGTTAACGGCGAGTATCGTCTTTTTTTTTTGGCAAAAAAGGTTGCATGGTTACGAACGGAGTGTGCCATGGTCGACTTAAGTTTGTCGTTGTTGTTGTTGTTTGTGTCTTTGACAGTCTAAGCATTGATTCCTAATAAACAGCAGATGTTGACAAAGTCCTACCATTACATCTCATATTCGGATAAAGAAAGCGTTACATTTATGTGACATTAAGGACTCCGTGGGTACATGTTGACACAATGAATTAGGCTAAAGGCATTTATGCCTTCATGTCGGTCGAAGGACATACACAAACAAAAAAGTTTATATTTAAAATTTTCTTTATTTCAATGGTGTTAAACATCAAAGCTTATTATGAGAACTACGAGTTAGTAAAGAGCCTTTTTCGGTCATTTGCTAAAGAGATTTTACGGAATTAGGGCATTTATGTGTTTTTAACAACATTCCCAATGTTCCGTCGACAGAGACAGAACTTGATAGAAAAATAGTTTTTAATAATGATTATTGTGCGATATTTGTATATTTCGTGATATTTTATAGAGGGTAAATAACATTTAATATGATAACAAGTAGAGAATCTTCAGTCAGGTAAACTGACTGATAAATACTATCTTATATGGTACATACCTAGAACTAAGAATAAAGTTTCAATTAATACGTAAAAAAGCCTTAAAGGAAATCATGACATAAAATGGATGGAGTAAAACTCCCGGTTTTTTATTTTTTTTCTGTGAATATTTTTGGATAAATATAGATTTTCGCGAAACTGACTAACAAGTATATGAGGTACCAGTAGAAGCCGCACAACGTGTCAAATGGCGAACTTTAAATATCATTCATTTGTCTCTTTGGAAGTTGCGAAAGAAATATTAATTTTCCAAAAATAGTTTAATTTGTTTGGGAGGTACCAGAAGGATTCGGCCGATATAGTCGATATTCATTTCTAAGTCAAACTTTTAGATGTGCATCTGACTGAATTCAGTTGACTTTCAAAAAATAGATGCATATAAAACTGTGAGGGCAAATTCAGTCTTAGTATTCTGAGTGTATGTCTGTTATAACAATGTAATTACAAGAAGGGATCGGCTGATGAAGGCGTACCGTCATTTCGCCCAAAAACGAAAATGACATATTGCCCAAAACATGTCATTTCGACCAAAAACCTACCTACAAAATGACATATCGCCCAAATGTAAGACCCAACACAAATTTTTTGGACGAAATGTCAGACTAATTACGACGGCACGCCCCGCTGCATACGTCGCAGTCAGTCTTGCTACTCTCTTTCTGGAATTATTAAAAGACGAATGCGTTGGGGGGCACGCCATGCGTGTCATGCGTCGCTACCGGCTTGGTTTGCAAATTGCATGTCATACAGCCCAAAACCCCAATTTCTTGGGCAACAACAACTAACATTGTATATGTTTTGGGCGATATGTCATATTCGGTTTTGGGCGAAATGACATTGGGCGAAATGTCGGTACGCCCTGATGGAGTCCATATTAATTTCTGAGTCAAACTCTGACAGGGGATCATCTGACGCGCAATAAATCTAAAATCATGGTACTTACAAAAAAGATATGTATGTAAATCTATGAGGGTCAATTCGATTATTTGTATGGGAGGTTTTAGAAGGGGTGTGGCATAGGTTTCGGTTTTCTGGAGATTTCTCTACTATTACAAAATAATTAAAGTGACCAAATTCAAATATCATCCAGTTGTCCGTTTGAAAGTAATGAAAAAATATTAATTATACAACTAGTAATGTAATTGTCTTCGTGTAATTGGGTTCGTTACTTTTAGCCAGAGTTCGTATTGGCTCGCTCTTTTCGGCTCTCGGCTCGCAAGCTAAGTACCAAAGTTATGTATCAAAAGCACCTTTTTTATGCCAAAAAGTACTTTTATTGGCCAAAAGCACTTTTCTGTTGCACAAAGTACTTTTATTTGTACCAGAGTACATTTTCGTAGCAAAACGTACTTTAAATGTACTTTTCGGCGCAAAGTACTTTCTTTGGACCAAAGTACTTACTATGCCAAAAACTACTTTTACTTATTATGCCATAAAGTACTTTTATTGGCCCAAAAGCACTTTTGTGTTGCACAAAGTACTTTTTTTACCAGAGTACTTTTGTGTACCAAAAAGTTCTTTTAATGTACTTTTCGGCAAAAAGTACTTTCTTTGGACCAAATTACTTATTATGCCATAAAGTACTTTTATTGGCCCAAAAGCACTTTTCTGTTGCACAAAGTACTTTTTTTGTACCAGAGTACTTTTTTGTACCAAAAAGTACTTTAAATGTACTTTTCGGCAAAAAGTACTTTCTTTGGGCCAAATTACTTATTATGCCATAAGGTACTTTTATTGGCCCAAAAGCACTTTTCTGTTGCACAAAGTATTTTTTTGTACCAGAGTACTTTTTTGTACCAAAAATTTCTTTTAATGTACTTTTCGCCAAAAAGTACTTTCTTTGGACCAAAGTACTTATTATGCCGTAAAGTACTTTTATTGGCCCAAAAGCACTTTTCACAACTAGTTTGTTTGTACCTAGGGTGTTCAAAACCGAAACCGAAAAACCGTAAACCGCTTTTTTTATTTAAAACCGTATGCCGGCTTTTGCAAAAGTGCCATTTTCGAATAACCGGTTTAACCGAGTTTTTTCCTTCGGGTACTCGGTTTTTTTTTAAATTGCTTTGTTACAACTCTAAAAGGAGTTATTGAAAAAGTAAAAATTTTAAAATTGAATTTTAAATTAATTTAGAACAAACTTTTTACATTTTGTAAACGAGAATGTTTTTAGAAGCTTTGTAAAATTTTAAAATTCAATTTCAAATTTATTTAGAAAAAAAACTTTTTACTTTTAAATTTTTCTTCTTTAATACCAGCAACAACAGAAATTTATCAGTAGCCGCACGTAGAAAAGTATTCCAAGTATTCGGTCTTTTGCGCTCCGTAGATAGTTCGTCCCATCAAGTTTAGTTAACAGCTCTTTCACCTGGTCCATCCATTGGAGTTTTAGTCGCCCCCTCCTGCGCCGCTCATCGAGTTTATTGCCGAAAACTTTTCGAGCCAGAGCGTTTTCGTCCATTCGTACAACGTGTCCAAGCATTCGGTCTATTTGAACGCGCTTGACTGCGTCTATGTCGTTGTACAGCTCATACAGCTCATGATTCATTCGACGACGGTACTCGCGATGATGGGTCCAAATATTTTGCGGAGTATTTTTCTCTCGATGACTCCCAGAACAGATTGATCCGCTTGTGTCATTACCCAGGATTCTGCGCTGTAAAGCAAGACAGGTAGAATCAGAGCCTGCTAGAGCTGGATCTTTGTTCTTCGAGAGAGCGCTTTGTCGTTAAATCGCTTGCTTAGCGCATAGTAGCAGTGGTTTGCGATCAATACTCGTCTTTTGATTTCCAGGCTGACATTATTAATTTTGTATATGGCGGAGCCAAGGTAGACAAAATCATCTACCACTTCAAAGTTATAGTTGTCAACGTTCACGCAGCGTCCCAGACGAATGGACTCTTTGTTCGTTGAAACAAATAACTTGGTTTTGTCCTTGTTTATTACCGTTGTTATCGTTTACCCACTTCAGCCGACTGCTTTTCAATGCTCGAAAAATCCGAAGTAACAATGCGCAATCCACGTCCAATAATATCTATATCATCAGCATACGCGAGCAACATGTGACTTTTGTTGAAGATTGTACCATTTCTGTTTACTGCAGCCTTCCGCATGATCATCTCCATTACGATGTTAAAGATATCGCAGGACAGACTATCGCCTTGTCTGAAGCCTCGCATGGTAGAAAATGGCTCTAACAGATTTTTGCCTATTATCACTGAAGACTTCGTATCATTCAGTGTCATCCCGCAAAGTCGAATTAGCTTCGCGGGGATACCAAACTCAGCCATAGCATACAACAATTTATGTCGTATCGGATTGTCGAATGCAACTTTCAAATTAATGTAGAAAAATATTTTCAACAACAAGTCGAAGTGGATCTCGCCGAAGATGATAGTGACGATAATGAATGCGGTAAAATAGTGGAAGTCAAAAAATCATACGAGCTCATTAAAAACGTGTCTTAAATTATCGTAAAATTGTGAAAGCATGTTAATTCATTTAACAAGTCGAGCGAAAAACAAAGAAAATTGCAGAGCTATGTTTTCCGGGAGCACAATAAAGAACTAAGGCTCACTGTCGATGTGAAACACCGGTGGAACTCCTTATCTGCAATGATTGAATTAACCCATGTGTCAACCATGCGCTTACATAAATAACAATTTTGAGAGATTTAAGCTCAGCGCTTCAGCCTTTATCGCTCGCAATTAAAAGATTAGTAAATGATTCAGCGACTCTAATCGGCGGTGAAGGAGTATATGCGTTTATACTGTAACAGCTTAAAAATATAGATTCCGCATATGCTCGGGAGCTGCGATACAAAATTATAACAAGATTTAAGGAAATAAGAATACAAACGTTGAATAGCCTAATTATATATCTTAGCTTCGGAAAATATCATACATTCTCATCCTGTGCAAAGTATTCTAAAAAGGCGGAAACGATGGAATATGCGAACGATCTTTTTTAAAGACTTTATCCTGCAATTTCCCCAACAACGGCAGGGTCTAGTAACAGTTCAGTTTGTGAGATGAAGGAATCCCCTAATGGTAGTCTTTGCAAAAATTTAAACAGGACGATAATTAACATCCAAAATCCAGCAGTGAAAACCAATTGCAATGACACAAGACTATATGATGATTTCAACTATTTCGAAAGATTTTATAAAAGGACAGAAAAGCTCAACTTCTTTCTAAACTCGCTTTTGTCAATAAATCCTACTTTCACAATTAGTGATTGCGTGTTTTCTGTATCAAGCTTTATAAAAACGAAACAGAAGAATAGACTCAAAATTGAACACCTAAATTGCATACTTTTTCTTAAATACTATTTAAAAAAAAAAATTAAAAATATTCCAAAAATTTATTCCTTTCCAAAAATACTACTTTAAACCGTTTTTGAGTTCTTATAACTTTGGACGTTCTGAAAACTGATTCGTTAAATTTTCAGACAATTATTTTTTTGGCCTAAATAATGTCTTAAAAGTTCAATTTAGTTAAATACTCTTTTTGGATGTGGCCTACGAGCAAAGTTACGGATACTGTATTTATGGGTCAATATTGCCCAATATAAATATCAACGAAATTTTAAACTATGTTTTACTTTTATAGCGATTTAGGCATATCTAAGTCAAATATATTTGCTGTGAATTTCTTCAACAGTTATTATATGCATTCAGTTTTCAAGACAACTGAATTCTGGTAGACGAAATGTCAACAAAATCTTATTTGGGCGTTCTTCCCTTAGCTCGTATGTATTTCGGTCTCGTAGTGTGGCTAGTAAGATTGTGATATGATAAGAAGGGCAGTCCAATATCGAAGGCAACGATTTCAGAATGTACTCCGAGTTCTCCTTTCGACAGAAATTTAGACAAGCGCGAGATAAACTAGCTCTTATAAGTGACTTTTGGTATCGCTGGGAAGGAAATTTTAGATTAATGTGTTATTCTTGGCGAAAGTACGACCGTAGGTGAACAATTAGTTACATACCGTGAACGTAGCCCTTTCATGGAATATATACGCTCTTAGCCCGGCAAATATGGGATAAGAATCTGGGCTCTATGTGACGTTCAGATAAATTATACATGATTGTTGCAAGCAACCACATACATATAAATCTTCAAGCTGAAAGCCGGAACAAGATCTTTGTTTAGATTTAGTTAACGATTTGAAATGTCGAAAAGTTATATGTAACAATTTGCTTACATCCTAAGGATTTCGAAATTACTACTCAAACGAAACCTTACTATGGTTCTCCAGGTCGAAAAAATAAAACGTACCTTCTGCTAATAAAATTGGACATGAAAAATATACCAGAAAACTTTTCTCAATTCTTCTCGATAAAGAAAATAAGACAACCATTTCCGCATTTGTTCTCGTAGACAAGCGAAATAGGTTTGTTATTTTAGTAAGCACATCATTATACGCCAAGGCACGTAGTCAGGAACTGATAAATTAATTGGTCAGAAATTGCACTTGAAGGCGCAGATCTAATCGATAACTATCAACCCTATTCCACAATATTTTGGACATTACAAAATATAATGCTTACTTCAATAAATCAAGACTGGAATTAGAAAAGTAATTTATGACGTCTTATGTTTTTGAAAGAATTAGGCAGCCCACTTGATCAACAGGAAATATCTCGGCGATATTATATTTCCTCCAGCAAATCAGCTAAAGCAATCGTACGCAGTTTAAATCCTGCTGCAACAATCGAACTGCAAAAGACAAACCTTACAAGCGACCGTTGCTATGTATACCCCAAATGTTGAAAAAGTACAAAATACTCAGAAAATGTTTCAAATGTGCAAAGTTTGTGTGCAAAAATCATTATAATACCATAATTTCTTTTAAAAACGGTCGAACTATTTCAAAAAATTTAAATATTCAAACAAATATGTATTGGGCAAAATTGACCCATAAATACAGTATACGTAATTTTTTTTAAGTACAGGATAAGGGTTAAAAAATAAAATGAGAGATTCCAAAAATGTATTAAAAAGTAAAAACACAAAATAAAACAACAAATTTCTTATTTTTTGTAAATAAATGCATTTTTTTAAAACCAAATCATTTTTTTTATTTTTTTTTTTGACTTTTTAGGAAAAACCAAAAAAACCCGGTTAACTCGGTTTTCTTTCAAATGCTGTATTCGAAACCCGAGTTTTCTAAAAAATCAATTTTTCGCATAACTCGGAAACCGGGTTTTTGAAAAAAGGAGGTATTTGAACACTCTATTTGTACCAGAGTACTTTTTTGTACCAAAAAGTAATTTTAATATACTTTTCGGCACAAAGTACTTTTTTTGTACCAGAGTACTTTTTTAAACCAAAAAGTACTTTTTGTCATAAAAAAAGGTCTCTGGTACAAAATAAAGTACTTTGTATCAAAAAGTACTATGAACCAAAAAGTATTTTTTGGTACAAAAGATAATCTGGTACATAAAAAAATTACACTGTGCAAGCGAGCCAGCTCTTCATTTGGACTGATGGCTCGCAAGCCGAGAGCTTTGTATGGAATGTGGGAGTAGCTTTTGTCAGATTTGCTCATCATATAACGTATCCTCCGTTAAGAGGATAGAAGCTTGTATACCAAGCTTTTCGATAACTCTTAAATTAATATTTTAATAGAAGGGATAAACAGAGGGACACCATCAAAAAGTGTGATTTTGTATGGAAGGTGAGAGTAGTTTTTGTTCGATATTACTTAATTCAGAGCTTAATCTCCGCTTAAGGAATATAAGTATGAATGATGTGGAGGTAGGTGTTGACTGAACTTGCTCATCTTACAATTTATCTTCCACTTTGAGGAAAGAAGCTTGCATTTCAATTTCAAGCTCGATAACTCTTAAACCACGGCTGTAATCGCGGGGACATACAGACAGACAGAAATCTTTAAATTAACTCAGATTTCGAAGGTGATCATCTATAAATATATATTGTCATATTGTTCACGACTCCTTCTGGGCGTTTCAAATGGCAGAACAAAATTAATATAACCTTCCCGCTATTCATGCGCCTGGTGAAGGGTACAAGTCTCCTTTAAAGCGTTACACATTTGCTCGTGTCAAATTTTATAAACCCTAATCCCTAAGAGAGGTGGTATAAAAAGGCTTAAAAACACTACTTATTTTGCTTTACATTGCAAGAATGGAGTGGAGAGGGATCCCGAAGCTAAAGAATTACACTGTAAGTATGTCAAAATGACACAGTAAAAAGTCGACACAACCCAACTTAATTTTGGGCCGTCGAACTTTGGTCTATTGAATTGAATACTTGTTGAACGTTATTTCTGATTGTTCATCCGACCTCGGTCTGTTGAATCCAATCTTATATTTATTTCCTTTTGAATTTCCCTTATCTTCTACAAAAATTATATGCATGAAACATAGCAGCAAGGGGATTTTAATGCTGCTGATGTCAAATACGGTTCCATTTTTAAAATTTTTCGAATACAAAAAAAGAACGGAAATTATTTTCATGAACAATATGAAACAAATGTAAAGTGTCTTCCAATGAGATGTGTTATTGTGGTGTTATTTCGGTAGCTGTCACTTTTGATGCTTTTATTTTTTGACATTTGACAAGTAGAAACTAGAGATGGGCACGTGAGTGATTTTGACTCACGTTCATGCACGCTCACGTGATTGAAATGGTCGCTCACGCACGTTCACGTTCAAAGATTTTTTCGCTACTCACGTTCACGCAAGCTCACGTGAGTAAATTTTGTACTCACGCACATTCACGTGAGCGTCCATATTTCATAAACCGTTCGGATTTTTTTCTTTTTGTCTTCGGCAAAGTTGTAGATCGAAACCAGAGCAAAAAAACCTAAAATAGACCGACCCAAAAAAATTGCATCCAGTGCATGAAAATTGCAAAAATTTGTGAAAAAGGCTATTTTTTCGTGATGTTTTCACCATAAAATTACACAGAACACCAATTTTTTTGTTAACAAGATTTCAAAACACTTTTTCCATAGATTTTGACCTCCTTAACACGAAATAGATGTTTAAAAAATTTTCTTAGGTGCCCTTTTTTATAAAAGTTTTTGAAATTTTTTTTTAAAATTTTTGGAGGAGCGCTTCATATTTTGGTAATATTTTGGGTATCTTTTACCCGATCTTCATATATAACCACTTAAGTTAAAGACAACAAAATTTTAAACTTTAAGTGTAAGTGTAACGCATTAAAGGAGACGAGTTAGACCCCAAGTATCTTAAGACCAAATTCGTTTCAAGACTTTTTAAGACGATTGAGCTATGTCCGTCTGTCTGGCTGGCTGGATGTCTGGTCAGCAGGATAACTTGAGTAAACCTTAACGGATCAGTATGAAAATTTACCAGTATTAATATTTTTCAAAACGAACTTATGGGATTGAAAATGGGCAGAATAGCACCACCCCTTCTGGTACCTCCCATACAAAATTACTTATTTTTGGATAATTTATGTTTCTTTCATAACTTCCCAACGGAAGTAGGGTATTTAAATTTGGTCAGTTTATTTATCTTGCAAAAGTAGACAAACACTACGAAAATCGAAACCTTTGCCATACCCCTTCTGGTACCTCCCATACAAATGACCTAATTGACCCTCATAGTTTTACATACATATCTTTTTTGTAACTAAACTGAATTCACTCAAATTTTGCATATGATGTTTGCATATGAAAACAGGACTCAGCAATGAATATGAACTATATCGGTTCACGCCTTCTGGAACCTCCCATACAAAATGACCTATTTTTGCAAATTTAATATTTCTCCCATAACTTCCAAACGGACACTTGGAGGATAATGACAAATGGTCGGTTAAATTATCTTGCGATAGAAAGCAAAACCTTAGAAAAGCTTACTATTTGACGCACCCTTCTGGTACCTCCCATACAAATTCCCGAATTCACCCTCATAGTCCTGTTTGGAAAATTAATATTTCTTCCATAATTTCTAAACCGGCACTTGAAGGATAATCAAATTTGGAAATTAGGAATTATTATTGGGTGATGGTATTTATCAGTCAGTTTACCTGACTGAAATTTCTGTACTGGTATCCGTATCAAATGATATATACCCTCATCCCTAAAAGTGATGGTATAAAAATTTAATTTTTTAGACAATTTTTATATAAAACTTTTTATAACTACGAAATTGTTCATTATGCAGAGAAATTACATATAAACAGGAATATGAATTCCTTAATTTCGGATATTTGTTTCATGAAAATTGGACGAGTCGTTCTTAGTTGTGACCTCCATACTTGGCTGTAGGAGCTTAAAAACATAAAGCTCAAAGCGGCACGAGTGAACAAACGCCAATCGTGCTGGCTATCCTAAAATCTGCAAAGAAATCATTTTTGGGGGGTGGCACTGACAAAAACCTAACATCGAGTTTTACCCCAATATATATATTTACATATACTTTATTTTGTTGGAATATTCATTGAAAGAGGTTTCCAACAGTTCATATAAAAATTAATTTATTAACTAATTATATGCTGTAAATTCAATGAACCATAATTATTTTTTTTCTTTGCGTGAGTGGCGTGAGTAGCGTGATTCACGCAAAGTATGCACTCACGCACGCTCATGCACGAAGACGTGAGCAAATTTCTAACTTACTCACATTCACGCGTGAATCACGCGTGATTCACGTGATTCACGCCAATCACGTAACGAGTGCCCATCTCTACTAGAAACAACGCCATTGCCAAAAATTGAACGATACACGCTTCAACATTGAAGCATTGAAATTATTAAAACTCACTACAAAAATGGTGAAAATCTTGCGGTCACAGTTCGCAAAACCTAAGCATTTTTTGGTGGTCGTGAAGCTCCTTGTCGGACCGCAATACAAAAATTGGTGAAAAAATTCGAGCTGTGCACGTCGCTAAAGAACAACTGAGAATATTGCTGCTGTAGCCCAAAGTGTTGAAGAAAAGCCAGGTTTATCCATTTCTCGTCTTTCTTTGGAATTGGGCATTCCACAAACGTCATTACACCATATTTTGCATAAAGACTTGGGTCTTAAGGCTTATAAAGTTCAGTTAACACAAGAACTCAAGCCAGCCGATCATCAACAACGTCGTGTCTTTGCTGATAGGATTCTTGAAAAGCATGAAAATGATCCGGAATTCCATCGAAAAATCATCTTGACTAATGACACCCATTTCCACCTCGGTGGCTACGTCACCAAGCAAAATTGTCCCATCAAGGGCTCGAAAAACCCAAGAGTTATTGTCGAGAGATGATGATTTTTTATGGTCGGAGTTGGATGGTATTGATCTGAACAACGTTTACTTTCAACAAGTGCTACGTGCCACACAAGCAAAAAATTTTGGCTCCTGGTTCGAAAACAGCGACAGCGAAAACCTCAAAGTATTAAGTTTTATGCACATTGCAAGCCTGTTTCCTATTAAGGCCTACGTTTTCATAGATCCAACCAATGTGCATTATGGAATTTAGCATAAGAGCGTTGTTATACTAATTCTACGTCGGGTACGATTAATAATTGGACCTCGAAATTAAAATCAATACAATCATGAGTGGCAGATATGAAGCTGAATCACCGCCAAAACCGAATTATGACCTATTTGGCATCTATTGTTCCACAGAAACAATATAAAGTTACCTGAGCGTAAAGCTTCCGCTAATCTTAAATCGACAATGTTATCCCAATCACTGATCACATCAACACATTCCGAGCGTATTCTTCAACTACCCTCGTCCTTAAGCCCTCAAAAATTGCCTATACCATATTTTGTCATTGCCATTGTTTGAAACCTCCCAAGCAATTTAACGGATACGACAAACAATTTCCCTCACTACTTGGCTTTCATATCATTCATTGATATAACTCAGAATGTGCGAAAACATATTCTCCAGAGAAACGTAATTGAAAAATCTCTTACCTTTTTTTTTTGTTATTTGATGAATGTGTTTAAATGATATCGGTATTTTCAGTAGAATAAAATAGAAATTCAGTTCACATCCTACAATTATTCATTCGATATGAATACATGCAGATTAATTTTATTCAGTACCATGATTTTAAATTTTCTAAAACTCACTTTTGCTTTTATGTGACGTCAACGTGTTGTACATTTAAATCCTGTCAATATACGAAGAAATTCGCTAATATTTAAATGAGATATAAAGCAAATCCAACAAACGTTTGTATGCATTTTAATTAATATTCATTTCACGCCGAGATACATTAGCGCATATAAATCTTAATACGCTTAAAACGCTCACTTATTTAATTAAACACATGGAAAATAAACAATGCTGCTGTTTGAACACATTTGGTTCGTTAATCGACTATGAGTATTGTGGTCTCTGGCAGATGTACCATAAAAATCTACATACTTGAATACATGATAACCAAAACCGCTGATTGTAATGGTTGCGCGTATGGTTAGCAATTAGTGAGTGATTTAACAATGTATACGTATGTGAAGAAATATAAAATATTAAATACAAATATTCAAGACAAAATACATAAGTTAAAACGACATGTTAAATCACGTCAAATATCGAAAAATAAGACTATGACACAAAATCAAACTTTTTGAAAAACACCCGAACGTGACTAAATAGGTTCGATAGTACAAACGGAGCTGAGTAAAACCCTAGCTCAGTTTGGCTAGATTGGCTACCAACATTTTTTTTTGGCCCTCGTAACTTTTTGAAATCCCTTGGATCACTTGAAAAAAGGTGACATCAGTTTTTGGCCAACAGTTTGTACAGTTTTTAATCTAGCTCTTTCGCTTCTTAAGCAAACTTGTAGTTAACAGTCCGCTTAAGAAATTGATATAATAAAATTTTCCCAAAAAATTAGACTTCCCTCGTTTTTTTTCAAAAAACTTCGAAAAAAATTATTATTTTTTCACTATTTTGAATATAAGTCGTAGGAAATCCAGATTTTTTGCATACTCTGTTCAGTGAAATTGTAGTATAGGCATTACCGAAAAATTTCTCTGAACAAACCCATGCAATCTGAACATGTCTAGAGATATTAAATGGCTCTCAAAACACACTATCTACTTTAAACAAATATGTTTTTAAGGAGTTTTGGGCCATTGTGCAAAATTTTTACTTGCTATCTTTACCAAAAACGTACTTATTGTATAACTGAACAACTTCTGTGGGACCGGCCGTGGCATAGTGGTTAGAACACGCGACTACCATGCGGGAGATCGCAGGTTCAAACCTGGCTCCAGTCATCTTAAAAGAAAAAAATAAATAAAATTTTCTTTCATTGTCGGCTCCCCTCGAATGTTGTTTGACAGCAACTTCGCAGTATTAAGCGTCGATTCAATCGTCGTGTCTAGTAAGAGCTTCTCAAAACAGTGACGTTCGCATTCGTCGATAAATAAGTAGGTGCCGTTAGTTGTGAATCTAAAAATAGAAAGCGTGTTAATTCACAACAACGCGAGAAGCTATCCCATACCTCATTCATGGGGTGCAAAGGGAAATTAAGTTTTTTTTTTAAGAACAACTTCTGTAAACAACCTATATGATCGGAATACTCCACCCCTTTAATTGTTCACAAAAAGCATTAGGGTGTTCCTTATATGGCATTTTTTCGAATTTCGTCAAAAATATGTATTAACTGCGATGTTGGTCATCTAGCTTCACCTTACATTTGTTTTTGCTAAAAATACGAATATATTTTGAAAAATTTTGTATCGATAGTTAGGCATTAGGGTGTGCCGCAATGTGGTTAAAGTTCGAATTTGTTCTGAAATCAGTTTATTGCCGCTGAGTATTTTTCTTTTGAATACAGACTTAGTAGTAATAATCCGGTCAATATCTGAAGTGAAGACCTAAAATAGTATGTGTTTGCTTTTACCATATCTCTTATAGACATCGAGATATTTGATGTGGAATTTGGGGTATTTTTGAAAAAAATATTAAATATTTTGAAATTGGTTTTCGAAGTAGATTATTATGGGCAATTATATATTTCAACTTTTTAAGATTAATCAAGTTAAAATCTATATGCTCAAATAGAATATGTGTATATTATCAATATCTCTTTGAATTCTCGAGATATCAGGGGTTTAAAAAGCAAGCAATGTCTAATAAACTTTTGTTCCATCTGAATAACCATTGTGCCTACTTACTAATAACGATATATATATGATAAAAATTAAAAATTCACTCAAAGATCCATTGAATATTAATAGTTTTGGTGAAATTTGTAAGCAAACACACTGGATATTCACGTGAAACAAAAGTTCAGTAGTCATTGCTTGCTTTTTAAACCCCTGATATCTCGAGAACTGATAGAGATATTGATAATATACACATATTCTATTTGAGCATATAGATTTTAACATGATTAATCTTAAAAAGTTGAAATATATAATTGCCCATAATAATCTACTTCGAAATCCAATTTCAAAATTTTGAATTTTTTTTTTCCAAAATACCCCAATTTCTGAACCAAATATCTTGTCGTTTATAAGAGATATGGTAAAAGTAAACACATACTATTTGAGGTCTTCACTAATTACCCATAATAATCTACTTCGATATCCAATTTCAAAATTTTTAAAAATTTTTCAAAAATACCCCAACTTCTACATCAAATATCTCGATGTCTATAAGAGATATATTAAAAGCAAACACATACTATTTTAGGTCTTCACTTCAGCTATTGAACGGCTTATTACTTCTAAGTCTGTATTCAAAAGAATAATACTCAGCGGCAATAAACTGATTTGAGAACAAATTCGAACTTTAACCTCATTGCGGCACACCCTAATGCCTAACAATCGATACAAAATTTTTCACAATATATTCGTATTTTTAGCAAAATCAAATGTAAGGTGAAGATAGATGGCCAACATCGCAGTTAATACACATTTTTAACGAAATTCGATAAAATGCCATATAAGGAACACCCTAATGCTCTTTGTGAACTATTAAAGGGGTGGAATATTCTGATCATATTGATTGTTTACGGAAGTTGTTCAGTTATACGATAAGTACGTTTTTGGCAAAGATAACAAAAAAAAACTTGGCACAATGAGAGCCATTTAATATCTCTAGACTTGTTCAGATTGCATGGGTTTGTTCAGAGAAATTTTTCGGTGTTACCTAAACTACAAATTCACTGAATAGAGTAAGCAAAAAATCTGTACTCCCTACGACTTATATTCAAAATAGTGAAAAATTTATAATTTTTTTCGAAGTTTTTTGAAAAAAAAAACGAGGGAAGTCTAATTTTTTTGGGAAATTTTATTATATCAATTTCTTAAGCGGACTGTTAACTACAAGTTTGCTTAAGAAGCGAAAGAGCTAGATTAAAAACTGTACAAACTGTTGGCCAAAAACTGATGTCACCTTTTTTCAAGGGATTTCAAAAAGTTACGAGGGCCAAAAAAAATTTTGGTAGCCAATCGAGCCAAACTGTGCTAGGTTTTTACTCAGCTCCGGTTGTACTATCGAACCTATATAGTCACGTTCGGGTGTTTTTTTCATTGTTGCACTGTGTAATTAATTAATCGCAAAGCATAGCAAACATCACTTTCGAACTTTACTTAATTTGAACATTTTTTTTACATCTCATCAATGAGACATGAGATAGATTCTTAAATTTGAGTGGTTAACACACTCACACAACGGGAAGTACAGTTTAACGACGAATCGAAAAGTTAGTTGTTTGAGAATATTTTACCAGGTTCGATTACTCGAAAACTATTGAAATGTGTGTCATTTGTTATTACTTCATTATAAATTCCATCCAGTCCCTTAGAACTCACAACTAACCCAGATAGCTTTTATAAATTTTCCAACATTCAACCAAGAAGCTCATAATACAAAAATGATTAGCTGTAATGCACTGAGAGCTACATGAATCATACAATTCAACCCAATTCGCTCTCTTCCACATTAAACTACAATCTCATTGCATTTCTTCTACTTGATTAGAAAAATTATTATTTTGTATTCAATTGAATATAATTTTTTCTTCGGACTCAATACACGTAGTGCTTAGTCCAGCATTGCTTGTATACAACAGAAAAAAAATACTCTCAAACAACAAACAGGATGCCAGCAGATGTTAAGAGTTTTATGATCCGTAGCAAAGTTTATTTATGGCGATTCGAATACTCGCATATGCTCCCATCTAAATAATGTTATTTTTATTTGTGTATACATATGTATAACAGTTTGTTCGAAGAAGGTATTGTATATGTGTGCATTACGTATTTCTAACACATGCACATATTTTACAAATGTATAGTTTATGTGTTTTAGAAATACTACAAGACTACGAGTTTTCCCTGTATGTTTTGTGCTTTGCGACTAGTTTGTTAAGCCAACGATTTATCAATGCCATTGGAAAATATATTTATGAATTATAATTCAACGTAATGTTACAATTTGTTTGAGTTATAATTGGATAAATCGTAAATATGAGAATAATGGATTCCACACATTTGTAAATACGTTAAGAATGAAACGAAGACGTTGAGCGTATTTCAATAGGCAATATAGGTATGTGGTGTTCTTAAAGCATTATTGCGATATAAAATTATTTGTATATCTTCCACCACACATGGAATAGAGATTATTGGTTTACTTTTAAGAAACAGCCAAGTTTGTGTGGTCCATTTGTATTGGTGTAATTTCTTGAAATCAATTCCTAGCTCTCGCTGAGAAACATGAAGATATCAGGTTAAGGTATTCTTTTAGTTTCTAAATCAAGCAAAATCGAAATTGCGTAAAACGGAGTGGGCGTGGCAAAACATTTTTTAGCACTAGAGATATAAAATTTGATATACAGGTAGTACTCGGCAACACAAGTATGACAATGCAGACGAAATTTTAATTTTGGATCCGTGGGGTGAGTGGGCGTGGCAAAACTGTTCTTCAGCCCTAGAGAGATAAAATTTGGTGCACAATTGGTACTCGATTACACGAATATGAATATATAAACAAAATTTAAATTTTGGACCAGTGGGCGGAGTGGGCGTGGCAAACCTGTTCTTTAGCCCTAGAGAGATAAATTTTGGTACACAGATAGTACTCGATTACACGAATATGAATATGCAAACGAAATTTAAATTTTGGATCAGTAGGCGGAGTGGGCTTGGCAAAACTGTTCTTTGGCCCTAGAAAGATACAATTTGGTGTACAGATAGTACTTGATTACACGAATATGAATTTTCAAACGAAATTAAAATTGTGGTTCAGTGGGGGGAGAGGGGTTGGCAAAACTGTTCCTTAACCCTAGAGAGATAAAATTTGTTACATAGATAGTACTTGATTACACGAACATGAATTTGCAAACGAAATTTTAATTTTGGATCAGTGGGGTGAGTAGGAGTGGCAAAACTGTTCTTTGCCCTAGAGAGATAAAATATGGTGCACAATTGGTACTCGATTACACGAATATGAATATGCAAACGAAATTTAAATATTGGATCAGTGGGCGGAGTGGGCGTGGCTAAACTGTATTTTAGCAACAGAGAGATAACATTTTTAACCCAGATAGTACACGGCAACACGAATATGAATATACAGACGACATTTTAATTTTGGATCGGTGGGCGGAGGGGGCCTCTGAACAACTTAGACCTCAGATATATACCATTTGGTACACATCAGTGATCTGTGGCGGTAGGAGTTTTCGCCACTACTGGTGTACTCGCTGTTTATGCGGCTGCGGGATAGTTTGCCAACGCATCAAAAAAACATGTACAAAAAAATTACTTTTTGTTGTGTGAGCTTTTTCTATGCTGGTGGCTTAGCACGACAACGAAGAAACACAAACAAAAATATTACGAAGAAGAATACGACGTCGGTGCGATCGCCACCACCATACTAACCGCGTCGCTGTCGATTTGTAACGTTTTTTTTTGCTTATGCTTTGATGATGAAGTTCATTAGGCCGACAGATTTCCAACAGAAACAAAAGAGTTTTAAAATGTAAGATCTTACATTTGTCTTAGACAAAATTTTGAGTGGTGCTTATTCGTTGTCACCTCGACGAAAGGGAAAGAGTTTTGTGTGAAATATTTTGTCTGAAATAGGTATAAAAGGAAAATGGGTGAACTGTCGAAGATAAGGTCTACTGTCGTTAATGCAGAAAAGTTTTAAAATGCGTCGGAAATCAAATCTTCAACTTCTCTAAAATATTCAAAGTTTCGTTAGGGCTGTTTACATTTCAGCTAACGATATGCCATCATCCCTAAGGGTATAAAAAACTAATTAACTTTTTCATTGCATTTTCCTGACCTTTAAAGAATGTCTCCAAAAAATTGGCTAAAAAGAAAACGGTACACATCCACAGCGAATCAATCAATGTGATGAATGGTGGCGCCGATCGCCACCACCACACATCGCTACGCGCATTTGTCATGTTCTTCTTTGTCTTATTTTTGTTTGTGTTTTTTCGTTGCCGTGCCAAACCACCACCGTAATACAAGCACACACAACAAAGCGTCATATTTTTGTTTTTTTTTGATACGATGCTAAACTACTGCAACAAAAAAAGTAAACACAAGAAAGAGCTAACTCCACCGCATCAGCTTTCGTCCGACATTTCAAACACTTGCGTATGAAAAATACTAAGTTCGGATGCGATGTACCTGCTGTTGCGGTCTACCGATTCTGATCTCTGGTACACATATAGTACTCGGCACTTCAGGTTAAAATTTGTTGATGAAATTGTTATTCTCAATCAGAGGTCGAAAGGGGCGTGGAGCGATAATATGTAATACACAGATAATACTCTATACTAAAAATTACAATTTATCGCAAAGTATATTTATTGTACCAAAAAGTACATTTATTGAAACAAAAAGTACATTTATTGTACTAAAAAGTAAAATTTATTGTACTAAACAGTATTGTACCAAAAAGTTCCAAAATGTAAAAAAGTACTTCATTCGTACCAAAATAAAAAATTTATTGTAGTAAAAAGTACTTTTATTGTACACAAAAAGAACAATTAATTGTAACACAGAGTACCTTTATTGTACCAGAAAGAACTTTAAATGTATTAATTAGTACATTTATTGTACACAATTAAAGTACATTTATTGTGCCAAAAAGTTCTTTAAATGTGCCAAACATTTTGTTTATACACTCACCCTAAGGTTAATACGACCCAAAAGTGTAACACATAGAAGGAGGGTCTATGTTTCTTTAAACCAAATTCTTTTTTTGACTTTTTAAGTCGTTTAAGCCATGTCAATCTGTCCGTCTGTCTGTCCGGCTTTTTGTCCGGCTGGTACGCACGATAACTATCGAAAGACGTAACCAATTGTTTTAAAACTTTGCATAGGTTAATATTTTCCCAAAACTACCTACGGTATTCGAAATGGGCTACATGGTCACGCCCATTCTGGTACCTCCCATTCAAATAAACCATTCCGCACACTTTAGAAATTGAGTAATAATAATAACACACTCAACGTGATCGTGACAAAATCCTGTGTTTAGTAAAGCCACAGCAGGATAAAGTTTCTGAGAAAATAATTTGAAGTCTAGCCAAGCCTCTTCTAGTACCTCCCATACAAATGTACCATTCCGCCCACTTTAGAAATCAATTTATAATATCAATACACCCAAGGCGATCTTGTCAAAATTTAGTATTTTGTTAAGCTATAACAGTGTAAAATTATTGATAAAATATTTGAAGTCTAGCCACGCCCATTCTGATGTACCATTTCGCCTACATTAGACATAGAGTAATAATACCAACACACCCAACGTGATCGTGCCCAAATTCTGTGTTTAGTAAAGTCACAGCAGGATAAAGTTTTGGAGAAAAAACTGGAAGTCTAGCCACACCCCTTCTGGTGCCTCCCATAAAAATGTACCATTCCGCCAACTTTTTAAATAGAGTGACACACCCAATGTGATCGAAAATATTTGCTGAAATTCGAGGAGACAAATTCAACAGTGAATCAATAAGGATTCGGACGAGAAATCTAAGGGTTCCCGAAAAAACAGAGCGTCTGTTCCCTAACAACTTAGATTGTCTAATTGAAAGCTATCTAGCATCTTAAATGTTCCTACTGATCTCTCACTTATAACATCCTTCTGATAAATATTAATTATTTTAACTACCTACTAATTTGAATCCACAATAGATGTACACAAGACACTCCTAGAGGTCTTTACGCATGGTGTGCTTAACACACCGGCCGCATTACTTTGCGATTGCAAACGACATCCTTGCAATAGTCCAAGTGAACTTGAGTTATCTAGAAATAGAAGACGACAATTTTGAAAGTAAAGCACAGTAACAGTCGTATCTTTTATTGCAGCCAGAAGATACCAAAATGGGGTACGCCAGTATAGGACATACCCCCATTGGCCAAGGTAAGCTCTATAGCAACCGGTTGCTGTGAATGTGGAGTTGCATTGAAGAAATGGTTCAAGAAACAACTAAACGTGTAATTTTAGAGTCTCAACTAATGTCGTTATTAATAAACGTTTAATAAAATAATAAATTAATATATGTTTTGTTATATTCTCTCAGTCTGGGTACTTGAAATATATATACAATACTGTTGCCATCGATTTTTGTTTTTTGTTTCCAAGCTCAAGACCGATTTTCATTAAATTAAGTTTTCGCAGACTGATATGCTGAATATGCCAGGCAATCTATTTCAGTCAAACTACAAACTATTGCTATACATATTGTAAATGTTCAATCACCTACACATCATTTGATATCGTTTAATTAACCGTAATTATATTTATTTGCCATTTAGTATTTATATAATTGAAAATATATACATGTGCACGTTTGTATTTCTTTAATCAGAAGTACAAACAAACAAAATTTTTCTGCTGAATATGCGTCTTTTCCTTTAAGTCTGTCTACTAAGACGACATTGACCGCAAATCACTTTACTGATAGTGCAATGAACTGTGTAAAAGACTGCACGTGTGCTGATTATTTTATGTTAGTCTTTGACGAAATATGTGAAGGATGCCAAATCATATTTCATAACCGCAGACAGAAATATGTCTCTTGAGATTCACATCATTCATTCATGACGCGCCATGAACTGTTGGAATGTTATCGTATGTCTGACATTAAGGCAGACTATGTGGTCACGTTGCTGGCAGACATAGTATGTTATGTCTACATATGGAGCGAAGGTCAGTTGGGTAAACCCTTTAAAAAAAACACTTTGTTTTATTTAAGGCAAAATATATTATTATTAAGGAAACGTGCAAACAATAAATCAGCAATATTAATAAAAAAATTGATTTTATTGCTATTAGTGGTAAAGTTGGAGCCGTTAATGGTATGGTGTCAATGATGAAATATATTTCTTAAAGTGTTAGGACCTGGAAGGGATTCGTATTTGATTATACTTTTAAAACATAACAAGATTCTGTTATATACAAGTATTATATATTTTTGGTAACGTAAGTAGAAGTTGTAAAACTGTGTGATAATTTTAGGATATCTTAAAATTCACGTTCGAGAAAAAAGAAATGTTAAAAATTTGATAAAAAAAAAGAAAGAAAGAATTTAATCGGTATTCTAACTACCTTTTGTCATAAAAGGTTATAGTAAGTTCTTCTGCGTGATACGGGTCAGAGCTTAGAGATTCGCATGCTAATTTCATGTCGTTTTTGAAAAGATTTCCTTGATTGGGTGATAATACTACGGTGATAATTTTGGGTTCGGGTCTTTGCTTTCCTGCTTTTCGTTTCTTTACGCATTTGTAATCCGGTTACGTGGATGGATATAAACCTATTTAAAGGTTTTCAGCGGATTTGGAAAGAAAATAATGCGGCCTTTTCAAAGATATATATATATATTTAGTTATATAAATAACTTGTCATATCTGTTTGTTTTTGCATCAAATCTCAAATGGGGTGAATTTATTTTATTTTCTTTTTAAGTTTGAAGAAATTTTGTAGCGACTACTATCTAAGGCTGCAATCGGAGTGGGGTCACGCATTAATACTGCTATGATTTAGCAGACATGGATGCAATGGGGAAGACTCCACAGAAAAACGGACTATATGGTTCCAAATATGGATTTTACATCGTACCCGGAAAAATAGATCTCTAACGTTCGGGGACTGCCCTTCTTCAAAAAATTTTGATTTACTAAGGATCAGATGTCTTCAGCGAGGATCTCTATTGCAGCCAACACTTCCAATTGAATAACGTTTACACAGTTTTCTAGGCGAACCTAAACCTAAACCTAAACCTAAACCTAAACCTAAACCTAAACCTAAACCTAAACCTAAACCTAAACCTAAACCTAAACCTAAACCTAAACCTAAACCTAAACCTAAACCTAAACCTAAACCTAAACCTAAACCTAAACCTAAACCTAAACCTAAACCTAAACCTAAACCTAAACCTAAACCTAAACCTAAACCTAAACCTAAACCTAAACCTAAACCTAAACCTAAACCTAAACCTAAACCTAAACCTAAACCTAAACCTAAACCTAAACCTAAACCTAAACCTAAACCTAAACCTAAACCTAAACCTAAACCTAAACCTAAACCTAAACCTAAACCTAAACCTAAACCTAAACCTAAACCTAAACCTAAACCTAAACCTAAACCTAAACCTAAACCTAAACATAAACCTAAACCTAAACCTAAACCTAAACCTAAACCTAAACCTAAACCTAAACCTAAACCTAAACCTAAACCTAAACCTAAACCTAAACCTAAACCTAAACCTAAACCTAAACCTAAACCTAAACCTAAACCTAAACCTAAACCTAAACCTAAACCTAAACCTAAACCTAAACCTAAACCTAAACCTAAACCTAAACCTAAACCTAAACCTAAACCTAAACCTAAACCTAAACCTAAACCTAAACCTAAACCTAAACCTAAACCTAAACCTAAACCTAAACCTAAACCTAAACCTAAACCTAAACCTAAACCTAAACCTAAACCTAAACCTAAACCTAAACCTAAACCTAAACCTAAACCTAAACCTAAACCTAAACCTAAACCTTAACCTTAACCTAAACCTAAACCTAAACCTAAACCTAAACCTAAACCTAAACCTAAACCTAAACCTAAACCTAAACCTAAACCTAAGGCCACCCCAATGTTTATTTGTTTATTCAGATATTGCACAGTAGGGATATAATTTTTTGTTGAGAGCAAAATCCAAATTCAGTCCCATGTGGGAAATATTATTGTGAAAATAAAAACCCGGTTTTTATGTGCTTTTCTTTAGAAAAAAATTGAAACAAGTTAAAGAAAGTTACTTTTTCTGATTTGATCAAATTTTGGTACTGAATGTATGAAAAATGGTTTCGTGTTAGTTACTTTAAGAATTTAAACAAAAATAACTTACTTGAGCCAAGAGTAGCTGTTGATGTGAAGAAAAGAAGAAAAAATAGCATCAAAATGCAAAATAATCGGTTAAACTTTTTTGACGAAAGAGAGAAAGTGACACCATTTTTCGTACTACTAATCCATCATGATAGTAGCATATCAGTCTGCGAAATCTTCATTTAATAAAAATTGGTGTTGAGATTTGAAAAAAAAAACAAAAATAGACGGCAACAGTGTTGAATATATAACACAGTACAACATTTTTCAGCTCATTAATTTGGGACTCAATTCTGAGAACTGCACGTGAAAGTAGCCCCAAAAAGAACATGTTCTGCATCATTCGGTTTGTCAAGTAACATGCCATAATAATTTAATATCGATTTGAAATTAGTAAGTATCGTATAGGGGAATTTGTCACGTTTAAGGCTCTTTTATTTGACATAACTCGTGAATCTCTAGTCCCTTTTAGCTGAAATTCCTTTAATTTGTTCATAAATCGTTTTCCTACATAAGCTTTCACTTTTCCATTCATCAAATGATTTTGAACTGGGTTTATTTTGTAGCGGTTACAATAACACTATTGTACTCCGTGGCATATGATTTACGTGGAATATTACCTATAATAATTATACGTCACCATATCACAAAAGAGACTAAAACGTGACAATTTCCCCTATATGATAACTACTAACTTCAAATCGATATTAAATTACACTAGTTTACAAATCTTTATTTTTTGTCAGCTGCAGAGTTTTATATAATTTTTTTTCTACAGATTTCAGCCTTCTAAGCACGAATATGAGATTTAAAAATGTTTCCTCTGATTAGTTCTCAGGATATTAATTTTTGAATTATTTACCAATTTTTTTATGAAATGCATCAGCTTATTGGAGAACAACTAGTAAACGCGTCCAACGATTTAAACAAGAGTGGTCTCTAATTAAAGTTAAAGTGCTCCTTGATGGTAGGAGCATTTAAAGTTTAAAAAATCACGGTTTTAAATTTAAAAAAAAATGTAAGCCTGCATTTTTCAAAAGTATCGATATTTTTCATTTTTAAACCACATATATATACATATATTGCATTTAATAAATATTCCACTTTTCTAATACTGAACAAATTCTTCTTACGCGGTTTTAAAATGAGAAATATCGATATTTTTCAAAAATGTAGGCTTAAAATGCACTTTAAGTCTCTAAGTTGCAACAATGTCAAAATAATCAATGATCATGCATGAATCCCTGTTTGTGTACTTTTATAATAAGTAAGCATAACGATATTAACATTAGCCCAATTTTTTACTGTCATCGTTTAAAAAGTGAAAAGACTTTTGGTCCAGTCGGCAGAAATGAAAAATATCGATACTTTCTAAAAAGGTTCAGCTACGATTTCAAACTAAACATTTTTGTGATGTATGATCCACCCAGAATACAGTGGCATTTCCACTTTTAATCGTCATTTTCATGCAACGTTTAGCTTTAAGCCTACCGTGCTTAAAACCAAAAAATTTACCATTTGTAGTGTCCTCTTTTAAAACGTGTAACTTTCCTTCTTATCACCCAATTTTTATAAAGGATAGCTTGTTTTGATCGGGGAAGTCCAATCTTTATACTAAATTTATGAAATTAAATTTATTTTTGCGAATAATATTTTTTTATAAATTTTTTTTACAATTTAAAACCGTAATTTTTGCACAAAAAAAATAGTTTTTTAAACTTTAAATGCTCCCACCATCAAACTATCCAACAAATATTAAAAGCTGGTATAGAAAGGTTTAAGGGGAGCACATTACCTTTAATTGCAGACCACTATTGTTCAAATCGTTGGACGAGTTTACGAATTATTCTCCAATAACCTGATGCAACTCATAAAAAATTTGGAAAATAATTCAAAAATGCATATCTTGCATATAATTCAAAAATGCATATTCGTGTTTAGGAGGCCAAAATCTATAGAAAAAAACTATTTACAACTCTGCTGCAAAATGACTGTAAACTAGTGTTATTATAGCATGTAACTTGACAAAAATAATCATGCAGAACTTCTACTTTTTGGGGCTACTTTCACGTGCAGTTCTCAGAATTAAGTCCTAAAATCATGTGTTGTACTGTGTTATTCAAGTACCCAGACTCAGAGAGTATATGGATAGATTCATTTATTAAACTCTAATTAAGTTGTTTAGTTGTTACCTAAACCATTTCTTCAATGTATTTCCACTTGCGTTGCAACCAAGTGCTACAGACCTATAGAGTTTCGAAAGTGGTAAGATAGACTTTAACTTGGCTAATGGGGGTATGTCCTATGCTGGCATACCCAATTTTGGTATCTTGTGGCTGCAATGAAAGATACAACAATTACTGTGTTTTGCTCCCAAAATTGTAGACTCCTATTCCTAGATAACTCAAAATCACTTGAATTATTCCAAGTAGGTCGGTAACAATCGCAATGTAATACGGCCAGTGTGTTAAGCACACTATGGTTAAAGACCTCACGGCGTGCCCTGTTTATAGCACTTGTGAACTCAACTTAGTAGGTACTTAAAATGATTGGTATTTATCTGAAGGATGTTATGAGCTAGATCGGTTTCTAGTAGAGAATCTAAGTTGTTCAGGAACAGATGTTCTTACACGCTCTGTGCTTTGGAGTTCTGGGCTGGATCGTAAAAGTTTATTTGGTAAATTTGTCTCTTCAAATTTCTGTAAATATTTTCTAATAAATAAATTTAAATTGAATTGAATTGCCGATTATAATAAGATCAAAGAAGTGTTGTACGAGGTCATTGCATTCAAATTCCACTACCTGCTCTAGCATTTCGTAGCCCCTTCGCCCCTACGAAGGGGGTCCATCATTCCATTCTATTTTAGCATTTAAATCCCCCAGAACAATGTTAGCCCAGCTTAATTATGGTTTTTACAACGTTTGGGGGGTCGTCAACGTTTAGGGAGGTCCTTGTCTATATTTCTATAAAAAAAAATATCCTATTGTCTAACACTTTATTTAAACCCTCCGCAATGGTATATATGCAACGAATGAGTTTGTTGAAGAACATTATATAATTATATGAAACAGACATAGAAATATACCCACAATCTTGAACATTATATTATATGTGACACCCTCTGCTCAAAATGTGTTATATAACAACATTTCTTTAACCTTTAAACATTACAAATTTCTTTTTATTCTGTAATTTTACATATCTTTGTTGACTAACATAAATAACATTTTGTTTTCAACCCATACCAGAAAAACAATGGTAGTGCTTGTCATTATTCAAACGCGAACGTAGAAACACCAGTTGGTTGTAAAGTCATATATTTTTTGAGGGTAATAGCACGTATTTGTTGGCATGTACTTGTTGTCGCCAATTTACAAGTTCACACACACACACACACAGAAGGTACTCTCTACTTCAGTGATTTCATCATTCACATGGATTCTATAACAATATGTGCTAACACAATTTATAGGCTTGTCAAGGCATGTCAAAGATGTGACAGTCATGTTGAGTTATATAGTCACAAAATAGTTATAAAACTCTGACCGGTTAAGGGTATATATGTTTTTATTTTATTTATTATTAGCTTTCCCGGCTCGCGTTGCTTCACCCGTACTTACAATGAACCTTCTTATGACTTTAAGCAATACAGGTAAAATGCTAACGCTTCATAAGACGAACGAATACCCAATTTATGTGATTGTAGCTTTATCCCATTGTTCTGAGTGATTGTACCGCTTTAGTCCCTTTTTATCCCTAAAAGTACGATTTTTAAAAGATATATTCGTTTCGCACAACTAAAATTCACTAGTGCCCCCTCTAATTAAATAGGAAGCATGCCCATATACGATTATAGCTTTAGCCGTTTGGTCTGGGCGATGGTAGCAGTTAACCTTAAGTGTTCGAATTTTGAAAAATCCCATTAGACAGTTTTCTAATTCTGTAGTGTGCAATTCTATATACATTTTCGTAACTCTACCTTTAGGTATTTGACCTGGGTGATATCATCAGTTTTATCCCTTTTTCGATATTTGTACAACTTAGAAACTAATTTTAAAATTACTTTACATCGCACAATTTTTAAGACCATAACTTTAACCGTTTATTACCAGTTTTATCGCTTTTTAGTCCTATTCACCCCTAAAAGGTAAGAATTTCGAAAACCCTCCTCGCTTCGTTCTAATTCCATAGGAAGCAAGCCTATATAACTTATCATGATTACATCATTAGCCGTTTGGTCTAGACGATAGTAAGATTTTTATCCCTTTTTCGATTAGTTTTACCCAGAAACATCGGATTTAAAAAAAATAATTTAATCCAATTTGATAGTAAGCATTTCTATATCAATTTTCGCGATTATACCATTAGCCGATTGGTTAAGGTGATGATACAACTTTTATTACTTATTGGTAATTTTTAACCCATAAAAGTACGAGTTTCCAAAAATCCGTTCTTAGCTATTAATATGACCGACATAACAATTGTTTCAAGAGGGGCGTGGCACTGCCCATTTCCCAGCGAGACGTAATCCCCGATGTACCATTTACATATGTAGCAAATCTCATCTTCATACCTTCAATGGCTCGCGAAAGATGATCGATTCAAATTTTGGTTTGTGTAGGCGGTGCCACGCCCCTTTGTCTAGGTATGTTTTCATGTAGCCTATGATAGAGACCCTATGGACAGTATCACACATAGAAAATTAAATTGCAATCGGTCCATTTATTTGGCCAATATTACTATTTGTAAAAAAGGGGTGTGGCACCGCCCACTTTCCACAAACAAAGTATTTTTTCTTATACCACCGATATATAGGGAATGGGACTTTGCCCAGAGGTAGAAAGTTACTGATTGTCACTCACTTGGGAGTGACCAGAATCGATTCCTTTGTGGCACTGTCCAAGCAGCTAACTACTTCCGGTCTTAGACCAAGTATTCCCTGGGCAATGACTTTAAAGCAACCGCTTTAAAGTTAGCTAGAGTTAGAAGGCGAAATGTTAAGTAACCTAATCGGCATGCTACCACCGATGCGTCTTAGGAACTAGGTAACAGAAGTTACTGAAACTCAACACAGGCTCTCTTAGTGGCTTTGGCAGCCCCAAGAAACTAAGATCGGGAGCGGTGGCCTAATAAGCCACTCTCCTTAAACAAAAATTTATTATGAAAACACGAAGAAAACGAAAAACAAGAACCCCCCCAAATGTTGACGACCCCCGCAAACGATATAAGGACCATGATTTAAGGATATGCACCTGGAATGTCCGAACTCTATACAGAGATGGTGCCTCTATCCAACTGGCGGATGTCCTCGACAAATACAAGGCTGACATCACCGCCATACAGGAAATGAGATGGACGGGACAGGGATGCACACGACGGAAGAACTGTGACATCTTTTACAGCTGCCATGCAGAAAGACACGAATTTGGATGTGGTTTCATAGTCGGCAAGAGACTTCGACACCTGGTCTCGCGGTTTAACCCTGTAAATGACCGTATATTTACCATTCGCATCCGGGCGAAATATTTTAACATTACGCTGATTTGTGTACACGCCCCGACGGAAGACAAAGACGATGACATCAAAGATGCATTCTATGAGCGCCTGGAGGATATATATGACCGCTGCCCTGCACATGACATTAAAATTGTTCTGGGAGATTTTAATGCTAAAATAGGAAGGGAAGATGCTCTTGGTTCAGCAGTCGGAAAATTCAGTCTACACAACAACACCTCCGATAACGGATTCAGACTGGTAAGTTTCGCGTCGGCAGGAAACATGGTTGTGAGTGGAACCAGATTCCCGCATAAAGATATCCACAAGGCAACCTGGATATCTCCCGATCAAAAGACAAGAAATCAGATTGATCACGTGGTAATTGATGGAAGGCATGTCTCAAGCGTTATGGACGTGCGTGTGATGCGCGGTGCAAATATTGACTCGGATCACCACCTAGTTGCAGCCAAGGTACGCACACGATTAAGTAGAGCTAAAAACACTCTTAATCAAACGCAAAGGAAGCTAGACATCACAAAGCTGCAGACCACTGAGATAGCCAATGCCTACTCCAACCAGCTCTCTCAATTACTCCACACAAATCCCCCTAGTTCTGATGTTCCCGACATGCAGTGGCAGCATATTGCGAATTCTATGACCACTGCCGCAACAACCGTACTGGGTTATGAAAAACCACGCTCAGACAAGCCCTGGTACGATGACGAATGTCGCCAAATGTCTGAGGAAATGGATGCTGCATACAAGGCAAAACTGCAGCCAATGGCGACGCGTGCGGTGACGGAGCGTTATAAAGAGAAAAGGAGGGAGATGAAACGCCTATTCAGACGGAAAAAGCGTCTGTGGAAGAAAAGAGAGAGCCAGGATATCGAAAACTACAGGGATAGAAGTGAGGCCCGAAAGTTCTACCAAAAGGTTAAAAGTAAAGGTTTTGGAACAGGGATCCCCACCTGTAAGGACAGAGACGGAAATCTGGTCACGGACACTCAGAGTGTGCTGCAAATATGGAGGGAACACTTTCAATCTCTTCTCGTTCCCGAAGGCAGCATAAGTGACGGAATCGCACCAATCATCGACGATGGAGTAGATTGTCCACCACCGAGCCAAAACGAGATCAGCACGGCAATTGCCCGGCTTAAAAATAATAAAGCTGCGGGAGCCGATGGACTGCCGGCAGAGCTCTTTAAAGCCGGCGGCGATGACCTGGTAACATGCATGCACCAGCTCATAAACACGATTTGGCTCAGGGAATGCATGCCCGATGATTGGAATCTGAGTGTCCTATGTCCCGTGCTTAAGAAAGGCGATCCTAGTGTGTGTACCAACTATCGCGGGATTAGCCTTTTACCCATCGCATACAAGGTCCTGTCTAGTGTGTTATGTGAAAGACTAAAGCCCCTCCTGGCGAACCTGATTGGACCTTATCAGTGTGGCTTTAGACCTGGTAAATCCACCACCGACCAGATATTCACGCTACGACAAATCCTGGAGAAGACCCAAGAAATGCAGATCGATACCTACCATCTGTTCATCGATTACAAAGCTGCATTTGACAGTCCGATACGACAGAAATTGTTGGATGCTATGGCTGAGTTTGGTATCCCCGCAAAACTAATTCGACTCTGTGGGATGACACTGACTGACACGAAGTCTTCAGTGAAAATTGGCAAAAATCTGTCAGAGCCATTTTCTACCAAGCGAGGCTTTAGACAAGGCGATAGTCTGTCCTGCGATCTCTTTAACATCGTAATGGAGATGATCATGCGGAAAGCAGCAGTAAACAGGAATGGCACCATATTTAACAAAAGCCACATGTTGCTCGCGTATGCTGATGATATCGATATTATTGGACGTGGATTGCGAGATGTTACTGCGGCTTTTTCGAGCATTGAAAAGCAGTCGGCTGAAGTGGGTCTGGTGATAAACGAGGACAAAACCAAGTTATTTGTTTCAACGAACAAAGAGTCCACTCGTCTTGGAGGCTGCGTGAACGTTGACAACTATAATTTTGAAGTGGTAGATGATTTTGTCTACCTTGGCTCCGCCATAAACAAAAATAATAATGTCAGCCTCGAAATCAAAAGACGAGTATTGATCGCAAACCGCTGCTACTATGCGCTAAGCAAGCGATTTAACGACAAAGCGCTCTCTCGAAAAACAAAGATCCAGCTCTACCAGACTCTGATCCTACCTGTCTTGCTCTACAGCGCAGAATCGTGGGTAATGACACAAGCGGATCAATCTATTCTGGGAGTCTTCGAGAGAAAAATACTCCGCAAAATATTTGGACCCATCATCGTGAACGGCGAGTACCGTCGTCGAATGAATCATGAGCTGTATGAGCTGTACAACGACATCGACGTGGTCAAGCGCGTTCAAATAGACCGAATGCGCTGGCTTGGACACGTTGTACGAATGGACGACAACGCTCCGGCTCGAAAAGTCTTCGGCAATAAACTCGATGGGCGGCGCAGGAGGGGGCGACCAAAACTCCGATGGATAGACCAGGTGACGGAAATGTTAAGTAAGCTTGGTATGACGAACTATCTACGGTGCGCAAAAGACCGAAGCGCTTGGAATGGTTTTCTACGTGCGGCTACTGATAGATGAATTTCTGTTGTTGCTGCCAGTAAAGAAGAAGAAGAACCGATATAGGTACCAAATCTCGACTTCGTACCTATAACGGTTCAAAAGATACAGTCATTTTAAAATTCCAGTTGTATGGGGCGGTTTTACCCCCTTTAATTTCCAAAAATCCCTTCTTAGTGCGCGCCTACGTCATAAAAGAAACCTACATTCTTAATTTCACGGTTCTACCTTAAGCCGTTTGGGCTGGAGAGTGATCAGTCAGTCACCCAAACCTTTTATAAATATAGATTACAATGTTGTCAAATAATTTGAGAATGTTCGTTATATACTCAGGTAGTAAAATGTGATAATACAGTACAACATTTTTCAGCTCATTATCTTGGGACTCAATTCTGAGAACTGCACGTGAAAGTAACCCCAAAAAGAAGAAGTTCTGCATCATTCGTTTTGTCAAGTTACATGCCATAATAATTTAATATCGATTTGAAGTAAATAAGTATCGTATAGGGGAATTTGTCACGTTTTAGGATCTTTTGTTTGACATCACTCGCTAACCACTAGTCCGATTAATTTAAATAAAGGTTTATTTTGTAGCAGTTACAATAAAACTGTTTTACTCCGTGGCGGATGATTTATGTGGAATATTACCTATTATAATCATACGCAACCATATAGTATTTATGTTATATCAATCAAAAGAGCCTAAAACGAGACAAATTCCCCTATACGATACATACTAAATTCAAATCAATATTAAATTATTATGGCATGTAACTTGACAAAAAGAATGATGCAGAACTTCTTCTTTTTGGGGTTACTTTCACGTGCAGTTCTCAGAATTGAGTCCCAAAATTATGTGTAGTACTGAGCAAAGTAATACAAAAAAAACTTCCCTTACACCCCATGAATGAGGTATGAGAAAGCTTTTCGCGTATTTGTGTATTAACACGTTTTCTATTTTTAGATACACTACTGACGACACCTACTTGTTTATCGACGAATTCGAACGTCACTGTTTGAGAAGCTTTTACTAGACATGCCTAAACCGACGAGAAATGGTACTGTGTTTGTTTATGCTCCTATGCCAGTGAACATAATACGAGTATATAAGAAAAAGTCAGAATTGACAACGTGTGCATTACAATTTATGATCACTGCTATTTTTTTATCTTACACTGTTGTCGTAAACTTGAATCGTTACAAGTAATTCAAGTAACACTAAAAATCACGAACCTAGATGAAAACACACATACAAAACACTAAATTGCGTTTAGATCAAAGGATTTCAAATACATAAAGTAGAAAATTTGTATAAGGTTTTGAAGCTATTGTCGTCGTTAGCTTAACTGTAAGGGGAAGATGTACTAATGAAATACGATAAAATATGTATGCAAACACATACACGCACAATTTATCACATTGTTCAATTTAAAATTGTTGACATCGTGTGGGGCATGTTTGAACTTTCACCCATAGAAAAAAGGAACAAGATATATGTAGCTTTAAGCTAGTTAAACAATACTTAGTGTAGAATATTGGTATTATCATTCTGTTATAAACTTCTTTCAATAACACTGGTTAAGAGCACAATAGTTATTTGTTCTCATTATGTTTTTAATAAACCATTATTAACCTGTTTTATTTATATTAAATATGTTTTGTGATTTAACACAACTGATGTCTATTGTTCAGCTAGACCAACGAAAAAATAACAAACAAAATCGTTTTCAACTGCAAACGTGAGTATGCATGTTCAGTTATTTGGTCACTTGTCAAATATCCGTGAACCCCGATGCACTAATTAGTGTAGAATATTGGTATTATCATTCTGTTATAAACTTCTTTCAATAACACTGGTTAAGAACTTGAAATAATTTCCAAATCAATGAATATACATCTGTGAAAAAAAATCATAACATAGATTTTCAACGAACCTAAATGCCAATTGATAATTTAATAGCAAAAAATAAAACACAATAGTTATTTGTTCCAATTACGTTTTTAATAATCCATTATTAACTTGCTTTATTTATATTAAATGTGTTTGGCGATTTAACACAACTGATGTCTATTGTTCAGCTAGACCAACGAAAAAATAACAAACAAAATCGTTTTCAACTGCAAACGTGAGTATGTATATTCAGTTATTTGGTCACTTGTCAAATATCCGTGAACCTCGGAACCTCAAAAATTTACATTGATCAAGTACGATGAATATAATGTAATTTTTTGTATAGACAACATTTTACCAAATCGACCGTGTTAATTTAAAAACCATTTATAACTTTCGTAGCAACAATGTTCAACCACCAACTAGTTGTTTCATCATTTATCATTGCAAATATTCACTATTCACTAGGGTGATCAGTTCGGTTTTCAGAAACCGGATACCCGGTTTTTTTCACTCATAAAAACCGTCGGTTTTTTTTAAATCCCTGTTTTTCGAATATCGAATAATCCGGTTTTTTTTTGTCGAATCTCGGTTTTTTGGCGTTTGATCCTTTTTATTTAAATTCATTCAGAATTGTATTAAATGTGTACTCGTACATGTTTTTTCCAGCTACAAGACTACAATATGGGATAAAATATATGATTTCTATCTATCCAAAAAAGATAAGTTAAAGAAAAAATTGATTTACTTAAAGCAGAAAAACCAGCGCATCTCTATTGTGGTCGATGAATGGTCGGATATATCTTACATAAAATACATAAATGTTACTGTGCGAACACTTGAAACACAAGATTCGTTTACAGATTTAAATGGCGAAATGATCGTTGATGCCACTGAAGATACTATAGAAACAGAACTAAATAAAGCTATAAAAAATGTTCAATATCCTAAAACTACCATTAAAAACTCTACCAAAAATGTTCTTTTGGAAGATTTTTTATATATGAATAAGAGCGGCAAAAGGACTGTAAACCTTGACAGATTATTAAATGCCTTGTTCACAATAAGTCCAAATAGTACACTGAGTGAAAGGGCATTTTCAATGTCAAGTTTTATAAAAATCAAAGAAAAAAATAGTTATACACCCAAGCACTTAAATTGTATCTTATTTTTTAAATGTTAGGGAAAACTAAAAATTAAATTAAATATATTTTTATAAAATCAAGTATTTACAAATGAATTGTTATGTTTTGTTTATCTTTGTTAAAATACCAAACTGATCTCAGTAATGTTCTGCATTGTAATTATAATTAAACTAAAAGTTTACTTTTTTTAAGTATATTTGAATTATTTTCTGTTAATTTTCAATGAAATTTTTTGTCACAAATTGTGTTTTAATTTGTTATTTGGCATACATTTGAAAACCGGATTATCCGGTTTTTTGTGAATTTCAAAAAAAGCAACCGGTTTTTTTTAAATTCCATTTTTCGAATAATTCGAAAACCGGTTTTCGCAAAAACCCGAATAATTGATCACCCTACTATTCACGTAAAACATGTTTTGATAAATGAAAGCCTAAAGCTATGGCAAAAAAACAAAAGCTGCCAAATGAGTAGATCGAAACACTAATTTTTGTTTTTAAGAATATAACTATGCTGCAGTTTGTCTGTTTGAATATTATAGTAGAAATAATAATTTTCCAAAACTGGGCCATTTTGTATTAGAGATACCAAAAGGGGTGTGGCTAGAGTGTTCAAAACCGAAACCGAAAACCGTCTAACCGGTTTTTTTCTTCGGAACCGTATGCCGGTTTCTTCAAAAATCCCAATTTGGAATAGCTGTTATAATTTAACCACGGCGCTTGCAAACTATTGAATTTTATTATCAATATGCGTGCTCTGTTAAGAAAGTTCATCGCGCGCTTCTTCCATTTTATGGTCACTGAAGCGGCCATTCGGACTATTGTGACTAAATTTCGCTCCAAATTTACATTGTTGGACATTAAACCACCAAACCGCTTACATAGAGTGCGAAGTGAAGAAAATATCGCATCTGTATCGGCCAGTGTTAATGATGACCACCAATTATCTATTCGTCGCCGTTCGCAGCAATTGGGCCTCTGTTACTCAAGAGCGTGGAAAATTTTGCGGAAGGATTTAGGTGTGAAGCCATTCAAAATAAAGCTGGTGCAAGAATTGAAGCCGAACGACCTACCGCAACGTAGAATTTTTGGTGAATGGGCCCTTGGAAAGTTGGCCGAAGATCCACTTTTTTCCGAAAAATTGTGTTCAGCGACGAAGCTAATTTTTGGCTCAATCGGTACGTTAGTAAGCAGAATTGTCGATTTTGGACTGAAGATCAGCCAGAAGCATTGCAAGAGCTACCAATGCATCCAGAAAAAGTCACAGTTTGGAGCGGTTTATGGGCTGGTGGCATCATTGTACCGTACTTCTTCAAAGATGATGCGAATCGTTACGTAACTGTGAATGGTGAGCGCTACCGTGAGATGATATCCAAAATTTGGTTTTTCCCCAAAATGTAAGAGCTTGACTTGCATGACATGTGGTTTCAACAAGACGGTGCCAAATGCCACACAGCACGCTTAACAATGGACTTATTGAGAGGCGAATTCGGTGAACATTTTATTTTACGATCGGTACCGGTCAATTGACCGCCTAGATCGTGCTATTTAACGCCTTTAGACTATTTTTTGTGGGACTATGTTTAAGCTCATGTCTATACACACATGCCCGCTTCAATTGACGCATTGGAAGACAACATTGAAGCTTTTATTCATGAGATACCGGCCGAAATATTGGAAAGAGTATGAGAAAATTGGGCTAAGCGGATGGACCATTTGAGGCGTAGTCACGGTCAACATTTGCATGAAATAATCTTCAAAAATTAAATTATATGGGCCGTCATGCATTTTTCTGAATTTTATGTGTTTTTTTTTTTTAACTTTCCTATAGCTCTTAAAAAATCACCCTTTACAATACGATAAAGTTTGAAAAATGTTGCTAGATGACTTTTTGTCTCATCTTGAAATGCGTATGATGCCGTCCGTATTCATATCTGCATTTAAAGTTGTTCATATGAATATCGACGGCTTTCCAGCCATTGCAAGGTGATATTCCAACTATATCTTAATGATTTTACAAATATTGTATGGGGATCGCAAATTAGGCGTTTTTTCGCTATTGGATGCTTAGTTTAGGAGATATGCGAAAATGGAAAGATTTTTATATGAACACGGATAGCATCATATAGAAGCAGTTTCCAAACAAATGTTCATGTTGCATAAGGAAGTTTCAAAACTTTCAATTGTCGCTATCTTCTGAACTAAACATTCAATCGCCAAAAGAGGGCTTAATTTGTGATCCCCATACAATATTTGTGAAAACACTAAGATATACTTAGGATATACACCTTGCATATGCTTAGTATTTATATGAACAACTTTATCTCCTTAACTAAGTTGTGACGACCGTGTCGTAAGCCTATCCATAAATCCTAACAAACCGGCAAAAAAATAATCAAATTTCAAATTTGCTCATGTCTGTCCACAACGTAAACGCAAAAATGTCTCTTCCTCTTTTTAATATCAGTGTCGACATAATACTGGGTTTCTTAAACAGCTGAGGCACAATGTTGCCATATTATGAATTTTACGACAGGGTTGTTTTAGGGGTATTGCCGAAGAATGAGATCGAAAAATGAAATGACGTGGTCATTTTGAATATTACAAACCTGAGGTCGGTCGATATTCAACTAAATGTAAAAAAATAAATAATATAAAAATTGAATATCCAGAAAAGTGAAAAAAGAAAAATTATATATTTAGAAAGAACATTGTAAGTTGGTGTGATTAAAACGAGTTTTAAAACCACCTTAAACCACCGGAAAAGCATTTGTAAATTTAAAATAAAAAAAAAAAAAACAGGGGGTCCATTGACCAGAGCAGCCCTTTGGCATTAAGTAATTGCCCATTCGGAGCCCCAGAGATCCCATAGACCATAGATCGCGTATTATATACAAACTGGATCGAATTCCAATAAAATTGCCAGAAAACGTGGAAGGGAAGGGAATTACAGGCTGCGGGCACCCTGTCCAATCTAAAATCCCCACTACCTACACTTGGCAATAACCCCCTATTTTTGAGGTTAAATTACCGACCTGACGGTAACCAAGTACCGCGTGGTAGTGCAGCTTTACAAGGTAAAAGTAACGAGGTGGAAATTCAATCGAAAAATTTAAAAAAAAAGTATTATATAACCGAAATCTATGTGTATCGTGATTTGTGTGTAAAAGTCCATGTGTTTGTCCGTAGATTATTTCAAAGAAAAAAAAAAAAGAAAAAACAAAATAATTGTAATTGAATGTATAAATAAAAAAAAAGGTACAAAAACAAAAAAAAAATAAAAAAAATAAGAATTCGTCAAGATTATTGTAGGAATAATAATAATGTATGTATTGATAGATATAAGTTAGGTATAATGGTTTATGTATATTGTAGCATGTAAGATTGTAGAAAACATAAAAAATTATAAGTTATATATATATATATACATATAAGTTTATAAAAAAAATAAAATTATTTATTAACATTAAACTTAACTTAAAAAAAAACTACATATACCTATATATTTATATATGTTAATTTTTAAAATTACGGTTCCATTTTTGTTTTGTTTTTTTTTCTGATTATGTGCCAATAAATGTATGTAATTATTAAGCTGTAGTAAACAGCCATATATTTGTTAGTATTTACGAATAAATGTACTAGTTTTAATTGTTTAATGCGCTCTAACATGTTTTAACTTCATATTTAAAAAGGTTTAATGTAACGGCCATTTGAAAAGTCTGGAAGATGAACAGGGGTATCGCTAAACGTTTGGCCATTGGCGATACCAAGGATGGCCAATAGAGCCATAAGGGGTGGGAAGCCTTTGTAGGACAACCACATCTGTCCTCAACTAGAAATTTGCGGCCTGAAGGCATCATGTCCTTAAGATTTGTTTATACCAATGTCCGTCCTTCCCTTAGTGTCTTATCCTCTATCCTAACCTTACCCTTTCAGTTTTTCCTAATACTTTTTGTTTTCCCGTCCTAAAAATGACCAAACACACGGCACGAATTATTTAAATGTGAAGCCTTAGCGGAAAAGAATCCCCCCATCCGGCGAGCTGAGCCGCAGCAAACATCATCGTGCCATTTCCGCCAAGTCCATCAAAAAGGTTTCTTCACAAAGTGTCCGATTGCAAAAAGCAGCTTAATTTATGATCACCATACAATAATTGGGAACTCATCCAGTAATAGATTGGGATCCCATCTCGAAATGAGTGGGAAGTCGTCGATATTCATATGAAAAACTTTGTGCTTTTATTTCCTATACTAAGCGTTCAATGGTAAAAAGGAGGTTAATTTGTGATTGTTTGAATGAACTGGATATCAATTGCAGCAAACAGAATTCAAAAGATTTATGTTTTGATATTCATATTTTTTAATACACAGTATGAACCCAGTAGGAAGTGTCTGCAAGACATCCTCAAGGATAGGTGCATGACCATAGTAAATCGTTGATGACACGTAGGGCACCTTCCATACAAATCGTCGACGAAATTTTTATACAAGTGTCCGCTTTGTAATGCACGACTTGATGACCGACAATGTCAGTCAAATTGTCGTTGATGCCTAAACAAGCGACATGTCGCCTACACAATCATGCTCGACCTAATGACCGACATTGTCGGTCAAATTGTCGTTACCAGTGCTTAATAATTTAAAATAACAAATTGAAGTAGTTTTATTCAAAACGTGCGATATATGAACCGTCAGGCACTGCTATTTCCAACAAACTGAAATTTTTTACTTCTTCTTTCCTCTCTTCAATTTTATGTCATTATTGTCCCGTTACATTGAACTTCCCAGTAGGAAGTGTCTGCAAGACATCCTCAAGGGTAGGTGCATGACCATAGTAAATCGTTGATGATACTTAGGGGACCGTCCATACAAATCGCCGACGAAATTTTCATACAAGTGTCCGCTTTGTCATGCATGACCTGATGAGCGACAATGTCGGTAAAATTTTCGTTGACGCCTATACAAAAGACCTGTCGCCCACACAATCATGCACGACCTGATGGGTGACAATGTCTGTTGAATTGTCGTTGATGACTATATTAGCGAAAATGTCGGTCAAATTGTCATTGATTTCTATGTATGTCTTGAATTGTCATCCAAGACAAGAAAAGATGGATGTGAAAAATGTATGTACTTGTCGTCCAAACACTCGGTTGACGACAAGCTGACCGACAAAATACTAATGTTGTCGTGCATAAAACACATTAAACAAATCAAAGAAAAAAAAAATAGGAACAAAAAAATGGAATCTGACGTAAAAAAATTTTAGTTTATTAAATTAACGAGTAAACATCAGCAATTTCATAGTTTGAAAAGTTGAATAAATTTGAATGCCGTATAAAACTTTATTAACCTTCACTTCTCCTTTGGTCAGTAGTTTTCCAAAAGTGTTAACAATTAGTCATACTCATATAAAGCTAAAAAACAACTAAAAATCCATCTTTTAAAATGGCACCAATGAATATACAAAGTCATACTAATATGGCTTGAATGACAATTCAAGGCATACATATGCAGAAACGACAATTTGACCGACATTTTCACCCATCAGGTCGTGCATGATTGTGTGGGCGAGAGGTCGCTTGTATTGGCTTCAACGAAAATTTGACCGACATTGTCACCCATCAGGTCGTACATGATTGTATGTAAATATCGTCGACGATTTGTATGGACGGTCCTCTAAATGTCATCAACGAATTACTATGGTCATGCTATGATGTGGCTATTAGTCTATTTACAATTCCATAACTGCATTTTAGAAAATTTTAATACTGGTAAGTTTTCACGATTAATAAAGGTTGACTCGTGTTATCCTACCCAACAGCCATCAACAGAGACGGACATGAACATGGTTCAACCGTCTTACAAAGTCGTAAAACAAATTTGATCTTTAGAAACTATGCGGTTCAAATTGTCTCTCTTAAAGAGTTACACGTTTTCCAGCATCAAATGATATAAAGCGGCGAGGGTATAAAATTGCAACAAATTTTAAATTATTTCTGAGCTTATTAACTGTTGTCATACTTACCCGTATCATTATTGAGGCCGAAAAATACATATAAATTTATGAATGTTTCATGTTGATTTTTTGTGTATACGTGTATATTCAGCCCAATTAAAGTCATTATGCAGTTACCTGATGAACACACTATTGACTAAACAAACCAACCAACATGTGTCGTCCTTATAAACCACAGTTACCAACTTTTACGGTTTTTATCTATTTTTAGCATAATTTTCATTTGGTCACTCTGTATCTTTTTTTTCTGCATTATCCAATGTTAGCTTTTTTCATATGCGTATAATTTTCTACGAATAGTTCACTTCAAAACGTTCGTCCCTCATATAATGATCAATACATCTAAATTAAAACTAAACTTTATTAGTTACTGTTGTTATATTTGATTAAATTTCTTAAATTATTTTGCTCGCTGTCCGATGGCAACACTGTTGCCATAGCGCTGCACTGAGTATGTGGAATTTCATATTAATCATACGCACACATGTCACATAACGCCTTGCAGCTACAGCTAATTAAATAATTATAATGATGTGTTAAAATGAGAATAAATCAAGTTGAAAATAAGTATTCCGTTTAAATTTCTTGAATAAAAAAAATCCGATTTTAAAAACTCTTTACTTTTAGGGTTACAAATGCCAAAAAGGGAAAATCTGGTAACATCACCCAGAAAGTAGCCTACACGATCGGTCCAATTTTTAAGCACATTATCGATTGTGTGCAGCTGTATTTCACCAATGACTTCACGAATATTGTCATTTAAAGCGTCAATTGTCTCTGGCTAGTCGGCGTAACACTTATCTTTGAGGTCACCCCACAAATAATAGTCCAACGGTGTCAAATCGCAGCTCCGGGGTGGCCAAACGACATCAGTTCTGCGGCTGATAATGAGATCTTCAAAAACAAGGCGCAAACCATCGAGTGTAGCTTCGGCTGTGTGGCACGTAGCGCCGTCAAAATGTTGGTGTTGGCAATATCCTCCTCTACAATTTTTGTGAACAAAAATTCGTTCAACATCGCTCGATAACGATCGCCATTGACTGTAACGGCCACTCCTTGGTCAATTTTGAAAACAATCGCCCAATTATGCCTCTGGACCAAAATCCGCACCAAACAGTGACTCGTTTTGGGTGCATCGGCTTTTCAATGTATTCGTGCGGGTTTTCTGTGCCTCAAATGCGACAATTTTGCTTGTTTACATACCCGCCAAGATCAAAATGAGCTTCATCTGAAAATATGATTTTTTTGGCAAAATCGGCATCTTCTGTAAGTCGATCGCAGGCCCACTTAGCGAAGCGAAAACACATTGGATGATCAGTTGGCTTCAACTCCAAGGTCTTAATGCTAAATTCGTCTCAATTATGTCTCCGAAATGTTCAATTGTTGAGAACGACGGTGAATTGATGTTGATGGCGCTTCACGCACACTTTCTGCCACAGCAGCAATATTCTCGGGTATACGCACTGTTTTTGGCTTTTCACGCTTTGGTTTATCGATGAGGATGCCAGTTTCTTTCTTTTCAAATAAAAAGAAACAAACTTTTAAGGCTTTCATTTACCCATTTCCTTTTACTCTTACATTGCCAAATTTTGCCGAAGCTTTAAAAGTCTGCTTACTCTCAAGAAACGAAACATTTTTTAGGTTATGTTAAAAAGCAAGATTTTCTCCTTGCCAACTCGCAAATATTATTCCGTTTTTTGGATGAAAACATTAATACTTAATTATTTTACTGTTTTCCATTATTTACTTTCTTTTAATTTTCCCCCTAATGTTCACAATTAGCAATTTAAACAAAGACAACTGCTCGAGAGAGTTTTAAGCACTTTACAATAAAGTGACTTTGGCAGAGTGTCCAAATTAATTTTTTCACACAAAAATAATTAAGATCCTTATGGTTTGGAGTATTTTTAACGTAATGGCATCTAAACAAAATTCAAAAGCTTTTCTCTAAAATTTGGATTTAGCACTGCAATAATGGTCATTTGACCTATTGTGCACTGTTTGATAATATGAATTTCGTCTGCAAATTTAACCTGCAGTCCCGAGTGGGTTTAAAATACAGATGATCTATTAAATTAAAATGTCGTCTGCACATTCATATTCGTATTGTCGGATATTATCTGTGTACTAAATTGTTCCTGTCTAGGGTTAAAATACAATTTTGCCACGCCCATTGATCCAAAATTAAAATGCCGTCTCCATATTCATATTCGTGTTGCCTTGTACTATCTGTGTGTTAAATTTCATCTCTCTGGGGCTAAAATACAGTTTGGTCACGAACCTTCCACCCACTGATCCAAAATTAAAATGTCGTCTGCATATTCATATTTGTAAAAAAAAGGTTTGCCACGCCCACTCCGCCCATAGGGTAAAAAAAACTTAAATTATAGCCTACGGTAATTTCAATACAGTATACACTAGAGCCCCGACTTGCGTCGCACATTGGGTTGAGTCAGACCCAAAAGTGCTATTAATTCAAGGAAAGGTGAACTATTGTTTATATATATATATTTTTAGAAAGTATATGCCTTACTGAGTAAAAAATAAATATTTTTGAAAATTTTTGAAATTTTTTTCCTTTTTTTTAAATTTTAAAATTGTGAAAAAAACTCTGTTAACTTAACAAATAATTTGCCATGATATCTATTTGCCGATATATACCTTATTTAAAAGGTATTTAAATGTACTTTACATATATATAAGTTTCATAATGATCAAATGAAAAGTTTCCAAAGATGTAATTTTAAGATTTTTTCCACTATTTTTTCAGTTGAAAGAAGTTTTTAGCCACATTTTAATTAGAATACATTAATTTATTATTAGTGCATATTGTAATGTAAAAAACGCCTATTTGTTTATAAAGTGTTTGAACAAGTGGTTAAGTAATTGAGTTTTTCCGAGGAGCTCAATTTTCTTATCCCAAATTAAAATCAAGCAGTTGAAGAAAAATATCAACAACACCAAAACAAAATATTTTCTTTAACTGTTTGATTTTAGTATGGGAAAGAACAATAGCGTTCCTGGAAAAACATGAATAACTTAACCACTTGTTCACAAATTTTTTCAAACAAATGCGTTTTACACATTACAACATGTTGTATCTGAATAATAAAATAAGCATTATAGTAATGTAGTAAAATAATGTTTAAAAACTTATTCAAGCAAATAATAAAAAACGTTCGCAAGTTATCTTTATAAATATACTAGTGGGCCCGGCAATGCTTCGCTATTGCATATTAACTTGTAATATATTTCACATTTAGGTCTACAAAGTACTGTGAAAACGGTACTTAAGCTCGACAATAATCTGTTGAGTTTATTTACGTAACTAATTTGAAGTAACTCCTTAACATGGAAGTTAACCAATTACGTTTAATTGTTGTAAATGCTAATAAGAAGTTCATCAGCAAAGTCATATCTATAGTGCCGACATGTATATTAAACTTTTTCTGTATGTAGGGCGAAAAACCACTTCTTCCACAAATTGGATCAAAATTTAATTTTTATGTTGTTCTGTAGTAGCGAACACTAACTATCTCTTTGGGCATAAAAACAACACGTTTGTTATGCCTTCTCCGCCTATTGACCACAAATGAAAATTCCGTTTGAAGCTTCATGCCTTTAGGCATAAAAACTTCTTGTGTCATGTCTTCTTGTCACACGGATCAAGAATATTCCGGAATACTATTGTATTGAACTCGTATTATCATTTTTTGAGATAATGCGGTCACCAACGTTTGGCTTAACAAAGTGATGGTCTCACGCTCTGTATGGCATATTACACCATCGTGTTGGAACCATTTCTCGTTCAAATAATGTGCAATGACATGGTAAATAAAAAAAATCAATTGATCGTCCACTGACTCAAATTCTTCCTTCAGTTAGATCTTAAATAGATGTAGGCCAAGATCTTTCTTCAGCATTTGCATAGACCGAGTTGCTGAGAATGGTGTCGGTTCGATAAATGCGAGTCCCCTGTCACACTTACGTCTACAGCGTCGATGGATTATATTAGCTGCTCAGATGGATCATTATATGCAGGGGTCCATAAGTATAGCGAACAGAACGTGCATTTTAAAAATTAATTTGCAAGATTTGTAAACGTTGTTCTTGTGTAGTCTTTACATGGTGATTTTTCAAAGAAAGTCTCAATGAAAGTCTATCACACTTCACACACCTCGCCTGAATGACGAATTGGATGACCTAAAATGGCAACAAATACGGTAAATGGGGTTTTGTTGGGGGTCAATTGTACATTAAAAATCCACATGAATCAAAATCCTAGCTCCTTGTACAGTTTTTACATAGTGTTTTTCCAAAATGTACTAAAAGAAAATCTATCATACTTCATTAGTATGACAAAAATTTAACCATTGTAGTTTAACTAAAATGAATATTGCTTAATTTTTCTATCTAAATGATTTATTACCGATTCACTCTCCTGGAAAGTAATTTAAAACTACGTACCTGTGTAGTAAATTAAAAAAAATCACTGTTTTAGTCTGCGCAGCTACTATGTATCCTCAACTTTCTGGTGTACGGACCATTATTTTATACAGTTAAAAAATTAACTATTGAAGTGCGTGGGCAGCGCCTCGGTACTTTTTACTTATTTAGTTCCAAATAGCCTGTTCATAAGGGCGGATCAATTTTGTTCGCGTCGAAAAAAAAGAAAAAACGTAGTAATCGTATACCAGTATCAGAATGTACGATGAATTCTTAGAAAATATCACTAAGAAACTATATGTCTAAACTCAAATCGTAGTTCGCGCTGAGAAGCATGAAGATTTCAGGTAGAGATAGTTTTTTAACAATGAGCAATTATTTAGTAACTTCAGACCTATGGGCCCCGGCTATAATTTTTACCTACCATTCCGATATTTGGCGACGAAAAGAATATATTTTTGACATTGTTTTGGATCCCGCCCAATATTCTGAAAAATTATTATTAAAAACTTAATTTCTGTATGCCAACTAACCAATACATAGATTTGCCTCTGTAATACCTCATTTAGTTTGTTGGGAAGTTAGTTTTACGCAGAAGGTCTCAGAAGGCTCATTTAAAAACCAAAAAAAAATTCATCTGAAATATTAATGCTTCCCACCGCGAATTTTTTATAATTCATCGTAGATTCTGATTTTGGTTGAGATTTTTGCGAATAAAAAAATTGGCCCACCTTACTGTTCATATCTCTAGGCGAACAGCAATATTCTGTGGAATTTTGACAGTTATTACTGTTTGTTTTAAAAGGGGTGTGGAACAGCCCACTTCAGCCTTACTGTAATTCATACTGCAACAACATATGTCGCATTATAGTCTTTTTTACTTTAAAGTTGTATGGGCGGTGCCACGCTCCTTTATCCAATCACAACTAAGTACAACCAGTGACTAACAACAGGTCATCAGTACCACTTTTTAAAATTATCTTATAAATCAGTCTATTAGAAAAGCCGTCAGAGCGATTTTGAAAAAGTGGTGTGGCACCGCCTTCTTCCTCCCTGGCAGTATTTAATACTGCTCCAATAACATATATACCAAATCTCATCTTCATACCTCTGATAGTTCATGAGATATAGCTCTTTTAATTTTCAAGTTATATCCATGTTTATCCAATCACAACCAAATATAGCCACGGACTATCTACAGGTCAACAGTACCACTTGGTAAAATTTTCGTATCAATCGCTCTATTAGAAAAGCGATTATTATTTGGGCGGCGTGGCACCGCCCACTTCCATCTAGCTGAAATTAATACTGCTCCAACAAAATATATACAAAATCTCATCTTCATACCTCTGATAGTTCATAAGATATAGCCCTATCGATTTTCAAGTTGTATGGGCGGTACCACGCCCCTTTATCCAATTACAACCAAATGTAGTCAGGAACTATCTACAGGTCAACAGTACCTCATGGTAAAATTTTTGTATCAATCGATCTATTAGAAAAGCCGTTAGAGCGATTTTTGAAAAGGGGGCGTGGCACCGCCCACTTCCATCCTGGCTGTAATTTATACTGCTCCAACAACATATATACCAAATCTCATCTTCAAACCTCTGATAGTTCATGAAATATAGCCTTTTTAATTTTCAAGTTGTATGGGCGGTGCCACGCCCCTTTATCCAATTACAACCAAATGTAGTCAGGAACTATCTACAGGTCAACAGTACCTCATGGTAAAATTTTTGTATCAATCGGTCTATTAGAAAAGCCGTCTGAGCGATATTTGAAAAAAGGGGCGTGGCGCCGCCCACTTTTTGAAAAAATAAAACCTTTTAAACCATCCGGAAGCTATAGCGAACAAAACAAAAAAAAAAAAATTTTGTAAATCGGTCCAGCCGTTTTTGAGTTTAAGCGAGACAACTGCACATCAATTCATTTTTATATATAAGATATGTAAGATTCTCCTTTCAAACCCGTTTTTAAATCCAAAATTCGATTTGAACTGACTGAGTTAACAGCTCGTAAGTGAGGAAAGACCGAAAACCCGGATTTTGAACCGTAAGTCCAGATTGTACTCGACCAAACCTACTCCATGCACTAGGTTATTCCAAATGACGGTACCACAGTGTAATTAGACCGGTTTTATCTTTTAAATTACATATTATGACACAATCAATGAAACAACACCGCCAAAACAAAAAATTTACAAAATGAAACAACTATTACTTTAATCAAATATTTGGATCCAAAACAGTATTTTCCGAAAACCTTAAATATTTAAAAAACGGATTCGAATGCAAATGTTTTTTTTTTTCTCGAATATAAAAGCTGACATTTTAGGCTTTTTTATGACAAATTCTTAGAACAAAAAATTGGTAACATTTTAATTTCTATTCCATCGAACATTAGAAATGCTCAAAATTTGGAACATTTTTAAAAAAATAAAATTTTAACAAAACTTTCATAAACATGCACTAAAATACCATAAGTTGATGGTTGCATCATAAAAACCATTACTTTAAACAGAGTTAAAAGCACTTGAAATGTGTCGAAATTAAATTTTACAACTTTTAGAAAAAACACGAAAAAAAATTTTACTTTGACAGCACACTACAGAAAAAGTATGTACCTTTCAACATTGAGTTTGATCATTAGTGGTGCAAAATTTTATCTACTTTTACTCCACGCAAAGTTTTATTTGAAAATAATAACTTGAAAATATGAATTAATAGCGACTTTGTCTTTGATTCAACCCGATGTGCGTCGTCCCGATTTGCATCGTTTCGAGTTGCGTCGCTTTTTAAAAACTGGAGTTGTTTTTACCCCGATTGGCGTCATTTTGTTTCCGATTTGCGTCGTTTTGATTTCAATTTGCGTCGCTAAAAAGGGTAACATTTTTTACTGCAACATTGTGGATTACCATTTTTAGCATTTGTAGTGCCTTATTTAGCAATCTTTCTGTCATTTAGATGTTAATATATAATATTAAGAGTTCTTGGACTAGCACCTAAAACAGTACAATCAAAAAAAAAATAAAGTATTCCGTACTTAAATCATTCCCTAGCGGTGTTAAAAGTACGGTAAGTATGGATTTTCTTAAATCCAGTACAAAATGCTTGATCCAAGAACGAAAAAACCTAGCCTGGAATTCTTCTTTGTAGATGTTATTAAACCTTGTGGCGCTTGATTTTTAAGTAAAAATTCTTAATAATAGATGACATTAAGCCTGATGGGGCTTGATTTTTAAGTATAGAATACTTGAATATAGATGCATTAAGCCTGCTTGGTCTTGAATTTTAAGTATAGAATTCTTGAATATATATGAAACTAGCTGACCGGGCAGACTTCGTCCTGCATAAAGAAGTATTGACTGAAATGTAACTTTTTTTGGTTGGAATAAATCTTCGGGTTGTGTTAGTTTCTTTTGATATTCGCATCGAAATTTAACAAAAATTTTTAGGTATATTAAAACATAATATAGTTAAAATGACAGAAATTTATTGTAATGCTTTTGATAATAGAGTATGTATGGAAGAACCAAAGAAGTGTACATTAGGGTAATAACTTTTTTTGGACAATATTGTCCCCAGGGCTTTTTTAATGGCAAATATTGTATTAATGATAAAAAAAACTATTTCAGTTCAATTTGCTAAAAAAAACCTTACGCACCGACAGCGATTTCTAAAATGCCTTTAATATGAATTTTTGTTTGTTTTTACCTTTGTTTGATTCAAAACTTTAAAGCCTTTGGTGCGTAACCTTTTTTAACGATAGCGAAAAACTAAAAACGCAGTTCTTAATATTTGACCATGCCCTACACGATTTTGTCTGGGGAGATTTGATATTTGCAAAAAATGCAAAAAGTTATTACCCTAGTGTACATATTTTAATCAGTGGGTCATTCTACACGTGAACATGCAACATAAAGGTGTTCATGCGAAAAATTTGGATTTTTCAAATTTGAATAGACTGTCCCTCAGATTTATTGAATGCCATTGCAAATTTTAACCGAACTGGAAACTGTAGTCATTTAAGTCTAACGGCAAATCCGTGGGTATCATTGTTATACATAGTAGCAACACTTCGGTTCCCTTATATTTTCTGGGTAAATTAATTTAAGAAGGATAACTCAATCATGTATTGCTTCTTAACTCCTATAATACGCGATCAAGGGGTTTGAACGATTTTTTGTGTGTCATACTACACTCATCTCTCATTATGATTTGACATGTTTGCAACATTTTTTAACTTCATAACTCATGTGCGGTTCTCGGAAAATTTAAATTTTTTGCTCTATTCTGCAACATCGAAAATAGCTGCGCAATACAGGAGGATGCAATAGCCAACGCGATCAAACATTTTGCAAAATCAACAATATCAAAACCCATTGGTGCAATAAGGAAATAAAATCCTCTACACTCATTCGTAACTGATAATATTACACTGTTGTATGACGTTCGTCGATCTAAATGTAATAGAATGCAGATTTGAGAAATGTTTAAATTCGTGATTATTCGATTTTTTCTGCCGTAGATCTCAGTTACATACACCACTGGTCTCAAAAAATTGCATACCAAATATCAAGACGAATAGTGCTGCAGTCCTTCAGCTATTGCTTTTGGGAAGCAGAATTTGGCAGGTCTACCCCAGGTAGGTCTATATTGGTGTTTATTCCACATCCTATTTCAAATCCCCCCTTTTCCTTTAGAATACGTATATTAACCTTAATTGAATCCACAACAAATTCCATTACCATTCGCAAAATTACGTCCTACGGACGGAGCCACGCCTAATGATCTAGGCCATCAGATATTGCACTTTTACAAATTAGGTCCTATGAGTAGGGCTATTCCTACTAATCTAGTACTTTAGATACCGCACTTTAACAAATTAGCTCATGGGGGCGGGATCACGCCTTATAATCTAATCCTGCCAGTTTTTGACCTGATAATATTGCATCCACACCTAATTTAAAGTCACTTATTTTAGTAGTACGCCAGATATTGCATTTTTGTTAATGGGGTGGAATGGATTGGCCTCACCTCAGAGACATCAGTTAAATGCTGTAGCATCCACTGAGTTTCAAACAAACTCAATTTAAATCTTATATACATAAATATACCATTTGTCTGTGTCATTTGAAAATTCAAATATTGACAAATTTAACATTGACATACTATTTAAATTTTCACAATTTAAGACTTCTGAACATTTTGTGTATGGGAAAATCGAAAATCGACTCAATAAATGGACCACATGATTCAAATGCTACGTTTAATATAACGATCCTCGAAAGATTGTCTTTCTATTGATGCCGGTTTGTTGCACATCGGTTGGGTGGTTTTGAAGTTTATAGTGGACATACGTAGAAACAAATGTTCACTTTTATATATATAGATAGATTAAACCTGGTGGGGCATAATTTTTAAGTGTAGAATTCTTAATTCAAGATGACATTAAGCTAGATGGGGTTTGATTTTTATTCTGCGGATAGTTAATTAGATAGTTGCCAAACAATGTAATCAGTACCCTTTTGCTTTACTTTTTTACTATTATTACAAACCTTAAGTGTTATAATCTCCACGACATTAATGAGAAGTCAAAACACACTGGTGCGAAAATAGCATCAACGAAGATCATACATCACTTGATTCACTCAAGGTCTTAAGATTTTCATACTTAATAGGAGAATTTATACGCTTAAATTCAAGTACGATTTTTAGGAAAAAAAAAATAAATTTAGAATGCGAATTAATTGTGGGGAGAAAACATTAAGCTAAAAGATTAAATTTTATTATTCTCCCAATTATTTTTTCTCAGAGATTTATGTAAGATTTTTTATTCTTACTTTGAGTCAGATATTATTTGATATTTATTGTAAGAATTTTTTACTTGATAGTTGAGAAGTTCGTTCTCAATATTCTCCAATTAGGTTCGTACATACATAATTGTAGAATTTTATTATTATGTATTTTAACAAATTATACGCTTACATTTTTTAACTTATCCCGGTTCGTACTTGATTTAAGAATAATTAGCACTATTCGTACTTAAATATTTAAATACTTTTTCTGCAAAAAATAAGAATTTTAAACTAAAATTTAGAATGCGTTTTTTTTTCTGTGTAACAAAAATTTGCAACAGAGACAGTGATATAATAATTCAATTAGCTGAAATTGTCACACCACTCCAATCTAATCAAGATACTATAGCAAGAAATCCCTTATTGGTTAAGATGGAGTCCATTCTTTCAATTTGGATACATGATCAAAATAAGAGAAGGATGCCATTGGCTTACAAGGACGTAATAAAAAATAAAGGTCTTTCTATGTACTCCGACCCTAAGAAAAATACTGCATCTAGTAGTAACGGAAATTCTGATAATTTCGAAGC
>OZ035882.1:55339059-55419517 GCA_964034835.1 Muscina levida
CTGATAATTTCAAAGCCAGCAACGGTTGGTTTAACCGCTTTAAAAAAAGGGAAAAGTTACATAATGTGGCATTAAAAGGAGAGATAGCCAGTGAAGATTCAGTAGCTTCAGAAAAGTTTAAGCGTGAGCTTAAAGCTATAATTGAAAAAGGAGGGTATGTACATTAGAAGAACAAAAATTAACAATCGCCAATATTTCCAAAGCTATGCAATTAATAATCCATGATATGCATATATTTTCTGAAAATGATCCTGACGAAAACCGTAGCACTGGCGTAACAGCATCCGTTGATTAAGCCATTAGTTGTTACAAAGAAATATATCAACAAAAAAAAATCTTTAAAAAATCAACAAACAGTACAATCAAATGGATATAAGTGTTGTTGATTTAGATTTATTATCTGAAGAGAGCTCCATATTAGCTAAATGAATTAAAATTTTTTTGTTAAGAAACAAACATACAGACATTCACATTTATACTATTTATAGGGATTCAAGCGCTATTAAATAGAAAAGACAAAACTTATACCAACACTCAAACCAAATTGCACAAGGTAGAATATTATTAATGCTTATTTTATGGGTAGTCGTGGGATTTAAAGGGATTTTGCGAAATTCTTACCTTTATTAGCACAAGGCCAAGAGAGGAATATAAATGGTACCATAACCAAGACCAAACAGTTGGAGAAAGAAAAGCGCATATTGGTGTGACTGTTTATTTTATAGAGTAGTAGTGCGGTACAAAGGCATTTTTGGAAACTGTAATTGACTGCAGCAGACATGGGTATGTCACTAAATCAGAGAAATTGCGATTTGACCGAACGCGTCATTTCGAAATTAATTGTCGGCGGTAGAAATGGGCGTGGTAATAAATAAGAGAAATTGCCATTTTTAACTAACGCGTCGTCTTATAATTATGTAATTTGGTGTGGATGGTTCTTTTAGAATATAAATAGTGAATTTAAGATTTTTTAAATCTCGGTTAGAGTAGGTAGAAGTGCGCGTGGCACTTAATCAAAGAAATTGCCTTTGTGGCGAAATGCGTGAGTAAGGATAACGCAATTCGGTGTGGTCCCCTAGCGAAGTAGACTTCAGGGTTATTGAATATCTAAGTTGGGAGCGGAAGATATATGCGGGGCACTAAATCAGACTAATCGGCAAACTACTGGTTCTGGAAAAACAATTAAATTAATTAAAATTAAATATTTGGCTGGCGAAAAGTCTGACCAAGGTCATGGTCCAATCGTTAGTAGATTACAAAAGTACCCAATATCTTTATGAACATTTCTAATTATCCCTATATTTTTTGTTTTGAGTTCCACAAATTGATACTTACAACATGTATACAAAAACTTGAAAATGGTCATTGGTTAAATCATTTGCGAATAGGTTACGCAACATCTCCATCGCAAGACTTACTGCACATTAGTATAGCATGTTGTCTATGTGACTGAATTGAAATAGGAATCTGTTTTCAAAATTTGTGAATAACCTCGTTTATGAATGACAACACTCTTTCGCAGCAAATTCACATCTCTCTCAGCCTCAAACATTCCTTTGTAGCTTTTTGTATAAATGCTTTGCATGCATTGTGTTGTTGTTGTTTCGTAAAGTCCAAAAAGAAGTGAAAGCCATTGTTCGTTCGTTGGTTCATGTCACAGTGTGGTTTGTCAGTTAATTGAAACTATTGTCCTTCATAGAATCATAAACATGATGTCCTGTGGTCGTTGGCAAGTATAAAAGGATCACACTTATGCACATGCACTCATGCACAAAGTTCCATATTGTCCGATACGAAAGTATTCACAAAACTTTGTATGATAGACACACACACATATGAAAATCTACAAACTCCTGTTGTGACTACAAAAACTTATGCCAGGCAGCTGCTTTGAAAATAGTCAACCATAAAAGTGATGTTTTTGGGACTATGCCTAATAATAATCACCAGTTGGCGTCCAATGCCAACACAAATGCATTCATTATTCCTATGGTCATGCAAAGACAATTAGCACGTGCAAAGAGATGTTCGAACGAGCTTAAGAGACATTATTGTGCGAGTGTAAAAGCTTTAAGTGGCCTAAACGTTGCACGTGTTCATCTGTTAAATAGTACCATTCGTATTGGCATTGCCAATGGTGACAACGAGGCAGGCAGGCAGGCAATGTTTGTGACATGACAGTGATTTCTGCTGTGCCATAACCAGCACAAGAAAAAAAAGTTCGTATCTGAAAACTAATACGAGTTTTTTCTATAAAATGTGCATCAGATTTTAAAGGCGAATCATTTATGAATGCGAAAATTGTTTAAAAAAAAAAACATAAATTTCTAGTTAGCAGATAGTCATGCTTTGTATTGCTTGCCTTTGAATTTATGGAATGCAGTATGGCAATAGATTTCTGTGAAAGTGTGGGTTGGTGTTTTCATGTTGGTACAGATTGCCACTGGAATTGTTTTATTTGTTATTTTCATTAAATTCACACAGAATTTTAGTGCAGTGCGAGCTGGAAAAGGTGCACAATATGCAGTACTATAAGTCGTACATATAACACCGTGCGACAAAATGAAAAAACTGTGAAGTGTTATGGGAATATCTATATAGTTTTGCAAGTTCTAAATTAACTTAAAGCCGTGCCTCAAAGAGGTCGTATAGACTCTGATACGGCTACACAGACCTTTTTGAAATTTTCACAGAAAATAGCTGAGGAGATGCTGTCGGTGTTCAAAATAGGTTACTTTTATTTTTGATATACCTAGCGGGCGTGACCCCGCCTATTGAATCCATCATTATCTGGAGGATAATGTTTTTGCAATAGTCTTGAATATTTGTGTGGGTGCATTTGGCAGCTAAGATTGTGATCCAACAAAAAATAGACGAGATTGGATAAGTCGGCGTGGTGTAAAACTCGAATCTTTAAAAGGCTCTATCTCATGAACTATTAGGGTATACCCCTGACATTTGGTACATGTTGTTGGTACAGTACGAACTACAGTCAGGATGGATGTGGGCTATGTCATGACCCATATAACACCATGCGACAAAATGAATGAAATGAAACTTTGAAGGGTTATGTGAATATCTATATTGTTTTGCAAGCTGACATGTAACAAAACAAATCCGTACTAAGTTTCAATCCGTACTAAGTTTTTACCTTAACTCGGATAGGAGATATCGTATAGTTTTTTGATTTATCATGAGCCAGGTTATCATTAAATCAGTACAGAAATGTATGTCAGCTAAACTGACTGATAAATACCCTAAACCCTGATTTCAAAAGTTGGGGTAAACCTCCAGGTTTCTTAGGTTTTATCTGTAAATACAAATATTCTCAAGTTTACGTTTTGAGACTCAATTCTCAATTCGTAAAAGTGGCCCCAACAAGAAGAAGTTTTGCATCATTCGTTTTGTCAAGTTACATGCCATTATAATTTAATACCAATTTGATGTTAGTAAGTATCGTATAGGAGAATTTGTCTCTTTTGTTTGACATAACTCGAGAACCACCTGTCCGACTTAGCTGAAATAAATTTAAACAAATTAAGAATTACAATTCCTTAAATATAAACACATAAGCAACGGTTTCACTTTTCCATTCATCAAATGATTTTGAATTGGGTTTATTTTATAGCAGTTACAATAAAACTGTTGTACTCTGTGTTGGCGTATGATTTGCGTTGAATATTACTTATGATAATCATACCCCACCATATAGTAATTATGTTATGTCAAACAAAAGAGCATAAAACGTGACAAATTCCTCTATACGATACGTGCTAACTTCAAATCGATATCAAATTATAATGGCATGTAACTTGACAAAACGAATGATGCGGAACTTCTTTTTTTTGGGACTTCTTTCACGTGCACATCTCAGAATTGAGTCCCAAAATCATATCTTGTACTGTGTAAACGTTTAACTTGTGGACAAATTTTCTGATTTCATTGTACTTGGAAAAAGTTATACATGTAAAATAGGGTGGCAGCCAAAATTCAACTTTGGATTTTCAGTAATATCCTAGCGAAATATTGTGTCAGTTGTTATAACACGACTATGGTTAATATTTGAGCAAAATCGAACAACTTTAAGCCGTACCCCGAACACGTCAAAGGTCAAATCTATAAATATAAAAATGAGTACCACATAGACTCCAAAACGGCTTGAAGGATCTTTTTAAAATTTTTACAGAATGTAGCTGTGTGGCCGGTGGTGAAAATATGATACTTCCAATTTTTTAATACATCTAGTAGGCATGGCCCCGCCCATTGGACACTATCTTTGAAACCACAATATCAACAATATTAAGTCAAAATTCTGGGCAATACTGTGGCAACACTATCTCACAATAGATTTTGATCTTTCAAATTACTTTTGTTTTTGCTTTATTCCACCTTTCCTCTTTAAGAATAGCTGCCGAAGGGATACTATGAAAATAATTTTGTTTCGCAGCGTGAGTAATTTTCAAGTGAAGGTTAAATTTTCAGGATCTAAGAGAGGTCCCTGAATCCTTTGTCCGACATTGACTAAATTTTAGATTTAGTCATAGATTGATGGAAATAATGGATATGACGACTTTGGTGTGCCTACTATGACATTTAAATTTTCAGGATCTAAGAGAGGTCCTTGAATCCTTCCACAGATTTTAACGAAATTTTAGAAATTGGTGTCATTAAAAGAGACTGTGAGATGTGCCAAATATTATTCACCTATGAAATCTCCTTCTATTTTTGGCCGCTCTTTGTATGAAACGGCAACCACTGTGCGCTATAGTATCCATAATAATAAGTTGATCGTCCTGAAATTTTCACAGTATAGTATAATTATAATAAGACTATTAGGAACTAAGTTGACAAAAAGGGCCGAGGCGGCGCCCACACACATCAATATTTGACTACTACATATTTTCGAAAGAAAAATACAATTTCGTGATCGAACTTCAGTCAAAAACATAGGATTTACTAAGGATTTACTTAGAACCTGACCTTTGACCACTTTGGGGCACGGGAAATAGTTGCCCAATCTTACTGAAATTTCCGTCATGTATTTTTTACATCAAGTGGAACAATATTCCGGTCGGGCATTTTTAAATTTCCGTAAAAATATAGACCATACACTCCGTTGCCGCCCTAATGTATATAAAATGTGATAAAATTGTAAGGGCCGATGTTGTGAACCACAGTTAAACGTCAAGTTCTTTTCCCCATTTCATTTGACATTTCTCAATTTTAGACTAACACAATTTGAAGCATGGAAAGATACACAATCTAACAACGCATTAATGTTATTCAGGCTTATTATGAAAATGGGCGTTCAAATCAAAATGCATATCGTGCACTTCTTGATTTTTTCGGTCAATTTTATCGTCCGTACAGACGGAAAAATCTTGCAACAATTTCAGCAAACCGGGTCTGTAGGAGATGTGAAAACACCAGTACATTCGCGTACAGCTCGTATTGCTGCTGTTCGCGATAGTGTGGCTGAAGAGCAGCACACCTCAACTCGTCGTAGTTCCCAACAATTGCACCTCCCACGCTCGTCGTTGATGAACATTATGCATATCCAAGAGTGACTGTCGAAAAACCAATGCACCCACAAAGACAGACTGTTTGGTGCTGTTAATGGTCTGGCGGCATCATTGTGCCGTATTTTTTCCAAAATGAGACCGGTCAGGCAGTTACTGTGAATGGTGTTCGTTATCATGAGATGATAACGATCTTTTTATGGCCCTAATTGGAAGATATGGCTGTGGACGGTATGTGGTTTCAACAGGATGGTGCCACATGCCACGCAGCGAACGAAACAATGGCTCTTTTGCCGTTTTATCTCACGTGGTGGCGATGTCAATTGGCCGCCAAGATCATGTGATTTGACACCGTTGGACTTCTTCCTTTGGGGTGGGTGAGATAATTCCTTTTGGGTGAGATAATTCGGCACATTAAAGGCATTGAACCTCAATTACGCCTCAGCGTTATCGGAAACTTGGACCATCGGATGGAGGTGTGCCACCGAAGTCGCGGCGGCCATTTGGCCGATATTTTGTAGCATACATAATTGAACCACACCAATATTATCATAATAAAAAGAAATGACAATAATTTCCTAAATAATTTGTGTTTAATTCAAAATCAACATCGGCCCTAAAAATGTAAGCACTCTTTAAAAATATGATGGTGAATTGGGTCATTTGTATGGGAGCTACCAGAAGGGGTGTGGCAAGGGTATCGGTTGTTAGAGCATGTTTCTACTATCACAAGATAATTAAACTGACCAAATTCAAACATCCTCTACTTATCCGTTTGGACGTTATGGAAGAAATACTTATTTTTCCAAAAAAAAGGTCATTTTACATGGGAGGTCCTAGAAGGGGTTCGCCGATATAGTCCATATTTATTCCAGAGTCAAATTTTTATAAGCGTACATCTTATTCTGGAACCAGATTCCAGCACAAAGATATCCACAAGGCAACTTGGCTATCCCCCGATTAAAACACCAAAAATCAAATTGATCATGTGGTAATTGATGGCAGGCATGCATCTAGTGTCATGGACGTGCGTGTGATCCGTGGTGCTAATATTGGCTCGGATCATTACCTGGTTGCAGCCAAGGTTCGCACAAGATTGAGCAGAGCGAAAAACGCACGTAACCAAACACAAAGAAAGCTGGACATCGCGAAGCTGCAAACCCCAGAGATAGCTACTGCCTACTCCGACCAACTCTCCCAACTTTTACGACACAACGCCTCTACTTCTGACGTTCCCGATACTCAGTGGCAGCATATTGCGCATTCCATGGCAACCGCCGCAACAACCGTGCTAGGATATGAAAAGCGGCGCTCAGACGAATCCTGGTACGATGAAGAATGTCGCATAGCGTCTGAGGAACAGGATGCTGCTTATATGGCAACGCTACAGCCAATTGTAACCCGTGCTGTTAGGGAACGGCATAAGGAGAAAGTAAAACGGGCGAGACAGCTATTTAGGCGAAAAAAACGTCAGATGAAGGAACGGGAGAACGAGGATATTGAGCGATACAGGGATACAGGGGTGAGGCCCGAAAATTTTACCAGAAAGTAAGAGCAAATGGATACGGTACTGGCCTCCCCACCTGTAAGGACAGTGATGGAAATGGTCACGGATACGCAGAGTGTGCTGCACATATGGAGAGAACACTTCCAGCAACTGCTGGTTCCAGAAGGCAGCGCACGTGAAGTTATCACGCCAATTGTCGACGACGGCTTAGATTGCCCAGCACCAAGTCAAGCCGAGGTAAGAAGAGCAATATCGCGGCTGAAAAACAACAAAGCAGTCGGTGCCGACGGTCTGCCCGCAGAGCTCTTCAAGTCCGGTGGCGAGGAGTTGATAACGAGCATGCACCAGCTCCTGCGCACGGTTTGGCTTAAAGAGTGCATGCCCGACGATTGGAATGTAAGCGTATTATGTCCTGTGCTGAAAAAAGGTGATCCAAGTGTGTGCTCCAACTACCGCGGGATTAGCCTTTTACCCATCGCATATAAGGTCCTGTCGAGTGTGCTATGTGAAAGACTAAAGCCAGTGTTATCCAACCTGAGCGGGCCTTATCAGTGTGGCTTTAGACCTGGAAAATCAACAACTGACCAGATTTTCACACTTCGGCAAATCCTGGAAAAGACCCAAGAAAAACAGATCGACACGTACCATCTTTTTGTCGACTATAAAGCTGCCTTCGACAGCCCGATACGGCAGAAATTACTTGAAGCCATGGCTGAGTTTGGTATTCCAGCGAAGCTGATACGTCTTTGCGGAATGACGCTGACTGACACGAAGTCTTCAGTGAAGATTGGCAAGGACCTTACAGAGCCATTCTATACCAGACGAGGCCTAAAACAAGGTGACGGCCTATCGTGCGATCTCTTCAACATTGTGATGGAGATGATAATGAGAAAAGCTGCAGTAAACACGAGTGGCACTATATTCAACAAAAGCCACATGCTACTCGCGTACGCTGATGACGTAGACATCATCGGTCGAAAACTGCGGGATGTGACTGCAGCCTTCTCAGGTATTCAGAAGGAATCAGCTAAAATGGGCCTAACGGTGAACGAGGACAAAACGAAGTTATTAGTTTCAACGAACAAAGAATCTACTCGTTTGGGAAACTGCGTGAACGTTGACAACTATAATTTCGAGGTGGTAGATAATTTTGTCTACCTAGGCTCCGCCATCAACAAAGCAAATAATGTCAGCCTAGAAATCCGGAGAAGAATCCTGCTTGCAAATAAATGCTACTACGGACTAAGCAAGCGATTCAATGACAGAGCCCTCTCTCGACGAACAAAACTCAAGCTATACCAGATACTAATTCTACCTGTCTTAATGTATGGCTCAGAATCCTGGGTTATTACACAAGCGGATGAATCGGTTCTGGCGGTATTCGAGAGAAAAATACTCTGTAAAATATATGGACCCATCATCGTTAACGGAGAGTATCGGCGTCGTATGAATCATGAGCTGTACGAGCTGTACACTGACATTGACGTGGTCAAACGCATTAAGGTGCAACGGTTGCGTTGGCTAGATCATGTTGTACGCATGGACGAAAATGCTCCAGCTCGAAAAGTCTTCGACAATGAACTCGATGGACGGCGCAGAAGAGGGCGACCTAAACTCCGTTGGAAAGACCAGGTTACTGAGAACCTTACAGAACTCGGTGTGACTAACTGGAGAAAAAGCGCAGAAGATCGAGGCGCTTATAATATTTTTCTACGTGCGGTATATAATCCACTGGGATTGCATAGAAGTACCAGCTAAGTAAGTAAGTAAGTAAGTTTATTTACAAAAGATAAAACTATAAGGGTCAAAGGGGCCATTTGTATGGGAGCTACCAGAAGGGGTGTGGCAAAAGTTTCGGTTTTCTAATGATATGTCTACTATTACAAGATAATTAAACTGTCCAAATTCAAATATCCTCTAATTGTCTGTTTGTGTAAGATACTTATGGGTCTAACCGGTCTCCTTTAATGCGTTTCACTTTATCCCGCATCAGATCTTATATACCATCATCCCTAAGGGTGATGATATAAAAACTATCATTATCATTAAAATGTTAATAACAGAGGGTATTTTACAGTATTATTAATATTATACTCTCTGTCTCTCAAGATTCTCTGTCATTAAAATTTAATGACCGACAGTCTTCCTTATAGTGAAAGAAAATTCTCCGCCATTCAATGCTTTTTTTAGTATTTTCTTTAAAATTACAAAACAATTAATTCACCCATAAGGTCCTTAAACGCTTCTACCATAACCTGCACCATTCACTCAAAACAAACACCAAATATATACCCTTCATGTTCGAAAAATTTGCTGATTACGTATTAGGGCAAATGGTTGCCTGCAAGGATTGTTAAAACCAATATAATCGAAATAAAAGATAAAAGCCAAAATGCAATGAATTTGTAAACAGTGAAATCCTCTTCGAGAGAAATATAGATTTTCTTCATTTAATTCGTGTCACGACTTTTACCACAACGAAATACCAGCACAAAACGAAATCCAGCTACAGGAGGAGCTAGATTTTGCCTAACAGATCTCATTGTTAAATTGATTAATTTGTACAAAACATTTCATGAGCGGCAATTCGTCTGCCAGTCAGTCAATCTTTGTGGCGAACTTGAACTCTTTGATAGTTGATGTCACGTATTCCCAAGTATTCTTAGATATAGAGTAAGCAATTTATTGCTTCTCAAAATTTTTCACATGAACTCACACGCGTTGAATGGAGAGTAAATGATGCAGCAGAGTGCTGTCAATAGCGCAACCATTCCTGGTGTAACGAACGTGCCACAACTGGTAATCTGAGCTAACTAACTGAGAATGAGTGTGTGTGTGTGTGTGTAACAGATGACTAACTTTGAAATACTGCAACAGCATTGGAAATTACCGAAACTGATAGAACGTAAAAGAGTAGTATATTTCCGCATAAAACCTCTGTCTTCCGCAATAATACGATATTGTTTGTTTTAAAAGGATTTCGTAACGTTTGAAGCTCGTTATGCTGAAAGAATATAATTTATAACATTAAATATCTATACACGCACTTAGAGTAGTCTTATCCCACAGTGGCTAACAAAGATAACAATATATAGCCCAGCATGCAATTTTGTTTCTTTATTATCTATTAACTTCCATTTGTTTGTTGTTGACCTAAGGTAAATAATCCTAATTTGCGGTTTAAATTGTTTAACCAATGAGGTATTAATAAATCAGTATTTAAACAGTTTTCCGGTCTTACCCTTAGCCTTAATCCAAAGTCCAATATCGGCAGCGCATTCATATTATCTATTTCCACACACACTGTGCAACATTTTATTAGTCATTTAAGTATTTATACACAATTGGCTATTGGGATTTATGCTCCACTTATATGTTTTAACATTATGTAACCAAAACTCCTCTTTAAATATTGATACAGCTTCTGTTGTGTTAATGTTTTATTCCACTTAAAAACATCATTGGTTTATTTTATATCAATCCATCAAATTGACACGCATGTGAGTAATCAACAAGTCCTCAATTTTTATTATACCCAAAATCAATAACAAATCAGCATCTAAAATAGATACGCTTGGATTAGAGTTGATTTGCTATTGTTTGATGATGCCATTGCGCGACTTACAAGTGCACAATCAGCGTCAAATACTTTTGTGTGTGCATAGTAGTGAAGTGTATGTGTAGAGTTATACACCCACTTATAATCAGAGAGTATACGATATGAAAAGAGGGATGTGCCATCTTTACTTTAAAAAATTTTTTTGGGCTAAATAGAGAAATAGTTCAGAAATGTAGATCATTTCACTGACTTGCCCTAACGATCGAACAAATGCATGCATTTGGTTCCAAATTCAAGTTTTAATTTAGAGTACAGAAAATTTATTACGATATATTGAAATATGCCTATGCAAGAACCGAAAAATCTGTTTGCAAATAAACATGTTTAATCAAATTTACTGGACCTTAAGATATATCAAATTCTAGTATCACTTCAATTTTAAAACTTTATTGTTTTAGCTATGTGTATGTTAGTCTCTTTTTCTATACACACTCAACACTGTGTAAGTTGATCAGGATGTTATTGAATTTCTAAATAGTTGTATCATACATATTAATACGCTACTTTAACTCGATGAACGAAAACATTAAGTAGCGCTGTTATTGATAATATATATATATATATCAATTAGAGTGGCAAGAGAGTAGAGAATGAGGCAAAATACAGGGTAGATAAATGAGGCAAAAACTGTTTTTTTATTACAAAAGTACGCAATTAGGAATTTTGTTTTTATAACTTTTGTTCTTCTTTTTTTCCTTCAATTTGTAACGCCTATAAGAAGTCGTAGTAGGTATGACAAAATATAGTCGGCTTAACATACAAAGGCACTTAAGGCTCTTATAGGTATGAAGTCAAATTTGGTACATATGTTGATAGTATTTGTATTTGTTTATTATTTAAAATTCTGTACAACAAGAAAATTTCTTATAATTACAGTACAGGAATGATAGACGTTAAAAAAATGTTTTGTAACAAAAAAGTGTTTTAAACTAAGTAAATAAGTAAAATGAAAAGAAAAATGATAAATATAGATATAAAATCGTTTTAACAATATAAGGAGAGAAAGGAGAGAGGAAACTATTACACAATTTAATTTTTATAAAAAAGCATTCAATTATTATTATCATGGGTTTTATATAAACCAGTGATATGTTTTTTAAATTTATTAGCGTTACTGATAGTTTGGAGGCTGTGTGGGAGTGCATTCCAAAGACGAATTGAATGAATAAAGAATTGCCAATCAGACACAAGGTTACGGTGAATTAATGGTATAAGCTTCTTACCCCTGTTGGATCTAGCAAATTGCAGTTTTTGGAAGAGGTATAGTGGTTTCTGAGTAAATATAATTTTATGAAGGTACAAAAGAGTCTTATTGTTTAAAAGGTTGTTAAAAGAGACTCCATATAGCGAATTAGAAACATGAGAGACAGGTTGAAATCTTTTCAAACCACATATATATCGAATAGTATTATTATATACAACATTCAGTTTTCTTTTGCTAGACGAGTCACAGTTTGAGAAAAGCTCGCAACCAAAGAATAATCCAGGCAGAATGTATGACTTTGCAAGTAGTACTCGTATTGGAAGAGGTGTGTGAATGTGTGTTGACCATAACGCTCTAAGTTTAGAGTATGTTTGACCGACAACTGTGTTAATGTGATTCGACCAACTTAAGGTATTGGTTAATACTATGCCTAGATTTTTAGCATGCTTAACAAATTAAATTTTTTACCATTTAACATTATATTAACATCAAGATTTGTAGAAACAAAATTCCTTTTTCGATTTTCGAGGATTAAGGCAGAGTCCATTAGCCGTTGCCCAGGAATGAATTTGAGATAAATCACTATTATTTTCCCAATATGTTCAACCATAGAATTTAGTGGGCAGCTTAAATAAAGTTGCACGTCATCAGCGTACATATGAATTTTAGAAAATGACAGTGGTTGCGGTAAGTCGTTTATGTATACAGAGAATAGTATGGGTCCTAAAATTGACCCCTGGGGTACTCCTATTGTACATGGAAACACCATTAGCTGTGTGCACAGATTGTGTGCGACCAGAGAGATAGGATCGTATAAGCTTCACAGCAGTCGGCGCAAAATTACAAAAATGATTTAACTTCATACATAATGTGGTGTGATCTACCGTATCGAAGGCCTTGGAGTAGTCCAAAAGGACTAAAAAAGTAACATGACGATTTTCTAATTCATTTCTTATGTATTCAGATACTTCCAATAAAGAACTAGTACAACTGTGGTTTGGACGAAATCCAGATTGTTTTTCATGCATTAGTGAGTTAGAGCTAAGGTGTCCACTGATTTGTTTGTGAATGAGCTTTTCAAATACTTTTGAAAGAAAGCAAAGTATGGCAATTGGTCTGAATTCATTACTAGATTTCGAGATTGGTATAATTTTAGCATGTTTCCACATTGTTGGAAAGGTACTTGTAGTAATGATGGTGTTAAAAACGTGGGTTATATAATTTAAAATAAACGGCAGAAGGATTCGTAGGAACCTCGGATCAATATTGTCATAACCTGTGGCGTTAGATTTAACTTCAGAAAAACAGGATAAGGCATCAATGTTATTTATACTAATAAATTCAGTCTGTTGTATTACTTTGCAAAACATTTCCAAAATTTTAAAAGTTGATGTTAACTACGACAGTAGGAGTGCTTGTAAAAGTAGTGTTGAGCATGTTGATATCAACCTGGCAATTATTATTATGTTGTTTTCCAATACCAATTTCGCGGATTGTTTTCCATTTTTGTTTGGAGTCCAATGCAAGTAAGAATTTACTAGAAAAATATTCGGTTTTATCCTGTTTAATTTTTTTGTTAACGTCTTTTCTGGCAGCACAATATTCATCTCGCAACGCTTCCATCTTGAATATGTTATATCCCTTTTTATAATTGCATGCTTGATCGTGTCCGAGAACCAAGGTTTAGCCTTAACCGTAATTACTCGCGTTTTAAGAGGAACGGCAGCATTAAAAATATTTAAGATGTTGTCTTGAAGAAAACAAAGCTTGTCGTCTACTGATGGAATGTAAAAAATGCTATCCCAGTCAGTATCATAAATTCTTTCTTCTAATAAATTATAATTAATATGCTTAAAATCTCTGTATGAGTAAGTGTGCTCAGAACGGTGCGCTTGGAAATCATACGTAAGAAAAATTAAGTCATGGTTAGAAAAGCATGGTGCAGAGATTTGGTCATACAAAAGTATGCATGAGGAGTTAGAAACAAGGAAAAGATCTAGCAAGGTATTATTACTGCGCGAGTAATGTGTGGGTGTTGTGCAATTGGTTGTGAAAAGGCCCAGAGACGACATGTTTTCTGTAAGAAAATGTTCAGAGAGGATATTAGAATTAAAATCACCAGCGATTATCACGTCGTTGTGCTCTGCAGTTAGAAGTTCGAGCATATGAAAGAAATTTCCAAAATGTATATTACGGTTAGGGCGGTAAACGCATCCCAGCAATATTTTCCCGTTAAACGAAGAAAGTTAAATAAAAATGTACTTGACTTCTTTACCTGGGTCCGATTTTATGCAACATTTGGTGCTTAATTTGTTGTTGGCATAAATTGCTACACCACCACCGTGAGAATATCTATCGGCTCTAAATAGGTGATATCCTTCTAAATGGACTAGCGAATCAGGTGTATCTAGGTTAAACCACGTCTCAGAGACGCAAATATTGTCCACGCCTGAATTTTCAAACGTTAATCTAAACTCATGTATTTTATTATTTAAGCTTTGCGCGTTGATATGACAAACCTATAATCCATCTTTTTGTTTAGCTAAAATTTTCACCATAGCATAACTGTCGTCTTTGGAATGTAAATTTGAGCTAAGTGTTGTGCTCATGAATAAATAGATGTCCGTTAATAAATAAAATATCAGCAACGCTAAAAAAGTATAGGGTATTAAAAACTGTGTAAGAAAAAACAATTAAAATTGAAGAAAATGCATATAAATAAAGATGCAGTCTAAGTATTATGTAAAAATAGTTTAAATATAAACCTAAAATTAGAATGTTAAAAAATATAAAATAAGATTTAAGATCAAAAATAATTTCCAAATTATATAATAAATTGAGATTGTTTGAGTTCCTATAAATCAGAATTGATGATATTAGGTCGAAACCCATTCAAAATATCAACGTGCTCGATACAGATGGGGTCATCGTTGGCAGTACGCTTAATATATACGAGGCCTCTGAAAGTATAAGCGGCCTGAATGAGTTTATCCTTTTTCATCCGTATCGCCTTTTGAAATATTCTGTAGTTTCCATTTGGCAGGTTTTCATTTATATAAAAGGGTTTATTAGTGTTAAATCCAATGTGATTTAAGGTGAATTTGTTGTTGTTGTTTTTTTTGTACGCTGATAAAATTTTTAAAAAGAAATTCTTATCATATGGAGACATCAGTTTGGCGATAATGACTGCGTCAGGCGAATCATGCTTTTTCATATTATTTCTGTTTTGTAGGCGGTGTATTGATTTAATGTTCGGAGTTGGCAAAATAACTTTTTTGTAGAAAGAGGGCGATTCCACGCCCCTTTTATACTGACCGATTGCAACGAAATTTTCTGTGTGGTACTGTCCATAGGGACTCTATCATAGGCTACATTTTCGTTTATTTGGTTTATTATAATATCCCAAGTTTTGATTATTATGGCTCGAGGACTGTTTTTATTTTTATTTTTCAATATTTCTTCTTTTTGATCGAAAGACATCATTAGGAATAAAAAGCAGTAAGAAAGTTTCAGTCGGGCAACCCGACTTACATATACCATCACCCTCAGTACAACAAAAAAATTCTATTATACTGATATTACACTGGACGACAAATTCATACATTTGACCTCACCCATGATCAAACCGACCAGATTCTGAAAATATAGCTAAAATAAAAATATACGTATCTCCCAGTTTTTCTAGATCAGCTCATTTAAGTTTTTTACGAGCATTTCAATTTTTGGAACAAAGCTCCCAAGTATTTCTCCAAATCTTTATCCTGTTATAGCTTTACTAAATACAGAATTTGGGCAGAATTACTCCCTCTCTAAAGTGGGCGAAGTGGTACATAACTTCCAGATTTCTTCTCTAAAACGTTATCCTGCTTGAGCTTTACTAAATACAGAATTTAGGTACGATCGCGTTAACTATATTAATAATATTAATCGATGTCTGAAGGGGGCGGTACCAGATGTGTATGAGATGTACCAGATGGGGCGTGGCAAGACTTCCAATTTTTTTCTCAAAAACTGTATCCTGCTATAGATTTACTAAAGTAAGAATTTGGGTACGATCGCGTTGGATTTATTGATATTATTACCCCATCTTTAAAGTGAGCGGAAAGGTACATTTGTATGGGAGTTACCGGAAGGGGCGTAGGTAGACTTCCAATTTTTTTCCGAAACTTTATCATGTTATAGCTTTACTAAGTACAGAATTTGGGTACGATTAGTGATGGCACGATTAATCGAAAAATTGTTAATAATCGATTATTTTCTTTCAATTAACGATTTAATTGTATCGTGAATTCTCCTTCGATTAATTGCATTAATCGATTATACCAAATAATAATCGATAGACATCCAGGAACAAAAAAGATTCGTCGCCAGCCGCCAAATGTATTCATTGAGCTTTGACGGCTGACGACGAAAGACCTAGAACTGCAACCCTAGTTATTAACAGCATTGGGAGCTGCAGTGAAACGTCTTCTGCTGGTGATGCTGAGTTTAATTTATTGGCGAAGAAGGAAGGTCAATGACTCAACACTTCCTCAAGATGAACTAAGCTTCTTTGTCAATGCTCAAGTACTAGAATTAAAGCGCAATGTAATAGACGCATGGGAAGAAATGAAATCGGTCTACTCAAAGCTGTACTCTCTTGCACAAAAATATTGCTTTTTGATTGGTACATTTGTACCATCAGAGTGGCTTTTTTCCAAAGCCGATGCAAAAGTAATGGAAAAACGGAACAGACCAACCACGAAACGGCTATCAAAGCTCCTATTTTTAAATTCTGTACTAAGAAAAATAAATTGAATAAGCAGAAAATTTTTTAATTAATAAAATTATTTTTTTTTGTATTTATGATAATTTTTAATTTTAGGTGAAAATATCGAATTATCGATTAATCGATTAATTGTTTCCAATTAATCGCGATTAATTATTTGTCGTTTAGATTAATCATATGATTAATTAATCGATTATTGTTTTTTAATTGCCATCACTAGGTACGATCCCGCTGGGTATATTGATCTTATTACTCGATTTCTAAAGTGATCGGAATGATGTATTTGTATGGGAGGTACCAGAAGGGGCGGGGCCATGTAGCCCATTTGCAAAACCGTAAGTAGTTTTGGGAAATATTAACTCGTGCAAAATTTCAAAACATTTGGTTGCGTCTTTCGAAGTTATCGTGCGTACCAGTCGGACAGCCAGACAGACGAACATGGCTCAAACAACTTAAAAAGTCATAAATCGAATTTGGTTCAAAGGAACCTAGGGTCTAAAGGACCATTAGTGGTAGATGAGATGAGATTTGCTACATACGTTACTGGTACAATGAGGATAACGTCTCGCAAAGAAATAGGCGGTGCCGGACCCCTTTTAAAATAATCATTATATCAGTCATATTAATGGACCGATTGTATTAAAATTTACCAATTTCTACAATAAGACTGACTGATCATTCCCCAGCCCAAACGGCTTAAGCTATAGTCTTGAAATTTGGCATGAAGTTTTGTGACATAGATGCGTTATAAAATAATATATCGTAGGTATCCTGCTAAAACGTATCAAGTCCACTATTTGTTCTTCTGATTTATTATAATTTAAAGTTAACGGCCGCTTATGTTTTGATACAATAACTACAAAACTAATTTATTTAGACAAATTACGTTTTTTCCACTCCACTTTTTGTATTTCTGAGTTATTGATGATTTAAACTTTTTTAAGTCCAAATTAAGTCCATTTCACAAAAATTGAACTTGAGACTTTTTTGCGGAATATCGATGATATATTGAATATTGAAATTTGCCATGTACTTTAATTTTATAACATATGAGCGGTTTAAGACGACATTTTGGGAAATACGCACTTTTACAGGATAAACGGAAAAAACGGAATTAACATGGTATCAATCCCAATATCCGAACGGTTGAAGCTTAGATTTATTTTTATCACCGCTTTGATCAAAAAATATTTTTAGTGAGTACCCAACTATCATCATCAGCACCCTTTGCTGTGATCCCCCCACTTTCATCACAAACCACAAGTGTTAATAGCTCTACGATAGAATCGAGAAACCAAACATATCGGTGTGAAGATAGCATCAACGAAGACCACACGTCAACATAATACACACAAGTAGTTTAAAAATATTATTGTATATACAGTACAATTCTAAATATTCAAAGAGAAATAATTTTTCCCGGGAATAAAACCATCATTTTTTAAAAGTCAGGGAAAAGGAATAACAAGGTAGACAAATTTCAATTCCAATTCCATTGCATTGGGACGGGTGTGACCATGTTACTCACATTTTTGGTTATAATTCATTGTAATAAGTGGTAACTTATTAAGGGTTTTGTTTGTGATTTGATTATTTATTTATACTCTGGACCGAAATAAGACTAAAAGTCAGTACTCGGTCTCAGAGTCGTATTAGCCTCTAAAGTCCGCGAAGGTCTGTTAGAGTCTTAATACAATTAGATTTGAAAAGCCTTTTTAATTGAAAGATGGGGAGATAAGTTTTAAATAACTTTATTATCCGCTGTCTAAGCGAAGACTGATACATTTGGTATACAAGTTTGAGCTTAGGTGCGACCAAGTAAAATCCTTAAAGTCTAGTAAAATACAGAATTGAAACATTTACAATTTGAAATGAAACATTTACATTAGAGCTACAAACTATCAGGTACTCGGTTACTACTTGTTGGTACTTGTTGAATTATTAAAAATAGTTAAAATGATAATTTTTATATTAATTATAAACAACAGCCGCTACATCATAAATATAAAATTTATTATTAAAAAACAAGTTGTGATTACCAAGAATGATAAAAAAACATTAGTTACAGGTAGACACTGAAAGAACTTGATTTCATTACAAGACAACGACGGGTGTGACCTTAGGAATTTAAACTTTTACAAAATTATGACTCAGTTTAAACTCTGTAAAAGTCTCCGTAGAAAGTCAACAATTATTGTGATGTAGGTAATTGTTTGTATTGTTTTTGACTGTATTAAGTACTTACTGTTCGCTAATAATTTTTTTTTTAATAAAAAACTTTATAGAAAAAAAGAAGGGTGTGACACTGTTTTACGACTTTTGGCGACCTAGTAAAATAAATTCCAAAATTATGAAGAAATTAAAGTTTATATAGAGTTCAATTATATAACAAACTTAAAGGCAAAAATATACATAAGAAAACAATAAGACATATTTATTCGTTTTCTGTACTATCATCATTAGAGAGGCTCAATTTCTTTCTCGACCAAGCGGTTGTAAAAATTGTAATCTACGATGAATTCTAAGAAAATTTGCCCAATAAACCTTGGGTGTAAAATCAAAGGCCAACGGTTAAAATAAAAATCGAAAATTGTCTTTTTGTATAGAATTTTGTTACAGAATGGCTTTTTGAATAGAAAAATAAAAAATTTTTGTTAAAAAATTCGGAAAAATTCAAAAAATGGGAAAAAAAATTTTCGACGAAATTTTTCATTTTATGGTTTGAATTAATAAATTTGGAAGGCGTAACTGTGGACATTTTCGGATAATTATTCCAAAATGACTTTTCGAATGGAAAAATAGAAAAATTATTTGTGAAAAACTCGGAAAATTCCGAAAAACTTGGATTTTTTCTACAAAATGTATCATTGCATCGCTTGATTTGATAAAAATTATTTAAAAAAATTTCGGATAATAGAAAAATTCTTGGTAGAAAACTCGGAAAATTCCGGAAATACTGTAACAAGTTGGATTTTGCGACGAATTTTGAAATTTGCGACGATTATTGTAAAATTATGTTAAAAGATAAAACGCGAAATGATCTAACATCCGTTAAGATATCGCCGGTTATTTCAACAGTACTGCGTTGACATGTACGTCCAGGTCGAAACGTATTGTTTAAATTTTGTTCGTTTCAATCAGTCGCCACATTTCGAGAAGCTCGCCAAAGTCTGCAATTACTCGAAAACGATACGCATTGGGAGGCAACTGTTTCTGCTCTAGCGAATCAAATTCGTACATTGTTTGCGATCATCATATCCACATATCATCTGCCGAGGACGAGATGTCTGACGACATTTTGCACAGAGTTCGCACGACAACATCGAATTTCGATCTTGAAATTGAGTTCAGATTGAAGACATGTGCGTGCTCATGTGCGGCAGTCTACTGTCGAAATTGGGAATACCGGCGCCAAATCGTTCGATGCACAATGCATTCAATCGCAATTGCAACGAGATCAAGACTTTGATAAAGAATATAGGACTAAAAGAGTCCGAGCAAATGTGCCGCCCTTAAATGCCGAGCAAACGAACGTGAACGATTCGCTGATGACGGTTGTTGACGATGGAATGGGAGGCATTTACTTTATCGATGCACCTGGTGGGACAGGCAAGACATTGGTCATTTCTTTGATACTGGCAATAATTCGATCAAGATTGCAAATTGCGTTAGCTGCTGTATCCTTGAAGCTGCCGTTTAATCTTCTCACGGTTGACAAGCCAACGTGCAGCGAAATTGTTGCGAGAATGCAAAATCATCATTTGAGATGAATGCACGATGGCACATAAACGAGCTTTGGAGGATTTACGAGGTGATTCGAGTTGATTTGATGGGGCTGTTTGATGCCGGGAGATTTTCTCCAAACGCTTTCCGTCATCCCAAAATCTACTGCTGCTTATAAGATTAATTCATGCCTGAAATCGTCGTCTTTGTGGCGGCATGTCATGAAGTTGAAATTGACTACGATCATGAGAGTCATGTTGCAAAACGACCCATCGTCAAATGCCGGTTGATGTTTCAACTGGATTGAAGGAGTTTCCGGAAAATTTTTGCTAGGAACTCATCACTAAAGTTTTCCCGGCATTGAACAAAATTATAACCAGTAAGAAAGTTTCAGTCGGGCAACCCGACTTACATATACCATCACCCTCACTAAAACACAAAAATTATTGTTATATTGATATTATTACTCGATTTCTAAAGTGGGCGGAGTGGTACAATTGTATGGGAGGTACCAGAAGGGGCGTGGCTAAACTTCCAGTTTTATTCTCAAAAGCTGTATCCTGCTATAGATTTACCAAATAAAGAATAAGGGTACGATCGCCTTGGATTTATTGATATTACTACTCCATATCTAAAATGGGCGGAAAAGTACATTTGTATGGGAGGTACCAGAAGATGCGTGGCTAGAATTCCAATATTTTTTCTAAAACTTTATCCTGTTATAACTTAACAAAATGCATAAGTTGGGCACGATCGTGTTGGCTGTATTGATATTATTACTCCATCTCTAAAATAGGCGGAGTTGTACATTTGTATGGGAGGTACCAGAAGGGGCGTGGCTAGACTTTAATTTTTTTTCCAAAACTTTATCCTGTTATAGCATTACTAAATATATAATTTGGGAATGATTGAGTAAATAATTATAAAATTTAAAATATAATTATTCAGCCAATTCCGGACTTAAACTGAAGATCACACCGGTTGACCAAAGGAGCATTATTTACTGGCTCATTCTCCAATAAAATGTAGGCTAAATACTCCAAAGTCATTATATAAAACGATTGAATAAATAAACCCTTTTCTCAACGAATTAAACCACATCAAAAATGCTGGTGTTAATAAACCACAGTTTGTTTCGCTAAAAATAACAGCTGACTGAAACAGCTGGCTTTTAACTCCAGCAGATATCGTTTAAAATGTTAGTGAATAGCAAAATGGTTAAAATTGCGGTTAACATTTTTAAACGAAACAATTGTGGTTAAAAAAGCATAGTGAATCGCACTACTGCATTCATAAAAATCCGTTGATAGGGTGACGAACGAGAATGAGGCGACCAACAATCCGACAGAATTTTTTAACTCTCTAGATGTGCCAGGAATTCAGCCGCATAATTTACAGCTGAAGGTGGGATCGATCATAAGCATTTTTCGGAATCTGAATCATCCGCAATTGAACAACGGTACGTGGTTGTCCGTCAAGAATGTCATGATCAATGTAATTAAAGCGACATTCATCAAGGTCAAAATCAAAGGAGAGGAAGTCTTTACCCACAGAATTCCTATGATTCTAACCGATCTTCCCATCCAAATTCAAGCGAATTCAACTCCCCATTCGATTGGCTTTTGCGAAGACAATCAATAAGTCGCAAGGCCAATCTTTGGAAGTTTTCGAGATCAGTCACGAATATCCTTGCTTTTCACAAGGTCAGCTGTACGTTTCCTGTTCGCGTGTTGAAGACGGTGTTCATTGTTTTTTTTTACGCTGCAAAATAAATCGAAACACATTGTTTATCAGATCGCTCTTCATTGATGTCGATTAAATTGTAATAAAACATATTAAACACATTGTGTTTTACTCTTACCCTGAAGCTTATATGAAGGCGTTACCTCAGGAGTGAGACGAAGTTTGCTGGGTTCGAAGTTGTATGGCAGAACAACGTTTGCCGGGTCAGCTAGTTTTTTATAATTTTTAAGGGTCTGTGTAGTGCTACAGATATTATAGATACAAAAGTTTGGCAATGTCTGCACTAAATATTCGTTTCACAGACTCCTATTTAATACAAACATTTCAAACACTTACATATACATATCTCCACTTGATGTTTATTGTTTTTTATACAAATATAGGTACATAATACATTTCTTACCTTAGAGTTACATACTGCTTTTGTTGTCATCATAACAGAATCTTTGTTCCACTGAAAAGTCGAACTATCGTTGAAGTTATTAATCGTAAATCAAACAGGCGCTCACACATAACACAACGCACTGAAGACAACAAAAGATATACACAAAAAAAAAAAGCCAACGGTAACAGTCTGCAGGCAGCAAGAAAACAATGGCAATTTGAAGATTATATCCTGGTGGTAGGATTGTGTGATTATTTCTAAACATTAATCGTAATCCCGTGAGAACTTTTGAGTTGCATCTCTGTTTAACCGGTCACTAGTTAACATTTTTTACCGAAGAACACTTTTACGCAAATTTAATGTTTTTTTCTCATATTACTTTCACATTACTATTGACCTTTTTAGGAAACGACTTCTTTTACAACAAACACGCACACACCGACTAGAAAACAAAACTAATTAGAAATGTCAACAAAGACACTTCTGCACTGAGAGAATGAGGCGAATTATCTTCATATTGTTGCCAGATTAGTGAAGCGATTATGATGAGAGACAATAGATGACAGATGACTAATAAACAGATGACATATAGGTGGCAGCGATCTTTTTGCTAAGTAAGGACATACACCTCAACACAGAGTATAGCCACTGCCATCTATTTGTAACATTTGATCAACTGTCATTTAACCGCCTATCAATTTGTCAGTTTTAACATTCACATCTGTCTCTCAATAAGACTATTCTCCTTGTAAACTTCAATTTGCATATATTCTCAATACATTGAATGACATTTGTTATTATTAGTTTTGTTTTTTAGTCCGTGCGTGGTTATTGTTAAATAAGTCGTCTCGTGCAAAAGCCAACAGAAATGTAAAAGTTGGCTAAAAAAATTATTTAAAATCATGTAAAAGTGTTAGAAATGTAAAGGGAAAGTGTTATTTTAACTATTGTGCAGTAAAATTAAGAGAAAATTGCAATTAGGTCTATCGATCGGTTGGTGACTACTGCCAATAGCTTTCCACGGGAATACGATAAATGTGTGTAAGAAGTGTCGATAGTTTAAAGTAAAATTAATACTTTTTGTATTAACAAATGTTATTTTGTTGTAGATATTGATTGTGTTGTAGTAATTGTGTTGCTACTGCCGGCCGGATGCTACGCAGTCTTATGTTTATGTCATTGGTCATGTGATTATTTTGTTTTCCTTTTTTTCTGTTGGCTTCGTTCGGTTTGTTGTGTTGTGCGTGCGTTCAGTTCTACGGGTCTACGGTTTAAAAATTCCACAATCGTTCATTGAATCGGTGCTTAGTATATCTCGATTAACATGACATCAAAAAAGAAATAAGTCGAAGGTAAGATCTAATTATTTGTATAAAAAAACACAACATAAAGCGAGGGTATAAAATTTTTGTCATTATTATGAAAATTTTATATTTCGAATATTTCTTATCCTGCAAAAAGTCTCAAAGTCCACTATTTGTGTTTCTGAGTTATTTATGATTTAAAGTTTATGGCCGCATATGTTTTAAAATATTAACTACTTAAAATTGGCAAGAGATTTTATTTACAGGGCATAGAAAATTACTTTTGGAACACTTTTGAATCATTAAGTCCATTTCAAAAAAAAAAAAACCTTTAGACCTTTTTGCAGGATACCGGATAGCGAGGCAAAGACAACAAAGAAAGTGGGTCAATTTTTTTCTCGACCAAGCGGTTATCAATATCGTTATATACGATGAATTTTAAGAAAATTTGCCCAAGAAACCATGGGCCTAAAATCAAAATCGAGCCATGGTTTTTACCGAGAAACTTTTCGTATTGGGGAGACATCCACAACAATGCCCAAAACTGGAATCGCCCCCTAGTGGGTTCTAATGTATGACCGACCCCAGTCATTTTTTCCTCCTAACATTTTTTCCAAACATACCTAACCACATATCTCACCATATAACAATCTTATTTTCATAAAAACTATTCCCACCGTTCTAACTGCCTTAAGAGGAGTTAAATGTATGACCGTCCCCCAATATTTTTGCAATACATGTCTACCTTCAATCCTTAAGGTGGTCCCCATACATTTTTTTTCTTTTTATTTTTATAACTTTTTTATGAAATCACCTCATTCTGCTTCTTCCATGGTGTCTTCTAGAGGTGTGAAATGTATGACCGACCTCCACTAATATTTCCCATCTTCACCCCCTAAGGGAGCAACGATTTAAAATACCGAGTAATATCTGTGTTAAACACTGGAAGAGAGAATTAAAGTGCGAGTAGAAATAAAAGACAACCTTTTCTATTGAAGGTTCTTAGGGAACTCAATTTATTTAACACTAGTGGACCCGGCAATGCTTCGCTATTGCTAAATTGTCGAATACCTATAATATGTTTGGCAAGCCTACTTAAAGGGCTAAGCTAAAGCGTCGTTCTTCTACGCTCTGTAAACAATTCGCTACCCTAAGTAACTCCTTAACCTGATCAAACTAACAACGTCTCACTAACCGATATTAAAACGTACGTCAGCAAATTTATATCTATAGCGCCAAGTACTATCTGTATACAAACATTATTCTCACTTTCCTTTCTGCCCACCGATCGGAAATAAATTGTTCACCTTCACATTCCCGCCGACCGAAAATAAATATTTTTCGGTATATTCATGACTCATTTGTAGTACAGACATCATTGTCAGCATTTCCCTTTAAACTTTTTTCTGACGACTTATTGCCATAATTTTTGACAAAACAAATTGACGCAGTGTAAATAGTCCCTAAAATTTACTGACACAATTCTGAAAAAGATGTTGTAAAGTGTCAGCAAATAAAATTTAAAAATATTAGGAATTTAAGAAAAAAGAAATTCTTTTAGTCCTTGCTTCAACAACAGTAATTTTTGATAGAAATGATGCAGTAAACATCATTTTTGACTTTTTGGTACAATAATAGTAATTATTAGCAAATTTAAAGTCTTTTTTGGTACAATAAAGGTACTCTGTGATATAACTAATTGTTTTTTTGTGCATAATAAAAGTATCTTTCAATATAAAAAATTCTACTTTTTGTTACCAATAAATAAATGTTCTTTTTGGAACAATAAATGCACCTTTTGATACAATAAATTGTAATTTTTGGTACAATAAATGTACTATAAATTGTACTTTTTGGTATCGAATATTATCTGTAAATCAAATATTATTATCAAATACTATCGCCCATCTACATATTCATATTCGTGTTGTCGTGTACTATCTGGGAGTCTCTAGGGCTAAAATACAGTTTTCCACGTCCTATCCGCCCACCGATCCAAAATATAAATTTGTTTGCATATTTATATTCGTGTTGTCGAATACTATCTGTGTATAAAATTTTATCTCTCTAGGACTCAAATACAGTTTTGCACGCCCCTTCGCCCACTGATCCAAAATTAAAATTTCGTCCGCATATTTATATTCGTGTTGTTGAATACTATCTGTGTATTAAATATTATCTCTCTAGGACTAAAAAAACAGTTTTGCTACGCCCTCTGCTCCCAATGATGGGCAATTAAAATGTCTTCTACATATTCATATTCGTACTATCTGGGTTGTAAATTTTATTTCTCTAGGGCTAAAATACAGTATTGCCACTCCCATTCCTCACACTGACCCAAAATTCAAATTTCGTCTGCATATTTATATTCGTGTTGTCGAATACTGTCCTTGTATCAAATTGTATCTCTCTAGGACTAAAATGCAGTTTTGTTACGCCCCTTCCCCTACTGATCGAATATTTAAATTCCGTCTGCAATTTCATATTCGTATTGTCGAGTACTATTTGTATACCAAATTTTATCTCTCTAGGGCTAAAATACAGTTTTGCCAAACCCCCTCCGCCTATTGACCCAAAACTAAAATTCCGTCTGCATATTCATATTCATGTTGCCGAGCACTATGTGTGTATCAAATTTGATCTCCATAGCTCAAAAAAACGCCCACTCCGCCCATTGGGTCAAAATTAAAATTTCGTCCGCATATTCATATTCGTGTTGCCTAGTACTATCTGTGTATCAAATTTTATCTCCCTAGCTCTAAAAATATGTTTGGCCACGCCCACTTCGCCCATTGTGTCAAAATTTAAATTTCGTCCGCATATTCATATTCGTGTTGCCTAGTACTATCTGTGTATCAAATTTTATCTCTATAGCTCAAAAAAAAGTATTGCCACGCCCACTCCGCCCATAGGGTCAAAAATTAAAAAAAAATAAAGCCTACGGTAATTTCCATACAGCATACTATGGCGTGATTGAGCAACGAAAATACAAACAAACAAACAGACAGACATTCACATGTATAATATTAATAGGATAGTTTCTTACAACTAAACATTCTACATTCTAATTTAACCTAAAGTAAACAAAATACATACAATATTGATTACCTGATGTTGTTGTAATGTGTACACAAGCGTTGGTCCCTTTTCTTATCTATTTAAACATTCCCGGAACGATCGAGTAAAGTAGATACACACTTTCTACGCACATAACAACAACCACATAGGAAAATACTCAATATTTGTTGATTGTGTGGAACAGCAAAAAGCAACAAAATCTATTAATATATAAGATCAGTACATAACTGAACAATCTGGGTATCAAATTGTATCTCGCTTGCTCTAGAAAATTGTTTTGACACGTCCACTCCGTCCATAGGGACAAAAATATATAGCCTACAGTAATTTGCATAACTACCTATTTCACTGATATCGGTTCGACCATTTGGACGTGATTGATCCACAAACGTACAAACAAACAAACATACAGACACATTTATAACAATAATAGGGATATCGCTACGACCAATATCTACCAAAATGGACCAAACGTTATTGAATTATAACACTACGAAATATTTGTATCTATAATTTTGGAGGTAGGAAGCAGTCTAACGCGTCAGCTATTGAATTTATATTTATAGTTAAACGAAATTTTGTTGTATTTTTAATACGATCTTCTTTCTTATCTACCACCTATCACACATTTATCTGCCTCCGACTTATCGAGAACTTAGTTCAGTAGAAGCAATATCATTTTGAAATGTAAATCCTTTACGCATCTCACAACCACAAAAACGATTCCGCATGTGTATACAAAACATTGTCGGCGGTTATGCACTCGAACAAAACTGTTTGCTTTGTGAAACATGATTTTCATTTTAGTATAATACGATTGTATATAATGAGGAAAATCTTTGAGATAAGTGCTCTTCGCCAAAGTTTAATATCGGTATCGTTATTTACTTAGTTCACTTTTGCTTTTCTTTCATTTTAAATCGTATCACATAAACGTATTCCGTTCCAAAGGAAAGAAAATTAGGCAATGCTAATGTTGCATTTTGTCAAAGAGTAAAAGTTTAATTTCACTCATTGCATTTGGCATTTAGTTTTCCTTTCTTTTCTTTTATGTCGTTGCTTATAGTCAACGAATACAAACGAACTACTCATGGACGATGTTTGTCCTTGGGATATATTGAGTATGTTAATTTCCTCAAATATATTTGCATAAAGTTTGCAAATATGTTACAACTTTTTGTTGTGCTCGTTATTAGTAGTTTGACTTTGAGAATCAAAACTTTTCTAACTGTTGTTTTAAACATTACTATGTATATTGTTAAAATGAAGTACAGTGATACCCAGATATTTTCAATGATGAGCTTTGGTTACCACAAAAAAACACAGTTAGATAGATAACAAGAGAATGTAGGCAAGGATTACTTATTTAGACGCTATCAGCAGTTCGTATGAAGCTTAGGTTAGGTTTAGGACGCATGTGATCTGCCGCAAATACTGGAAAAAACTACACTCATTGATCCGTAGATCCGTTGTGATTTTCAATGAAGAGCAAAACGGAAAAGTTAGCAAGATAGAAACTCTTCTCTAAACTACAGAACTTCGCTTACTCCGATTGAGGAAATACAATGCAGAACCTTATTAAACCTTCTTCTATATAATTCTGCCTCATACGAGCCAAAACACGACAATTACAACATTTTTCGGCTCATTGATTTGGGACTCAGTTCTGAGAACTGCACGTGAAAGTAACCCCAAAAAGAAGAAGTTCTGTATCATTCGTTTTGTCAAGTTATTATTATTATTAGCCTTTAAAACAACTTGACACATATATATATTTATATCTTAGTGCCTAAGTCAGAGGCCGAAATGATCAAAGATTTCCATTCGCTTCGATCTTGTGCGCACCGTCTCCAGTCAGTCCTACCAAGCAGCGTCAGTGATTCCTCCACCTGGTCCTTCCAACGTAGTCGCGGTCTCCCTCTTTTGCGCCGTCCTTCGAGGTCTTGATAGAATACCTTTCGCGCTGGAGTTTCCTCATCCATTCTCACGACATGGCCTAGCCAGCGTAATCGTTGCACTTTGATCCGCTTGACGACATCAATGTCGTGGTATAACTCGTACAGCTCATGGTTCATCCGAATCCTAAACTCGCCGTTTACGCAAATGGGTCCATATATTTTGCGGAGTATTTTTCTCTCAAACACCGCCAGATGAGCTGCATCTGCCTGTGTAAGCACCCAAGATTCGGATGCGTACAACAGGACCGGTAAAATTAGTACCTGGTACAACTGGACTTTGGTAGTTCGAGATGGTGTTTATAAAGTGCTCGCGTAGTCCAAAGAAACACCTGTTAGCAAGCACTATTCTCCGTTTTATTTCGAGGCTGACACTGTTGTTCTTGTTCATGGCGGATCCAAGGTTGATAAATTCATCCACTACCTCAAAGCAATAGTTTTCAACGTTCACGCTGCGTCCCCAACGGGTGGACACTTTGTTCGATGATACCATTAACTTCGTCTTGTCCTCATTCACTGCCAAACCCATTTTTGCTGACTCCCTTTCAACTGATGTGAAAACAGCTGTTACCTCTCGCATCGTTCGACCGATAATGTCGATATCATCGGCATATGCGAGCAGCATGTGGCTCTTATTAAATATGGTGCCAGACATGTTAACCACTGCTTTCCTTAACACCTTCTCCATCACTATGTTGAACAGCATACATGACAAACCGTCACCCTGTCTAAGACCTCTCGTCGTATCGAATGGTGCAGATAGATCCTTGCCAATCCGAACAGAGGATTTGGTATTCGTAAGGGTACACCGGCAGAGACGAATTATCTTCGCAGGAATACCGAACTCAGACATGGCTTCGTATAGTCGATGCCTGATGGGACTATCGAAGGCAGCTTTGTGATCGACAAAGAGGTGGTAAGTGTCGATTTGCTTCTCATGGGTTTTCTCAAGAATCTGCCGTAGTGTAAATATCTGATCCGTCGTGGATTTGCCTGGTCTAAAGCCGCACTGATAAGGTCCAATCAGGTTTTCCACAATTGGCTTTAGACGTTCACACAGTATGCTAGACAGGACCTTATACGCAATGGGTAAGAGGCTAATTCCACGATAGTTTTTACACTCACTACGGTCACCTTTTTTGTAGATTGGACATAGCACACTGAGATTCCAATCCTCTGGCATGCTCTCCTGAAGCCAAATGTTCTCTATGAGCTGTTGCATGCTTAAAACAAGCTCATCTCCACCCGCCTTAAACAACTCAGCTGGAAGACCATCAGCCCCAGCGGCCTTGTTGTTCTTTAGGCGGGATATGGCAGTTGTTATCTCAGCTTGGCTCGGAGGTGGACACTCGATGTTATCATCTAGGATTGGTGCACAGTCTTCATCAGCCGAGTTTTCACACATCAATAGGCTGCAGAAGTGATCTTTATATATTCTCAGTACGCTCTCGGAGTCAGTAACGAGATGACCATCCTTGTCTTTACAGGAGGGAAGACCTGTTCCATGTACCTTTCCTTTTATCTTCTGATAGAATTTTCGGGCTTCACCTCTGTTCCTGTAATCTTCAATACACACATTATTCCGCTCCTTGAGCTCTCGTTTTTTTCGCCTGAAGAGTCGAGTCGCCTCCCGCCTCTTCTCCCTATACTTTTCATGAACAGCTCGCGTTGCCATTGGCTGCAGTTTGGCCCTGTAAGCAGCATCTTGTTCCCGGGTGGCATCGCGGCATTGGTCATCGTACCAGGCATTATCGTTAAAGGGCTTCACATACCCTAGTACGGACCGCGCAGTCCTTTCCATCGAGTGGGCAATATGTTGCCATTGCGCGCTAGTATTTTCGGGAGTTGGAGCATCAAGAAGTAGTTGAGTGAGTTGGTCAGAATAGGCGTTGGCTATCTCCGCGGTCTGCAGTTTAGCGATGTCCAGCTTTCTCTGTGCCTGGTTACGCAGGGTTTTCGCTCTGCTTAGCCTAGTACGCACCTTCACTGCAGTGAGGTGGTGATCCGAGTTGATGTTCGCACCTCTGATCACTCGTATGTCTAAGACACTTGACGCGTGCCTTCCATCGATTACCACGTGATCAATTTGGTTTCTCGTTACTTGATCGGGAGATATCCACGTTGCTTTGTGAATGTTTTTGTGGTCAAATCGTGTGCTGCTAATTACCATGTTCCTTGCTGCAGAGAAATCAATCAGTCTGATTCCGTTTGGCGATGTGTCAGTATGCAGACTAAATTTTCCGACTGTTGGGCTAAAGACATTCTCCCGGCCTATTTTGGCATTAAAATCTCCCAGCACGATTTTAACATCATGGCCCGGGCTACGGTCATATGTTTCTTCAAGTTGGGCGTAGAATTCGTCTTTGACCTCGTCACTTTTCTCCTCCGTCGGAGCATGAGCACATATCAGCGTGATGTAGAAAAATTTTGCCTTTAGTCTTATGGTGGCGATTCGTTCACTGACAGGAGTAAACCTAGAGACCAGGTGTCGTAGTCTCTTGCCGACCACAAATCCACAACCAAACTCATGCTTTTCCGCGTGGCAGCTGTAGTACACGTCACACATCCTCATCCGCGAGCATCCATATCCAGTCCACCGTATTTCCTGTATAGCAGTAATGTCAGCCTTATACTCTTCGAGGACATCCGCCAGTTGAATAGAGGCACCTGGTCGGTAAAGAGTTCTAACATTCCAAGTGCATATTCTCAAATCATGGTCCTTAAAACGTTTGCGGTGGTCGTCAACATTTTGGGGGTTTCTTTTTCTCTTATTTCTCATTTTATTCACTGCCATTATACTGGTGGTTTTGTCAAGTTACATGCCATAATATGTTCTGTGTTACATATAATGTTCTATAGTTGCGGACTTCTTCGAAATCTAACACACGCGAAAGTTTCCCAGAATGTTCAAGTATATAACATAGCCGTGATTTTTAAAAATGCCAAGTTAGTCTCAAATCGCTTCTGCATAGTCTAATTATATCCTCTGATCGGGATCAGGTACATTCAGGGCACGCCGCCTCTTTTATCCAGGATACCAGCTGATTCAGTGCCGGGAATGACACAGTCACAAATTCAATTAACTAATGTCATGCCTTTCAGAATTTTGTTATATTGTCGCGGTGTTGAATTTACGTTACGTAAGCATCAATACTCTTAAAATATATGTTGAAAAGTTGCACAAACCGCTTTGCAATGCCTAAGTCCTTCCATGTGGTGTAGACTGTACAACGTCCTCTCTAAGGAAAAACAAATAAAATGTAGTGGCGCCATATGCAGATTCCTTGTGTGCATCTCACAATGCCGAGATTTATTGCGTTTTAATGGAAAACATACGTAATGTTTCGATGCCAAAGCAATCAATATCGAATGTGAGCATCAGTTGCAACAGAATCGAAAGTATGTGCTATGAAAATGATATGGATAGTGCTCCATGGCTTCAGCGAATTGCTAGCGTTGATAAGAAGTATTCTTTGTAATTGAAATTGGGCCATATTTTCAGCAGAGGCTTCCGCAAGTGTATTTACGCTTCTTTCCTTCAATGCATATTAGGTATGTGTTGTGGCACACAATTAAAGTAGGTTGAAATATTAAGGATTTTTAATGCCTCGTTCACTTTCTATTGATTCGAGCTCATTTTTACTTCCCATGATGATTTTGAAAAATCAAAGCCAACTACTATTCAAAATGCTGATTTACGAATAGCTGTATAAAATTAATTATTTTTTGTTCTTTTTCTATTCTATATAAAAATTTAACAATTTTATAGGATGAGCTGCCTCAAGTACACGTACATATTTTTTTCACCACTCTAGCACGACCTACCCTTATACACAAACTTTAAGTGCTTGAATTGCCACTGGCCACTGGTAGATTCAGATTTGTCATAATATTCTAGTAAAATTCGCATCGTATCGTAGCTGAAAGATAGCGCAACATTACATTTCACTGCATTCATGGTATCCTGTTGTAATAAAATTTACTTGAAATTAGATCAGTATTATACAAATGCAAATCCCTTAAGAAGAAATGTACTAGACACAGGCAAATGATAAACAAGTCCACTTAAGGAAGACAGTAATCAAAATGAACAAGGACATACTTAAAGTAACAGCAAATAGAAAAGCTAAAAACTTGATCAACTATGAAAATGTAATCGACATTAAGACTAAAATGTTAGGCTAGTGGGGACACAGCCAGTGTAAGGGTGAATTGGTGATATAAATTAAACTGTGAATGAGTAACATGATTAAAATGTAAATAAATTTGTTGGTACAGGATATATGATTGTATTAAGTTTAATAATCTTGTAATAGTAAACAAACCTTTAGAAAAACGAAATTTTTGTCACACCCCTTCTTATACCTCCCATACAAATGACCTTTTATAGGTACACTAATGATTAGCCCTTTCAACGGTTATATCTTCTTTATATATAAAATTCTACCGTACGTGTGTTGTGACTGAACTCCTCCTAAACGGCTGGACCGATTTGCATAAATTTTTTTGTATACGTTTGGGTGGCGCCCCGGATGGTTTAGATTTACAATTCGGTCCAATTGGATAAAGGGGCGTGGCACCGCCCATACAACTTGAAAATAAAAAGGGCTATATCTCATGAACTATCAGATGTATGAAGATGAGATTTGGTATATATGTTGTTGGAGCCGTATTAATTTCAACCAGGGCGGAAGTGGGCGGTGCCACGCCCCCTTTTAAAAAATCGCTTTGCAGGCTTTTCCAATAGGCAGATTGATACGAAAATTTTACCAAGTGGTACTGTTGACTGAAGATAGTCCCTGGCTATAATAGGTTGTGATTGGTTAAAGGGGCGTGGCACCGCCCATACAACTTGAAAATCAAAAGGGCTATATCTCATGAACTATCAGAGGTATGAAGATGAGATTTGGTATATATGTCTGTCGTTGGAGCACTATTAATTACAGCCTGGGTCGAAGTGGGCGGTGCCACGCCCTCTTTTCTAAAATCGCTCTAACGGCTTTTCTAACAGACCGATTTATACGAATATTTTAACAAGTGGTACTTTTGACCTGTAGATAGTTCCTTTCTACATTTAGTTGTGATTGGATAAAGGGGTGTGGCACCGCCCATACAACTTGAAAATTAAAAGGGCTATATCTCATGAACTATCAGAGTTATGAAGATGAGATTTGGTATATATGTTGTTGAAGCAGAATTAATTACAGCCAGCGTGGAAGTAGGGGGTGCCACGCCCCCTTTTCAAAACCGCTCTTTAGGCTTTCCCATTAGACGGATTGATACGAAAATTTTACCAAGTGGTACTGATGACATGTAGATAGTCCCTGGCTATATTTGGTTGTGATTGAATAAAGGGGCGTGGCACCGCCCATACAACATGAAAATAAAAAGGGCTATATCTCATGAACTATAAGAAGTATGAAGATGAGATTTGTTACATATATTGTTGTTGCAGTATAAATTACAGTAAGAGTGGAAGTGGGCTGTACCACACCCCTTTTAAAATAAACAGTTATAACTGTCAAAATTCCACAGTATATTGCAATTCGCCTAGAGATAGGAACAGTAAGGTGGGCCAGTTTCTTTATTCGCAAAAATTGTAACCAAATCTACGATGAATTGTTAGAAAATGTCACCAATAAACTTTGTGTGTAATATCAATTCCTAACTCGCGCTGGGAAATTTAGTGCAGAAAACTTAAATTTTGATAGAAGTGTCTTAAAGCTGAAGTCTGTACGCTTTCAATAATCATGGAGCAACGAACGTCACTTCTAAAAGAAGCGCAAAACGGAGTAAATAAACGAAAAATCCTTTTATCTTAAAAAAAGTATCAGCTAGGATTTTGATTCATGTGGACTTTTAATGTACAATTGACCCCCAACAAAACCCCATTTACCGTTTATGTTGCCATTTTAGGTCAACCAATTCGTCATTCAGGCGAGGTGTGTGAAGTGTAATAGACTTTCATTGAGACTTTCTTTGAAAAATCACCATGTAAAGACTACACAAGAACAACGTTCACAAATCTTGCAAATTTATTTTAAAAAGGCGCGTTCTGTTTGCCCTTTGTGAAGTTTATGGTGCATATACTCATCCATCTGAGCAGTTAATAGAAGCCATCAACGCTGTAGACGTAAGTGTGACAGGGGACTCGAATTTATCGAACCGACGCCGTTCTCAGCAGCTCGGTCTCTGCAAATGCTGAGGAAAGATCTTGGCCTATATTCATATATCCAACTGGTAGAAGAACTAAAACCAGTGGACGATCAATTGCTTTTTTTTATTTATCATGTCATTGCACATTATTTGAAGGATAAATTGTTCTAACACGACGGCGTTAAATGCCATACAGCGCGTGGGATCATCACTTTGTAAAGCCAAACGTTGGTGACCGAATTATCTCATAGAATGGTATTACGAGTTCAATACAAAGATAGTATTTGGAAATATTCTTGATCCATGTGAGAAGAAGACATGGCAAAAGAGGGTTTTTATGGCTAAAGGTATGAAGCTTCAAACGAAATTTTCATTTTCGGTCAATAGGCGGAGAAGGCATGTCAAAAGTGTTTTTTACGCCCAAAGAGATAGTTAGTATACAGACGGTTAAGCTACTACATTGAATTTTGATCTTTAACGGAATGTCTGTTTCCGATTTGTAAAAGATATGACTTTGCTGATGAACTTTTTACTATCGTCATAGAGCCTATGATATTTAGAATTTAAAACAACAACACTTAATTTCTTAACTTTCATGTTAAGGAGTTGCTTGAAATTAGTTACATAAGTTAATAAACTCAACATATCATTATCGAGCTTAAGTACCGTTTTCAAAGTACTTTGTAGACCTAAATGTGAAATATATTACAAGTTAAAATGCAATAGCGAAGCATTGCCGGGCCCACTAGTAGAGTATAATAAAACTTTTGAATTCAGTAGAATTTATGTTTATTCACACAATTAAAGTTACTTATTGGGACAGTAAAAGTACTTTTTGGTACAATAAAAGTACTTTTTGGTACATTAATAGAAGTTTTCGATACAAAACAATACAATGGAATAAAAGTGCTTTTAAGCACAAAAAAAGTACTTTTTGTTATAAAAAAAATTTAAATTTTTAATCGGAATGAATATACTTTATTGTACTTGAAAATTGATAATAGTTTCCAACTGGTTACAGTTTCAATTTCCTTTCTAAAGTGACATGTAGTGCCATCAGTCTCATGTTAAATCTCCACATTGCATTCAAAATGATATTCAGTAGGAAAGAATGCAATGGTCTTGCGTCTTCCATCGCCGTCAACTATGGACATGTATAAATAATTATTCTCAACAAGGTAATCACTACGAGTATAATGAAATCATTTCGATTTACTACATTGCAGATACTGATTACGAAATGAATATATTTCGCCGTAAAATGATTAAGTGCAAAACCTTGAAATACTTGTGTGCATATTAATTATTCAAACTTTACTCGTTGGAAGTGTAGTGCAGTTGTTTAATTAAACTCAGATTCAGATATGGCATTTCTCTTATGCAATCAATGCATTTGCTCGATATAAGAGATGCTTAAGTAAGTTGATAGTGGTCGCCTGTCTTTCAGTTCCAGTGTGAAGGTTCGTAATCTCATTACAGCCACAATGTGATTTGTGTACACCATGAACCACAAATACTAATTGGAATCGTATGCAATTTGCGGCTCTATGAATTTATACGATAAATGCTCTTTTCGAAATAAATTGGAAGAAGTCATGTATACGGCAGATATTAAATTTCCCCGGAGTTATTAAGCATATTAATAATCGTGATTCAATTTCAGTGGGAATATGAAGGATTATTCAACAATTGATTTATCTTATTTGGTGTAGTGTAGGGCACGTTTGGTCAGTTTAAATAACACCCACATTTACGATGGAGATATGCTAAGAGACTGTCGTCGGGGAAATGCCAATAATATTCATATGCAGCTATTGCAGTGTAGGCCAAAAAACTTCATACTTTTAAATAATATAAAAGCTATTACAGAAAATTTAGTCAGGTGAACTGACTGATAACACTATGTCACAAAATTTCAAAAGTTTCTGTATCCGGGACATTTAATAATACATTTTAATGTAAAATTTCACGCTGAATTCAAATCTGCTCTCAGATATGTGAAAAGTAGAACAGTTTTTGAGATATGGTCAAATTTACTAAAATGACATTTTCTCTGGCTTTAGTTCATTGATGTTACCAAATTGTGACGAAAATAAAAGATAATAAAATTCATTCTTAAAAAAAACTATAGCTGATAAAAATAGTATATAGTTGAGAATAGTAGTAATTGTTGTTTTGCTTGCCCTCCGAAACATAACATAACTCTAAGTTTTTTGTTAAACAAGTCACATAGGAATATCTAAAAAAATAAATTGGGTTATTTTATCAAATGCTGCAAATGGGGAAGTATTTTTTATCCGATTTTGATGATCAAGGGCAAAAAATGTTCGTAACATATTACTCTATCATGTAATAGTCTGAAACCGGAGCAATTTTTACGGAAACATGAAAAAAAACTTAATTAAAGGCAGCGAAAACTTGAAAAATCATTAAAATTTTTACAAAAATCCAACTTTGAAGTGTCATAACTTCGTCATTTATGATTGGATTGTATAGAGCTATCGTTTTTTTAAGAAATATTTTTATTATATTTTATTTTCGGTGACATCGGTGAACTAAAACCAGAGAAAATTGCATTTGAAGGAGATCTACCTTTTTTCGATACACTAAAAATGAAAATTTTACCATATCTCAAAAACCGTTCTACTTTTCAAATATCTGAGAGCAGATTTGAATTCAGCTTGAAATGTTACATAAGGATCAACTATTAAGAAGCCGGGATCAAAAATTTGTTGCATTGTGTAATTACTATCAACCTATGTATAATAGACCGACTCACCAAAAAAGTATCTTCGGTTTCTGACCTCCATGGCAAGACCTACATCGTCAACTAAATAATTTTTTAAGTAAATACAATTCAGTTTTCTTGTGACACGGTGGTTAAGAAAAAATATGCCTTGTCTTAATATGAATTTCGTTTCTCGCGAATTAAATAGCATTTAATTCAGAAAAATGCCTCTACAAATTTTTTTGCAGGATATCATATCGTTGGATGCGTCTTTAAAAACTCTTTCCTATGATACTAATATTGCACATATTTTCTTTATATAAATATTAAAAATCTTTGAAAAACTCAAAAAATACTTTTTTTAAAAACGGGCCAGCTCACTGGATCTAAGGCACTTCCACCACAAATATTTAAATAACTTGAAAACGGTTCACCTTATTCAATTAAAAAAAAAATTGAAACTCGTCAACAAAATTATCTTTAATCCCTGCCTACATTGTTTTTAATTTGGCCTAGTAGTTTCAGAGATAAAAAATTTATTTTGTTTTTTCACAATTCATAAAAAAAAATAATGCAACAAAAATCACAGTCTTAAAACATTTAGTTTAATAGAGTCTGAATCAAATGAAATCTGTGCGATTTCCATACAGAAATAACATTTAGTAATATGTTTGTGAAAGTGTAACTCGAGCAAACCTTAACGGAACGTTTTGAAAATTTATCAGTATTAATATTTTTCGAAACGCACTTATGGGATTGTAAATGGGCGGAATAACCCCACCCTTTCTGGTATCTCCCATACAAAATTACCTATTTTTGGATAATTAATATATCATCGATAGCTGCCAAACAGACTACCGGAGGATATTTAAATTTGGTCGGTTTATTTATGTTACAAAATTAGACAAACCCTAAAAAAACCGAAACCGTTGCCATACCCCTTCTAGTACCTCCCATACAAATGACCGAACCCACCCCAATAGTCTTACATACATATCTTTTTTGTAAGTACACTGAATTCAGTCAAACTATGCGTAAGTTTTACGGTTATGAAAATATGAATCAGGAATGAATTTGCACTACATCAGATCACCCCTTCTGGTACCTCCCATACAAAATGACCTATTTTTGGAAAATTAATATTTCTCTCTTTATTTCCAAATTGACACCTGCCGATTAGTTAAATTTGGTCAGTAAATTAATATTGTTATAGGAGGCAAAACTATAAATTAAACTATAAATAAATTTGAAAATTTGTCATGATTTTTAAAAATACAAAATTTTAATTTTTTTTTTGGGTAGAAACAAAAAAATGCGAAAAATCTGTTATCACCAAACTTAGCATAACTCATTCAATTTTCAATCGATTATTATGTACATACATGTTTTAAAAAGCTACTTTAATATGATATTCAATAAAGCTAATAAAAAGAACAATTTACCCCCAACCAATTAACTTTCAGCGTGAAGAAAATTAAAATGTGTAATTTTTTTTTCTTTTAAATAAAAAAGCCGTTACTCAGTCATTTTTTTTGTGATATTAAAAAATTTGATTTTTTTCAAAGGTAACAACGATATCTTTAAAAAAAAACAAAATTTTAAAATCCGGCTTATGAAAAAAAATTATGATTTTTTGAACTAAAATTTTTTGGAAAAAAGGCGAAAATACTTTTGGTACCTGTAACATAAAAATTCGAGCTGATGGAGAAAAATGGAGATTAGATTTAAAATCAGCGACCTCAAATTAGTAAAAATCTGCTATAGAATTCCAAACAACACTCAAAAAGTTCCATTTTGTTCCCTTGTGTTATCATAAGTAATATTGCACGTCATGCATACGCCACGGAGTACAACTGTTTTATTGTAACTCCTACAAAATGAAACCAGTTTCAAATCATTTGATGAATGGAAAAGTGAAACTGTTGCTTATATAGGGAAAAGTTATATGACCAGATTCAAGGAATTGTAATTCTTAATACTTTCAACTAACTAAAATTTATGTATTGTTATGTAAGTTCATAACTACTATTTTAGCAAACCTGACCATAAATTCTAAATACAACGTTAAAAACTCTACGGAATTTAAAGAGCGACTTAAAACGACTGTAATAGAGAATGACGAATTAATGATATCATTTGACGTAGTCTCACAATTTCCAAGCACACCAGTAGACTTAGCATTGAAATGTCCAAAAATGAATTTAATTGAAGTTTTGTATCCAGGAGAACCGATATTTCGAATACAAGGATAGTTTCTACCAACAAAAACGGGGACTACGGGGACTGGGCTCTTCAGCGTCACCAATTGTGGTAGATATCGTCATGGAAGAACTTTTGGAAAGATTCAATACAAACTGTGATAATAGACCTAAGATCTTGAGTAAATACGTGGACGACCTATTTGGGATAATAAAAATCAGTGCAATAGATGACATTCTGACGAATTTCAATAGTTTTAGCCCATACATTAAATTTACAATGGAAAAGGAACAGAATGGCAAACTAAATTATTTGGACACTACGCTTATCAGAAAAAAAAACAATATAATATTTATAACATAGATTGGTTCCAAAAACCAACCGCTTCCGGCAGATTGGTAAATTTTTACTCCAGCCACCCAAGTAAAATAATATACAATACTGCAACCAATTTCATAAAAAGGGTACTAAATATAAGTGACGTTAAATTCCATAGAGAAAATATAAGAAAAAATTAAATATATCTTGAAACAGAACAGTTTTCCAGAACAAACAATTGAGAAACTTATGATGGACGCAAGAGAAAATAAGATTAATGAACCAAAGCCACCGGTCATATTCAAATCGCTAATATACGTTCCAAGTCTGACAGAAAGATTTGTAAAATCTGGTTGTTTTGACAATGTAAACTACCAAGTAGCCACAAAAAACAACAACACTCTGCAAAAACTGTTTACTTAACTAAAGTCAAAAACTGAAAATTCTGACAAATCACACCTTATTTACCAAATTTATTGCAAAGGCAACGAAAGAAATAATTGTAACAAAGTATATATTGGAACCACGAAAAATAAACTAAAAACAAGAATAGCAGGCCACAAAAGCCACGATATAAAACTACGTTTAAAAAATGTTTCCCAAAAAACTGCGCTTACGACACACTGTGCGACTGAGAACCACTATCCAGATCTTGAGAACGTGAGAGTGTTACAGCGAGAGATCAACTACAGTAGGAGATTAATGTTAGAGATGCTACACATTGTAAACACACCAACAAGCATGAACTACAAGAGCGATGTTGAACACTCTGCCAGCAGCTACAGATATCTTATTGGAAAGACAAAACAATGATTAGGTTAAGTCAGTGTTAAAATAGAAGACAAAGACGAAAGTCTACATTTACACTCAACTTAATTAAATTTTTGTTTTTTGTAGTAAGTGTTACAGTGTTTTGAAACTGTTAATATGCGATGATGTTTATACTTATGTTTATGTATTATATGGGTACATGTGTTACAGATTCCTGAAGATAATCCTCAAAGAGGATCGAAATATTGAAAAATAAATAAATTTTACAAAAAAAACACATGACCTCGAGCTTGATATTAAGATAAGGAAAAAAAGTTGCAGTAATGTCTATACTTTGAAGTTTCTTCCCAACCCACCAATTGCATGAGGCAATTTAATTAAAAACATACAACAACATACTGCCAATGCCTTGATTCTATTCCTTTGTCCAAAACCAACATTACTGAAAATTAGCATCCGCGATATTTTTGTTGTGTGGCCAACCATTCATCACAAGTACAAGGTTTGGGCGAATATACAAAATAATCCTCTTCCTTGGATTTCCTATTTGTTGAATTGCTTGATGATATCAATTGGCAAATACGAATCGATATCAAAGAATTGCCAATTATGTGTGCTCCAAATAAGGAACTTCAGTTTTATGTGGACTGCGTCATTCGAATGGGAGCATTTTGCGGGTAATAGGAATGTATTGATTTGCAACAGGATTCTGGTAAAAGCAATGCATCATATATAGTCCACTGTTGTTTGTCCACTTAACGTTACTAATGGTAATACGCAAAATAGCAATTAAATCTGCCACGGGATGAGAGATTTTCAAATGCACATGTATAAGACAATGTTTCTGTTGGGGGACTTTCTTCCATTTCTTGAAAAAAGGGGAAATCGCCAATTTGTATGGAATAAAATAGATTTATCAACTTATAAAACAATGTGGTATGACCATTAAGGTATATGTTTCAAATGTTGTGCAAATGATTTAGTTATGTGATGTTTATGGAGGAACCGAATGAATCATTTACAATACCGTTTTTCATGGGCTAAACACGACTGAATTCAGTAAAATTAAAACCACTAAGGTAATTAAATTCGGCTATGCCGAAGCTTAGATACAACTTACCATTTATAAAAATTACGATAAAACTGGTTATTTACACTACAAAAATATTTTATTCATCTTTGTAACGTAAAAAGGGGGAGTTTTGTATGAAAGTTGGGAGTATTTTTTTGTCCTATTTTGATCACCGTATAACTTAATCTTCGCTTGTATGCCAAATTTCAGCTCGATAGCTCTTTAAATAAGGTTGAAATTGCAAAGGTGCCGTTGGGGATGTAAAGTGAATCTTGCATCTCAAACCGACACACAATCTTCTTCGTGGTGGCACCTGGGCAATATTGTTTGTAATACTTTTTTCATCATGAATAACGGCAGATAGTGAGCGACGAACCCTGATGGTTGGGCTGGCCATCAGGTCCTTTACTATCTATGAAATCATGAGAAAAAAAGTAACAAATCGACCTTACGGAGCCATTCTGTACCATAGTGACGGAGATGATAATGAGGAAAGCTGCAGTAAATACGAGTGGTACGATATTCAAAAAAAGCCAAACGTTACTTGCGTACGCTGATGACGTTGACATTATCGGTCTGAAAACTGCGCGATGTGACTGCAGTCTTCTCAAGTTTACAGCAGGAATTAGCGAAAATGGGTCTAATGGTGAACCAGGACAAAACGAAGTTATTAGTTTCAACGAACAAAGAATATTCACGTTTGGGAAACTGTGTGTTCGTTGACAACGATAATTTCAAGGAGTAGATAATTTGATCTACCTAGCATCCGCCATCAACAATATAATCAACAATAATATCAGCCTCGAAATCCGGCTTGCTTGCTTATAAATGCTACTACTGTCCAAGCAAACGAATTAATGTCTGAGCCCTCTCTCGACCAGATACTGGTGGTACATGTCTTCATGTATGGTTCAGAATCCTGGGTTATGGCACAAGCGAATTAATCGGTTCTGGCAGTATTCGAGAGAAAAATACTCCGTAAAATATATGGGGCCATCATCGATAACGGAGAGTATCAACGTCGTATGAGTTATGAGCTATAAGAGCTGTACACTGACATTGACGTGGTCAGATGCATTAAGGTGAAATGGTTGCGTTAGGTAGGTCATGTTGTATGCATGGACGAAAATAATCCAGGTCGAAAAGTCTTCGACAATGAACTCGATGAACGGCGCAAAAGAGGGCGACCAAAACTCCGTTGGAAAGACCAGGTTACTGAGAACCTTACAGAGCTCGGTGTGACTAATAGAGAAGAAGCGCAGAAGATCGAAGCGCTTATAATGTTTTTCTACATGCGGTATAAATTTCAATAGGATTGCAAAGAAGTGCCAGCTAAGTTATCGCAATGATTGACAGACGGACACCCCCCAAAAAGGGGGAGTTTGTATAGGAGGTGAGCGTAGCTTTTGTCCGATGTTGCTCAGAACATAAACTCCGCTTAGAGGATTAAATCTTGCATACCAACTTTCAGTCTGATAGCTACTAAACTACTGCAGCATTTGGGGCGACAGATGGACAGAAACCCCCAAAAAGAGGGTGTTTGTAAGGGAGGTGAAAGTAGATTTTGTCTGATCCTGCTCATATTTTATCTTAACCTCCGCATCGAGTATAGAAGATTGTGTACAAAATTTCCGCTGAATACCTCTTAAACAACGACCGTAATCGTGGGGACATATAGACGGACACCCTCAAAAAGGGTAAGTTTGTATGGGAGGTGGAAGTAATTTTAGACAGATCTTGCTTATCTTTGAACTTAACCTCGGCTTAGATAATAGGAGCTTGCTTACATAGCTCTTAAACTACGGCTGTAAACGCAGTGATAAACACCAAAATAGGAGAGTTTGTATGGGAGGTGGGATTAGTTTTGACCGATCTTACTCCTCTTAGAATTAAACCTCCGCCTTGAGGATGAAATCTTGCATTTCAAATAACAGCTCGATATATCTTAAAAAATGGCTGTAATCGCGGGGACAGACAGACAGACAAATTTAAATCGCCTCTGAACTGGACGCTGATCATTTATATATATATACTAGTGGGCCCGGCAATGCTTCTCTATTGCATATTAACTTGTAATATATTTCACATTTAGGTCTACAAAGTACTTTGAAAACGGTACTTAAGCTCGACAATAATATGTTTAGTTTATTTACTTATGTAACCTATTTAAAGTAACTTCTTAACATTAAAGTTAACCAATTAAGTTTTATTGTTGTAAATGCTAATAAAAAGTTCATCAGCAAAATCATATCTATAGTGCCGTCATGTAGATTAAGTTTTTTCTGTATGAAGGGCGAAAAACCACTTCTTCCACAAATCGGAAACAGACATTCCGCTAAAGATCAAAGTTATTTATTTTAGCGGGAACCGTCTGTATACTAACTATCTCTTTGGGCATAAAAAAACATTTTTGTTATGCCTTCTCCGCCTATTGACCGCAAATGAAAATTCCGTTTGATGCTTCATGCCTTTAGCCATAAAAACTTATTTTGTCATGTCTTCTTCTCACACGGATCAAGAATAATCCGGAATATTTTTTTTGTATTGAACTTGTATTACCATTTTTTGAGATAATTTGGTCACCAATGTTTGGCTTAACAAAGTGATGGTCTCACGCGCTGTATGGCATTTTACACCGTCGTGTTGGAACTATTTCTCCTTCAAATAATGTACAATGACATAATAAATAAAAAAAATCAATTGATCGTCCACTGGCTCTACTTCTTCTACCAGTTGGATTTTATATGAATGTAGGCCAAGGTCTTTCCTCAGCATTTGCAGAGACCGAGTTCCAGAGAATGAAGTCGGTTCGATAAATTCGAGTCCCCTGTCATACTAACGTCTACAGCGTCGATGGCTTCTATTAGCTGCTCAGATGCATCATTACATGCACCCTCAACTTTACAAAGGTCTCCATAAATTTGGCGAATAGAACGTGCATTTTGAAAACAAATTTGCAAGATTTGTAAACGTTGTTCTTGTTTAGTTCTTACATTGTGATTTTGCAAAGTATACTAAAAGAAAGTCTATCACTCTTCCTTAGTATGACAGCTAGATTTACACTTATACCTATCAGAAGTTCTATATGTCAAGAAAAATACCCCATGCATAGGTTATTTACAATTGTTTGCTAATGTTACCGCTGATATACTATAAAAAATTAACCATTGTCGTATAACTACAATGAATATTGCTTAATTTATCAAACTATATGATTATTACCGATTCGCTTTTCTGAAAAGTAATTGAAAAATACATACCTGTAAAGTAAATTAAAAAAATTACTATTTTAGTCTGCGCATCCACAACTGCCAGGTGTACGAACCAGTATTTGATACAGTTAAAAAGTTAACTATTGATGTGCGTGGCCAGCGCCTAGGGGCGAATTAATTAGTTCGCGTAAAAAAAAACTTGTTAATCGTATATCAGTATTGGAATGTACGAAGAATTCTTAGAAAATTTCACTAAGAAACTATATGTCTAAAATCAATTCATAGTTCGCGCTGAGAAGCATGAAGATTTCAGGTAAAGATATTTTTTTAGCAATGAGCAATTATTCAGTTACTTCAGACCAATGGGCCCGGCTCTAATTTTTACCTACTATTCCAATGTTTGGAGACCAAGACGAAAGGAATAGTATATTTTTGATTTTTTTATTGGGATCCCGCCCAATATTCTGAAAAATGATTTTTAAAAACTTAGTTTCTGTATGTCAACTCTCAGAGGCCATAACTTTTTAACCAATACATAGATTTGCTTCTGTACTACCTCATTCCTCATTTAGTTTGTCAGTTTTACGCTAAAGTTCTCAAAATAAAAAATATATCTGAAGATATCGGTTTGTGCTCATTAAAAACAAAAAAAAATCTCTATATGAAATTTTCATGCTTCCCAACGCGAGCTAGGAATAGATTTTAGACACAAATACTTTGGAATTTTGACAGTTATAACTGCTGGTTTTAAAAAGGGTGTGGAAAAGCCCATTTTCACCCCTACTGTAATTCATACTGCAACAACAACATATGTAACAAGTCTCATCTTCATACTTCATTCAAGTTGAATGGGCGGTGCCACGCCCCTTTATCCAATCACAACCAAATATAGCCTGAGACTATCAACAGGTCAACAGTACCACTTGGTAAAATTTTCGTATCAATCGATCTATTAGAAAACCCGTTAGAGCGATTTTTGAAAACAAGGCGTGGCACCGCCCACTTCCATCCTGGCTGTGATTAATACTGCTCAAACAACATATATACCAAATCTCATCTTCATACCTCTGATAGTTCATGAAATATAGCATTTTTAATTTTCAAGTTGTATGGGCGGTGCCACGCCCCTTTATCCAATTACAACCAAATGTAGTCAGGAATTATCTACAGGTCAACAGTACCTCATGGTAAAATTTTTGCATCAATCGGTTTATTAAAAAAGCCGTCAGAGCGATATTTGAAAAAAGGGGCGTGGCGCCGCCCACTTTTTGAACCATCCGGAAGCTATAGCGAACAAAACAAAAAAAAATTGTTTAAAATCGGTCCAGCCGTTTTTGAGTTTTAGCGGGACAACTGCACATCAATTCATTTTTATATATAAGAAGATACATATATATACTAGCTTTTCCGGTTCGCGGTGCTCCGCCGCGATAAATCTTCTTGAGATTAAAAGCAATACAGTTCAAATGCAAATATTATACATTTATTTTTTATACGTGGACAATTTTTAAAATATTTACGTAAATTCTCTTGTTGCTGTTTGGTCTAATTGTTTCCTTGAAATTGAACGTTTTGCTACCTATGGACCTGAACAAGAGAAAAAGGTTAAAAAAAATGGAATTTTTCAAAGTTTTTTTTTTTTTGCTATTTTGACCTGGAATATGAAGATTTTTCGAATTTATATTTTCAAAATTATTTGTTCTTTATGACAAGAGCTTCAACTTTGCCTTAGAATGTAAATCAAATTCCCAAATGGTTTGCAAGATATGAGCCTGAGAAAATGATCACTTTTTTTTGCAAAAATTACACCGAGGCCCAAAATCTTTGGGGGCCCATAACTAAAAAGTGCATAACTTTGGGCAAATCTGGGAGACACGGGTGTTTTTTTTTTTTTTGTCTTTTATCACGTAGTGGTGTCCGTATATGGTTATATTTCCATGACTTAAAAAGTTACACGAAGTGTTATTAATCTGACGAAGTTAAAATATATGCAGTTTCCCTTTTGAAAGTTATAATAAAAAATAAAAATTGTTCAAAAATAGTTAATTTTGTACTGGACGTTTTCATATATTTTGGCGCATACCTCAACAAATTAAGTTTCAAGTTATTTGCTTAACAAATCTTAAATTTGCTAATAATACATTTCAAAAATGGCCTGGTAGTTAAACTAAGATTGTGTATGTTTCTAAATCGTACAGTATAAATATGTATATACATATCATTGCACTGCAAATCTACTACACACATCTGTACCATACAGTAGTCTCACCCACAACACTCACCTACTCGTCTTTATTAAATGTCTTCCGGCTGATTTAAAGTCTTAATTCCTCACCCCATAACGCAATTGCTTATCTCCATCTATAAATTTACACCACAAACATGGCTCGGTTGGGGTTCAGTGGCCATTACCAGGGTAATTACTAATTATTTTTCCGTGTTGTACGTCCAATTAAAGGTGAGAATAACATTTCCCAATGTAACTGCCACCGCCGCCGCACAGTGGGGTATTGAACACCCAAAACGGAGATTAATTCAAGGAAGCGTCCGATCTTTGCCAAATTTAGCACAGATGATCCTTTTGCTATAAGATCGATTGGTATAAAGTTTTTAAGAAATCGGTCCATGTATACATATAGTCTCCATATATATACTTATACGTATATATACAGTAGTAGAATCAAACCTTTATAAAAGCTACGGTTTGTATCCGATCTCTTTGAAATTTTGATATTGGCATATGTTTTAACTGTTTAAAATACACATAAATGCTTATGTACATATGTTATGTATTAACACTTATTTATTATATACAGGGTGGACCAAAAAGCTGTATACATTTGAATAAGTATCTGCATAGAGCAATCTCGGCAGGGTGGGGCGGAGGCGTTGTGAAAGGAAAGAACTGCCAATGGGAATTCATCATTACAGCGTCATTCCAATTTGTTGCATATCTAATGCAAAGCGTGCATAGAATTCTTACGGTGTCTAATCGACTGGTCGGTATCTTTAGTAACGGTCTCCGATACAGGCGCAACATTCTCCTCTATATCGGATGGAAGTGGTACTTTTTGTTGCGTATTATTCAGTAACGTACACTGAGGCTAAAATTTGAGAATGATATTGACATTAGCGCTCTCAGATAGTCTATTATGCACACTACTTGTTGAGCGAACGGATGGAAAAACATTTTTTACAAAAAAATAATTTTTGGAGTAGCTGCTTTCATTTCAGTTACTTCCTGACAAAATGTCAAACAATATTAAATACCAGTCAAATAACAGTTCGCAATCAGTCACTCGTGTTTTGTAAATAAAACCATTTAAAAAACAAACCTCGAAAAGAATCATATTTTATAAAAGAAACATGTACTAGTTAGAAGGTATTTCTCTGAATTTGGTATAAACAACTAGTTTTAGTGCTTGTTATTAATCAGTTCTGAATTAATTTTCCAAAATATGATGATATTTTAATGTTTTGAAAAAATTTGCTGTGACGGTTATAGAATTTAGAGATGCTGTGAAATAATATCATCTTACCATATTTTCAATTTTAATATTATCAAGCCAAATAAGCATATACTGCCTTATGTAGGCTATAATTAAAAAATAATGCTCAGCAACAAATTGCAATACAGCAAAAACAAAGAAAATGAGGCCAAATCAAACCAAACAAATTTTCTACCGTTTTCGCAAAAATGTCTAACATCACAATTTATTTAATAAAACAAATTGGCGCAAAAACGCGCAAAATGTTTTTCTTGATTTTGTAAGTACAGATGTTATATTTTACCATTATTTTAATATTTCAACAGGGTTTTACCCGGAACCATTTTAAAAATCTACGTACATTTCAAAAATACCTTAAATTTAGACCTTTTTTTCAAAAATAATTAAAAATAATTATACATATTTATTGTATAAAACTAATTGTTATTCCTGTTCTTCAATACCTGGCATTGAATGATCCATAACAATAATTCGGCTTTTAAATGACTAAAAGGCAAAAACTTTCACTCCAAAATATCGATATTTCACTTTTCGCTAACACGTAGAAAAGTCGAAAAAATTTCCGAAGTTTGACAGAGCATAGAATTATAAATAAACAACATATGTAATTGATTCTAGTATCTATTGAATCAATATCCTGTGTAGAATTATTGAGTACAAAACTTAAATTGGAAATCGCAATTTTCATTTTTGAATTAATCTCCATTTTGGGGGTCCCATACCCCACTGTGCGCCGTCACGAACGTAATGTTGTTGCAGAAACCACAATTCACGAATGGTTGCAATTTCCTCAGCCACATAATGAACATACACATACACATACACAAATACTTATAACAAAAGAGGGGACGTATAGAGCATCTTTCACCGTGTAATCGTACCATCTACGGGCGACAATTAATTAAAACAATTGCTATTGTTATCATTTAAATGTGAACAAACCTGAGCTGATTTATACTGTCAAGTTTGCATTAAGAAAATCGTTACTGTGGCAACATAAATTGTTAATGGTCTGAACTCCGGTGAGTAATAAATTAAAAACATAACATTACAGTGCTGATAAGAAATGTTGCCATAAATTGTGTAAAAACCACAACCTTCTCATAAATTATGAAGGTAGACAAGAATTTTGTAAAACGTTCGCTTTTTAGACTATGCGTAAATGATTGGGAGTTTGTTAGAATATGTTAGAAGTTAATGGGTTTTCTAGACATGGGACATTATTTCAATAATCAAGGGGTGAATATGAAATGTTGATTACGTCACTCTTTTGTATTAAAAGTCTATATACGTCGAGGCGCTCACGAGGCAAAGAAAGTAACACTTTTAATAAACGAACTTAAAAATAAGTGAACACTTAATCGTTTTCGTATACTATATCATCTTCATACTGGCAATAGTTTAATGTCATGATAGCGTTATATAGTTTTTGGGTCAGTCCTTAAAGAGCAATAGTATACACTCATGCCTCTTCATACGGCCCCTTTTTTACGGCATTTCGATATAACGGCCTTTTTCAATTCTGGAACACCTTCGCTTTACTACGAAGAGTAAGACACTTACAAAAGCATTCACTCGCAAGCGCAGCGAGTGTTGATGCAGCAGTCTCTTGTTTGTGCTGATCGTAAGTAGACGTAGTTTTGTTGCACATTTTTCCGTTCTTGAGTAATAATAAGTAGGTATAAGTAGGTATGTATGTAAATATAAGTAGGTATGAAATTTATTACGGCGTTTCGCTTTACGGCCAACATTTTGGGAACTTATCTAGGCCGTATATCGAGGTATAGGTGTATTATACACCTTTACAGAGAACAACAATATTGTTTAAATTTGAGCAGAAAAAAAAAACATAAATAAAAATAATTGGGAGCATAGCCCCCTTTAGTGTACACATTGATTGAAGTTTTTATTAACATTTATTTGTTGAAACGTGGCATATATTCAATATCGGCATGTAAAAGTGTTCAATATATATTGGTTTAACATTAAAATCAATACCACAATAATAAAGGAATCTGAGACGAAATTCACATAAAGTATGTGGTATGCATGAAATTGAATTTTTACGATGTGTACAAGCAACATATGTAAATGTAGTATGCATCGAAAATACCATAACGAGAAAAAAAAATACACACGTACAAGTCAATAAATAAATATGTACAAATTTAATAAAATCGAATCGAATGCAGTTGCGAATGGTGGTATTTTTTCTAAACCGACACAAATACAAATACCATACAGATACAAGTGAAGGTACTAGGCCAATGTAGTAAAACCCTTTTTAGGTTAGGTTCTGTTATTTCGGCAGCCATGTTCAACACAGCTTACGTGGGTCCTAGTATGAATCCCCTTTGTGATACCATTTTCAAATTTTCGCACCAAATATTCCTATTCTGTTCGGTCAACGTCGCTATCAAGCCATTTTGTTGCTCTGATGAAGGCATGGATGTTTCACAAATCGCCTACTGATAGACAGGTATTTTCTAGAAGTGTCCGATGGCCAAGCTTTTCATATCTCAGGTCTCAGGTTTATATTTATTAAATTTCACTTAGAGTTTTAGTTGCGAAGTCAAACGAAGTTGACAGCCAAATTTTTTGTAAAATGTTTAACAATATTTACTTGCGGATTGTTGAGTTATCTTCAATAGAACAAAGCGGCCTCATTGTTTTCGGTGTCAATTTTTTTTTTCGATTGTGTACTCTAAGAGAGGTCCGACATTGACCAAACTGTAGATTTAGTATGCCTACTATGAAATTTACATTTGCAGGATCTAAGAGAGGTCCTTGAATCCTTTGTCCTACATTGAACAAATTGTAGATATAGTCATAGATTTTTTTAACCAAATTTTAGAAATTGGTGTCATTAAAAGATATTTTGAGATGTGCCAAATATTATTCACATATGAAAACTACTTATATTTTTGGCCGCTCTTTGTATGAAGCGGCAACCACTGTGCATTGATTAGGTCCAGAATTTTGAAATGACCATAGTTCCTGCGTATCCATGCTTTGTGGCATCTAGACGTATTGCGTTGTTTGCTGCTATTTTCCTCGCCTCAGTGTCCGGGGGTAACCAATTTAGGATCGTAAACAGTGTCTTAGTTGAAGTAGTTCTGATAACAGGGGCATATCATGATTGCCACCAGTCTCATAATGCGTTTCAATTTCAGCCTTTTGGACGCTCTATTTAGCGTTGGCCACCAGACTGCCGATCCGTAGAATAAAATGAGTTTAATAACTGATTCGTATAACCAGTTCACATTTTTGGGGCTAATTCCCCATTTGAGGCCGATTGCCCTTTTGCAGCAGTAAAGGACCGTTGCCGCTTTGCTAATCCTTGCCTCAGTTTTAAGATTCCAATTCAGTTTACTGTCCAATTTTAGCCCAAAATATTTGGCACTAGCAGAGAGTGTGAGTGCGACTCTTTTTAATCTCGGTTTAGCAAATTGAAAGATTTTGTATCTCCATGTGCATAGCACCAGTACCGTTTTACTCGGGTTTACACCCATACCATTTTAAAAGAAGTTTCGGCGCAGATTCCAGAAGCTCAGACGGTAGTTTAGGATCCTTGCCGGTAACTATTAGTGCCACGTCATCCGCATATGCGACGGTTGTGCAGCACGTTTTTTTGATCGTCCTCAGGAGAGTATTGATGTTGAGATTCCATAGTTCCACGTCCAGACTGGAACCAATGCGCCTAAATTTTAGTTGTTTATCACTTAAGGTGATGACCACTGGGCTAATCTCCAGTTATTTCATTGAGTCAATTACAGATTCAGGTTTGGCATTATTTAAAGCTCTATCAATGTCCAGGAAGGCAGCGAGAGCGTATTCCTTGTAGTTCAAGGATCTTTCACATGCTGAGCTTTGGATAGGACTTCCGGTTTAAGAGATAATCTGATATATGCATCAATTATTCTCTCAATAGTCTTAAGTAAGACGGAAGATAGGCTAATTGATCTAAAATCCTTGATTTAAGTGTGGGATGCCTTATCCCCTTTAGGGATAAAAACTATTTTGTGGGTTGTCCATCTCGTCGAAATATGCGACAGCTTCAGACAGGCTTTGAAGATTCTCAAAAGCCAGGGCCTCAATACTTTGATGTTCTTCTGTAAATAAGCGGGGTTAATTCCATCAGGTTTCAGTGATATTGAAAGAGTGGCAACTTTTGATAGCCCATTGATTTCGATGTTCAGTAATCGGTATGTCGGAAATATCAAAGTCGTAGCTGACCGAGTTTTCCATAAACTGGTAATCACTTTCCCGACAAGTGTGCTTCCATTAGCAACTTCAGAGTTTCGAGGCTGTACCATCTGATCTTTGAATGTACGATGGTATTGTTGAATTCAAGGATAAAATCTTACGTAGACGACCATTTTCCACGACTGCCTTTTGGATTTCTTGATCAGGTTCTTGAAACTTCTAACTGAAGACTTATATGCGCTCTAACCGCCATCTCTTTCTGCCTTGTTCAATAGTTTGGGTGACTGACTGATCACTCCCTAGCTCAAAAGGATAAAGCTAGAACCTTGAAATTTGGAATGTATGTACCTTTAATGACATAGGCGCGCACTTAGGAGGGATTTTTAGAAATTCGGACTGCAAGGGGGTAAAATTGGCGTGGCACCCCCTTACAGCTCGAATTTTGAAATGACTGTATCTTTTAAACCATTATAGGCAGGAAGTCTGGAGTTGGTACGTATATCGGAAATATTTTGTATGTGAAAATAAGACGATGCCACGCCCCTTTTTAAAAAATCATTATATGGGCCAGAGAAATGGACCGATTGCAATTATATTTTCTTTGTGTGATACTGGTATACAGGGCCTCTATCATAGGCAACATGAAAACATAGTTAGACAATGAGGCGTGGCACCGCACGTGCAAATAGGATTACATCTCGCTGGGAAATGGGCGGTGACACGCCCCTTTTGCAAAAAATTTTTATATGGGCCAAATAAATGGACCTATTGCAATTAAATTTTTCTGAGTAGGGCTATCCGTAGGGCCTCTATCTTAGGATACATGAAAACATAATTACACAAAGGGGCGTGCCACCAACCACACAAAAAAATATTTCAATCGGTCATATTTCACGTGAAATTAAAGGTATGATGATGAGATTTCTTACATATTGAAATGGTACATGGGAGATTACGTCTCGCTGGGAATTGGGCGGTGCCACACCCCTTTTAGAAAAATTGGATGATGAATTTTGGGATGGTTGATCCCCTTTTCGAGTAAACGGGGGCTAAGAATAGATTTTTTGAAATACTTTGAGGTGTAAAAATGACCAATAAGAGATAAAACTTGTACCCAGACCAATTGGCTTAAGCGCTAAGATTGAAGGTTTTTTCGAAAGCCGATATTTCGGGGTAGAAAAATCGATATAATCATGATAATCTTTATGGGCTTGCTCTCTATAGAACTTAAAAGAAGCAAGGATTGTTTTCGAAATCCGAACTTTTTAGGGTTGAAAAGATCGAAAAAGGATTAAATTGGTACTAAACGGCTTAAAGTATAGCGGAAAATGGAAGTGAGTATTTTAAATGTGCGACATGAAGTAATTTTTCGAAATTCGTTCTGTAGGTAAAAAATACAGAAAAAGGGATAAAAATGGTACTATCGCCCAGACCAAATACCTAAATGTAGAGCTACGAAAATGTATCTATCATTGCTCTCTATAGAATTAAAGAGCCAACAAATGGGGTTTTTAGAAATTTAAACAGTTAGGGGTAAACAATACCGAAAAGGGATAAAACTGGTACCACAGACCAAACGGCTAAAGCTATAATGTCCAGTCGATTTTAGTTGTGCGATAAGAATGTATCTTCTGAAATTCAAACTTTTAGGGATAAAAGGGACTAAAGCAGTACAATCACTTAGACTAATGGGATAAAGCTACAATCACATAAATGGGTTGTCCGTTCCTCTTGTGAAGCGTTTGTATTTTACCTGTATTGATAAAATTCTTAAGAGGATTCATTGTAAGTACGGGTGAAGCCGGGAATGCAAGTTAAACTATAAATCCACAATTTTGAAACGATATGCGTATGATTAATATAAAATCCGTATGAATTTAATATTACTCATACGTTGTACATACATTTGTAGCGAGCACATAAACTGTATGCAAACTCCCTAAATATGCAGTACTTGGGTCAGGGTCGTCATTCAATATCATCAGCAATGACAAGTTTTCTACTTATCACAGATAAGGCAGCCAAGTTATGGCCATAAACTTGGAGCTATGGGGGAAATTTTATAGAAAAAGACAATGAATGACAAGTTTTTGAAAGTTTCATCCGATTAGTCCAACATAATTTTTAACATGGTAACATTTATTTAAGGCTTAGCTACAATTCTTCTGATAAATGATATGAAAAATCAAATATGGTTCTTGAACTATATCTGCGAAACTAAGCGATAACATCAAGATAACCAAAAATATAAAACGTCATGAAAAAATGTTTAGCCTATGAACGCCAAACCCTTTGGGGGATTTACTATACGAAAGCCGATATTTCGGGGTAGAAAAATCGATATAATCATGATAATCTTTATGGGCTTGCTCTCTATAGAACTTAAAAGAAGCAAGGATTGTTTTCGAAATCCGAACTTTTTAGGGTTGAAAAGATCGAAAAAGGATTAAATTGGTACTAAACGGCTTAAAGTATAGCGGAAAATGGAAGTGAGTATTTTAAATGTGCGACATGAAGTAATTTTTCGAAATTCGTTCTGTAGGTAAAAAATACAGAAAAAGGGATAAAAATGGTACTATCGCCCAGACCAAATACCTAAATGTAGAGCTACGAAAATGTATCTATCATTGCTCTCTATAGAATTAAAGAGCCAACAAATGGGGTTTTTAGAAATTTAAACAGTTAGGGGTAAACAATACCGAAAAGGGATAAAACTGGTACCACAGACCAAACGGCTAAAGCTATAATGTCCAGTCGATTTTAGTTGTGCGATAAGAATGTATCTTCTGAAATTCAAACTTTTAGGGATAAAAGGGACTAAAGCAGTACAATCACTTAGACTAATGGGATAAAGCTACAATCACATAAATGGGTTGTCCGTTCCTCTTGTGAAGCGTTTGTATTTTACCTGTATTGATAAAATTCTTAAGAGGATTCATTGTAAGTACGGGTGAAGCCGGGAATGCAAGTTAAACTATAAATCCACAATTTTGAAACGATATGCGTATGATTAATATAAAATCCGTATGAATTTAATATTACTCATACGTTGTACATACATTTGTAGCGAGCACATAAACTGTATGCAAACTCCCTAAATATGCAGTACTTGGGTCAGGGTCGTCATTCAATATCATCAGCAATGACAAGTTTTCTACTTATCACAGATAAGGCAGCCAAGTTATGGCCATAAACTTGGAGCTATGGGGGAAATTTTATAGAAAAAGACAATGAATGACAAGTTTTTGAAAGTTTCATCCGATTAGTCCAACATAATTTTTAACATGGTAACATTTATTTAAGGCTTAGCTACAATTCTTCTGATAAATGATATGAAAAATCAAATATGGTTCTTGAACTATATCTGCGAAACTAAGCGATAACATCAAGATAACCAAAAATATAAAACGTCATGAAAAAATGTTTAGCCTATGAACGCCAAACCCTTTGGGGGATTTACTATACGAAAGCCGATATTTCGGGGTAGAAAAATCGATATAATCATGATAATCTTTATGGGCTTGCTCTCTATAGAACTTAAAAGAAGCAAGGATTGTTTTCGAAATCCGAACTTTTTAGGGTTGAAAAGATCGAAAAAGGATTAAATTGGTACTAAACGGCTTAAAGTATAGCGGAAAATGGAAGTGAGTATTTTAAATGTGCGACATGAAGTAATTTTTCGAAATTCGTTCTGTAGGTAAAAAATACAGAAAAAGGGATAAAAATGGTACTATCGCCCAGACCAAATACCTAAATGTAGAGCTACGAAAATGTATCTATCATTGCTCTCTATAGAATTAAAGAGCCAACAAATGGGGTTTTTAGAAATTTAAACAGTTAGGGGTAAACAATACCGAAAAGGGATAAAACTGGTACCACAGACCAAACGGCTAAAGCTATAATGTCCAGTCGATTTTAGTTGTGCGATAAGAATGTATCTTCTGAAATTCAAACTTTTAGGGATAAAAGGGACTAAAGCAGTACAATCACTTAGACTAATGGGATAAAGCTACAATCACATAAATGGGTTGTCCGTTCCTCTTGTGAAGCGTTTGTATTTTACCTGTATTGATAAAATTCTTAAGAGGATTCATTGTAAGTACGGGTGAAGCCGGGAATGCAAGTTAAACTATAAATCCACAATTTTGAAACGATATGCGTATGATTAATATAAAATCCGTATGAATTTAATATTACTCATACGTTGTACATACATTTGTAGCGAGCACATAAACTGTATGCAAACTCCCTAAATATGCAGTACTTGGGTCAGGGTCGTCATTCAATATCATCAGCAATGACAAGTTTTCTACTTATCACAGATAAGGCAGCCAAGTTATGGCCATAAACTTGGAGCTATGGGGGAAATTTTATAGAAAAAGACAATGAATGACAAGTTTTTGAAAGTTTCATCCGATTAGTCCAACATAATTTTTAACATGGTAACATTTATTTAAGGCTTAGCTACAATTCTTCTGATAAATGATATGAAAAATCAAATATGGTTCTTGAACTATATCTGCGAAACTAAGCGATAACATCAAGATAACCAAAAATATAAAACGTCATGAAAAAATGTTTAGCCTATGAACGCCAAACCCTTTGGGGGATTTACTATACTGTACTATACGATTTTACTTCTATTGGCTGTTGCAACGTGTATTTTAATTTGTAAGATAATTCCGCTTTTCAAACTGTTATTTAAAGTTATCCTTATTATGACGTAATCTTAGTTTTGATTACTGATATGCGTACCCATATTAAAAATTATATAAGGAAAACTCTTGTAAGTGTATTGCACTCATAGTGTTCTTGTAGGTGTCAGTTCATCAGACTGTCTTTGCTTATATGTCTTTTGTTGGTCGGTATCATTTTTATGCTCGATGTCGTCACAGATTTTACATCCAGAATATTTGCTTCAAAATCCTCATACAAAGAATCCACAACTTTTTACACTTTTTATGATTTGTGCTGCACTTAAAGTGTTCAGTACATTCAAATATAATATTTATCGTTTAAATGGATGCAGCAAAACATAACAAAGTTTATGAGTGCATCTATGGCAGACTATATGTAACGCCACAGACAACATTATGTGATGACACTTTTTGGTTGTGTCTCAAGTTAAAGCTTGAAAATGTATTTGCAGCAAACCAGGAAAAATCGTAGTTGTTTATACCCTTCACCACGCGCATGAACAGAGTGAAGGATATATTAATTTTGTTCTTCCATTTGTAACGCCCATAAGGATTCGTGATAGGTATGACAATAAACATATATATATAAATGATCAGAATCCGTCTGTCTGTCTGTCTGTCCCCGCGATTACAGCCCCAGTTTAAGAGATATCGAGCTGTAATTGGGAATGCAAGCTTCTATCCTCAAAGCGGAGGTTAAGTTCCAAATGAGCCAAAGTGGTCAAAAACTACTCCCACATCCCATACAAACACCCCCTTTTTGGGGTCTGTCCCTGCGATTACAGCCGTAGTTTAAGGGAAATCAAGCAGAAATTTTTTACACTATAATACACTACACTAAGCGGAGGTTGAGTAGTAAGATGAAATCGATCGGTTAAAAACTACTCCCACCTCCCATACAAAATCCCCCTTTTTGGGGGACTCACCAACTCATCGGTAAATCGAATAAAATCGATAAAAATAATTGACAAAAATGATTTAAAGTAACGTCCACTTCTTACCAACTACCCTGTTTTGTGGTAAAAAAGTTTAATAAAATAAAGTTGTAGTGCATATAACTTACTTACTTAAGTGGCCAATTACAATTTACGAAACGTAGTTCATAAATTTGAGGCCTGAAGTAATAAAGAATTCCACACGCTTCGGTCTTCTGCGTGTGTTCTCCAGTTAGTCCTACCAGATGATGGCACATCGCCTACCACTTGGTCCTTCCAACGGAGTTTGGGTCTCCCTGCTCTGCGCCGTCCTTCAGGTTCGCCTTCAAACACCTTTCTCGCTGGAGCATTTACATCCATCCTGGCAACATGTCCCAGCCATCGAAGTCGTTGGATTCTGACTCTTTTAGCTACGTCGATGTCGTGGTAAAGCTCATACAGCTCATGGTTCATCCGATGGCGAAACTGGCCTTCGACACAGATAGGTCCATATATTTTTCGGAGTACTTTTCTCTCGAATACTCCCAGGTTTTGTATGTCCGTTGTAGTAAGCACCCATGATTCGGCAGCATACAACAGAACAGGTAAGATAAGCACCTGGTATAGCTGTTTCTTAGTATTCCGAGAGAAGGTGGTGTTACTAAAGTGCTGCCGAAGTCCGTAGAAACATCTATTGGCTAGCACTATTCTCCGTTTAATTTCTTGGCTGACATTATTCATCTTGTTGACGGAAGATCCGAGGTAGGTAAATTCGTCGACTACCTCAAAACAATAATTGTCAACGTTCACGGTGCGTCCCCATCGAGAGGACTCTTTGTTCGTCGAAATCATTATTTTTGTTTTGTCCTCGTTGACCGCTAAACCCATCCCGCAGATTTCGGCCAATGATGTCTATATCATCGGCATAGGCTAGTGGCATGTGGCTCTTGTTGAATATGGTGCCAGACATGTTGACACCAGCCTTTCTCATCACCTTCTCCATAACTATATTAAATAGTGTACAGGACAGGCTATCGCTCGCCTGAGACCTCTTTCCGTGTTGAATGGTTCAGACTGATCCTTACCAATCTTAACCGAGGATTTGGTGTTGTCTAAGGTACATTTGCAAAGTCGAATCAGCTTTGCAGGAATACCAAACTCAGACATGGCCTCATAAAGCCTATTCCTTATCGGAGAGTCGAAGGCAGCTTTGTAGTCGACAAAGAGGTGGTAGGTGTCGATCTGCTTTTCATGTGTTTTTTCCAGGATTTATCGTAAGGTGAATATTTGATCCGGCGTGGATTTGCCAGGTCTAAAGCCGCACTGATATGGTCCAATTAGTTTTTCTACAATTGGCTTTAGACGTTCACACAATATGCTTGAAAGGACCTTGTACGCAATTGGTAATAGGCTTATTTCACGGTAGTTCTTACATTCACTACGATCTCCTTTCTTGTATATGGGACATAACAGACTGAGACTCCAATCCCCGGGCATGCTCTCCTCTTGCCAGATGTTCTCCATGAGCTGATGCATGCTCCTAATCAGCTCCTCCCCGCCAGCCTTAAACAATTCAGCAGGGAGACCATCGGCTCCAGCAGCTTTGTTGTTTTTAAGGCGGGAGATGGCCATACGTATTTCGCTCTGGCTCGGAGGTGGACAGTTAATACCATCGTCATGGATTGGAGCGGAGTCTTCTGGAGTGGTGTCAGTATCCAGTAAATTTCTAAAGTGATCTCTCCATATCTTCAGAACGTTATCCGGGTCCGTCACTAGCTGACCATCGCTGTCCTTGCAGGAGGGCAACCCTGTTCCACGCATTCTCGCTTTCACTCTCTTGTAGAATTTTCGGGCTTCCCCTCTACTTCGGAGCAACTCAGTGCACTCATCCTGCCTCTTCTTCAGCTCCTTCTTTTTTCTTCAAAAAAGACGAGTTGCCTGTCGTCTCTTCTCCCTGTGCCGTTCACGAACAGCTCGCGTTGCCATTGGCTGCAGTTTCGCCCTGTGTGCAGCAACCGTCTCTCTCGTGGCAGTGCGACATTCATCATCGTACCAGGCATCTTCTTGAGACGGCTTTGAGTACCCAAGTACGCTTCTCGCAGCCCGTTCTAAGGAGTCGGCTATATTTTGCCACTGCGAGGTTATATTGTCAGGGGTTGGAGCATTCCGCAGCAGTTGAGTTAGGTGGTTGGAGTAGGCGTTTGCTACCTCTGTGGTCCGCAGTTTACCGATGTCCAGCTTTCGTTGTGCCTGGTTACGTACGTTTTTCGCCATGCTTAGCCTTGTGCGTACCTTAACTGCGGTAAGGAAGTGATCGGAGTCAATTTTCGCACCCCTAATCACTCGTACGTCCAGAACACTCGATGCGTGCCGTCCATCGACTACCACATGATCAATCTGATTCCTCGTCAATTGATCTGGAGATAACCATGTTGCCTTATGAATATTTTTATGGTCAAATCTAGTGCTGCTAACTACCATATTTCTTGCCGCAGAGAAATCAATCAGTCTGATGCCATTGTTCGACATTTCGGTGTGCAGACTGAATTTTCCGATGGTAGGCTCAAATGCGGTTTCCCTGCCTATTTTAGCATTAAAATCGCCTAGTACAATTTTAATGTCATGGCTCGGGCTACGGTCATATACATTTTCTAGGCTCTCGTAGAACTCGTCTTTGTCCTCATCGCTTTTCTCTTCTGTCGGAGCATGGGCACATATAAGTGTTATGTGGAAAAACTTAGTTTTGACTCTTATGGTGGCTATACGTTCACACACCGGGTTGAACCTTGAGACTAGGTGTCGCAGTCTCTTGCCAACCACAAATCCACACCCAAACTCGTGCTTGTCCGCATGGCCACTATAGTAGATGTCGCACGTCTTCATGCGCGAGCACCCGTGTCCCGTCCACCGGATTTCCTGTAAAGCGGTTATGTCAGCCTTGTATTCTTCGAGGACTTCCGCCAGTTGGATAGAGGCACCTGGTCTATACAGTGTTCTAACATTCCAGGTGCATATCCTTAAATCATGGTCCTTAATTCGTTTGCGGTGGTCGTCAACATTTTGGGGGGTCCATTTTATTCTTTTCTTACTTCTTTTCATTGCAATAGTTTATACGTGCATATAACCAGTTTTATCAATATTTTTACAAATGGTGAAGGGTATCTGAGTTTCGACATAGCCGAAGACAACCGCCTTACTAATTTATTACTAAGAGATAGTTTTTAGTTTATTGCGAACATGGTTTTAATGAAGGGCCATTGTCTAAGTAATGTACAATGTACTAGTTTCAGGACTCTATTAACATTATAAGCCAAATTACAACTCGTTCACAAAATTCATCCATCTATGTACGTTGTAATCACAGCCAACATTTGGATGATAATATCATTGACAAGTAAATGTCAGAAATTTTTCTTGCAGCCCGTAGTAAAGATTTCGCCGCCAAGATCTATTATATGTACTCGTCAATGTTTTAGAACAAAAAAGAGGTTCTAAATGAATCACTGGTGATATTTTGCGATATACTATAGATTCATATGCATTTTAAAGAGAGAGAACGTCATGGGAAAGCATTCCCATATACTATATACATAATATTTATGTTAAAATGCATAAACGCTGTATTCCCTTTACACTTCCAAACCATATTAAACATATTCAAATATTGCAACTAAGCGCCACTGCATCATTACAAAGTTTGTGCGTATTTTAGTCTAATTAAATAGTTTCACCGGAAAGGTTTACAATTTGCTAAACTTTTAAATTATACGTGAGTTCTACACAGTTCTTTTCATAGCACATATTCCCAGGTGCTATGTTGTTAATACATAATATATTAAAGTTTCTAAAAGTTTAATGTACAACTGTAGCACACATATAACAAGCCACACATACACAATACTAAGGCATGATAGGGAATGTAAGTCGTTTGCTCCATACAGAATTTGTGCAAATATTTCTAGGTTTTTTTTTCATTTGATTACCTTTTGGGCATTTTCGTGTTTGTGAGGATGTCGCAAAATGTGAAAAAGGAAAAAAAACATAGTTGATTGCAGATTTTTGTTGTGAAGTAACTACAACTTATGTTGTTGTCTTAGTCAAGATCTTTAGAAATATTTTTCGCTACAATCGTAATATTCTCTTTACTACAAGTTGGATTGCGTAGATCAGGTGATGGATGTATCATCCAAAAACATACACTGAGATTCAAATTTGGAACGTTGATTTTCGTAATAAGCTTTAATAACTTTAAGGTTTAGTTGCGGTGTATATCTTTTCATGACAAATTTTCAAATAAAATGGATTAAAAATAACTTGAGATTGTAGTAAAAGTCAAGCGTAATCTGCAAAAAAAAAAATAAAAACGTTTTAATAAATCACACTTTACTAGCAGTAGTAGCACTTTGTACTGCAATTTAGTCTCAATGAGATTATAAATCAAGTGCACACAATGAAGTGTCTCCGCTGTGTCGCTTTAGTTACAGTTTAAAACCGTTAACATAATTAATGAAGCATGTCAGAATGTTCTAAAATGTAAAGCGTCCGCTATTAATGTTTTAGAAAATGATTTCGTTAACTTACTCTTTAAGCTGAAATAATTTAAATCTAAATAATATGAGTAAAGGGTGGCAATAAAAGCAACGATAACACATTACAACACGCAGTAAATGTTGTCATCCCTATTAAATAACTTGGTTGTATAAATGTGCAAACAGCAAAATATTTTCAAACTCAAACTCACGTTGAAGTCGTTTATCATTGGTAAAGTTATACCAATGGAAACCTTTCTCGCAAACCAAGTATTATGCAAATATTACGAACAAGCTACGTTAACTATGTTGGTCACTAGGAAAACTCGTAAAAATAACTTCGCAACGTCGAAAATGTAAATACGTAATCAAAAAAAAAGCAGTCACGACCAGAACTGCAACATATCACTGCGATTGCCGAAATTTGTAACACATTTGTGCCTACATATATCTCTACTTGGATATTAACGCAGAGAAGAACCACGCATTCGTTTCCACAGAATTTTCATCATCAATATAGACAATTTGTATGCTGTTTGTTTAAGTTACCGTTTACTACAGGAGACTAACAGCGAAGATTATAGTTAAAAAAATAATTTTGTTAAAACTCAATGTGGATAAATCGTCCGATCATCCTGAATATGGCCGTAAGTTTGAACCACGATAATCCCATATACTCTCCGTTTGTCAGAGCAAATAAAACATATTAAAGGGCGAAATATTTTTCTCTTGAAAACTCCCAGAATAGATTAAGACGCCTCCGTCATGAACCAGGATTCTGCGCTGTAGTGTAAGATAGGCAGGACCAGTGTCTGCTAGACTTGGATCTTCGTTCGTCGAGGGCTTTATCGTTAAAACGCTTGCTTAACGCATAGTAGCAGCGATCAATACTCGTCTCTTGATTTCCAGGTTGACAATATGATTTTGGTTTATGTCGGAGCCGAGGTAGACAAAATCTTCTAGGTTAGGTAAGGTTAATTCGGCAGCCACGTTGAACACAGCTCACTTGGGTCCTAGTATGAGACCCGTTGTGATACCATTTTAAGATTTTCGCACCAAATGTTCCAATTCTATTCGGCCAACGTCGCTGTCAAGCCATTTCGTTGCCCTGATGAAGGCATGGATATTCTGCAAATCGCCTACAGATAGACAGGTTTTGTCTAGAAGTGTCCGATGACCAAGCTTTTCGTATCTTAGGTCACCAAAAGCAGGGCAGTGACATAGAAGATGTTCCGTGGTCTCCTCTTCTTCCTCATCATTGCAGCTTCTACAAAAATCGTTGTAGAGTAGTTTTAGTTTTAGCGTGTTTGCCAACCGGCCAGTGACCAGTTATTACAGCTATGATGTTCCTTAGGAGGACTCTGGACAAGTTCAGCACAAATCGTGTCCTCTGTGCATCCTTTGTAGGCCAAATTTGTTTGGTCGTCGTGCAGGTGGGTTCTCTTGCCCATCTCTCTTCAGCAATGATGTTCAGTTTCCCCGCAATGAGCTGTTTCCCCCTTGTGAGAGGGATCCCAATGAGACCGTAAACTTCGCCCGAGTTCACGGTTATGGCGGCCTTTGCCAACGTATCGGCCATTTGGTTTCCATATATGTCCCCATGTCCTGGAACCCATGTTAGGTTAACCGTCGAATGTCTCGCTATCTCCTCAAGAGACGACCGGCATTCACGAACATTTCTCGAAGTGGTGTACATGTTCTCTAGGGATCTGATAGCCGCTTTACTATCAGTAAGAATATGAATATTGCCGTCCAATATCGCAAGATACTGAATTTTCTCTACGGCTATTCTAGTGGCCGCTTTTTCGGCCTGAACTATGCTACAATGGTCTGGTAGCCAGATTGATAAACTCAGAAGCAACTCTTCCGAAAAGATTCCACAGCCCGCTCTTTCCTTTGATTTTGAACCGTCCGTGAAAATAAGGATGACATCCTCCACAAAGTTCAGGGCATTATCATTATCATTATAGTAGGACCTATCCGGGATGTTCCTTATATAACCCGGATCGAATAGAGGTTCAGGTATGGTGTAATCCGTGTGGTAGATCACATTGATTAGGTTCAGAATTTTGGCATGTCCATAGTTTCTGTGCATCCATGCTTTTGTGGCGTCTAAGCGCATTGCGGTATTCGCCGCTATTTTCCTCGCCTCAATGTCCGGGGGTAACCAGTTTAGGATCGTGAGCAGTGCCTTAGTTGGAGTAGTTCTAAGTGCCCCTGTTATCATGATTGCCATCAGTCTCATAATGCGTTCGAATTTCAGCCTTTGGTACGCTTTATCTAGCGCCGGCCACCAGACTGCCGATCCGTAGAATAAGATTGGTTTGATAACTGATTCGTATAACCAGTTTAGGTTCTTGGGGCTAATTCTCCAATTTAGGCCGATTGCCCTTTTGCAGCAGTATAGAACCGTTGCCGCTTTGCTGATCCTGGTCTGAGTGTTCAGATTCCAATTCAGTTTATTGTCCAGTGTTAGCCCGAGGTATTTGGCACTGTCAGAGAGTGTAAGTGCGACTCCATTTAATCTTGGTTTAGCAATTTGAGGGATTTTGTAGCTCCGTGTGAATAGCACCAGTTCTGTTTTACTCGGATTTACACCCAGTCCACATTCATGACACCATTTCAGAAGAAGTTTCAGTGCAGATTCCAGTAGCTCAGAGAGTAGTTTTGGATCCTTACCTGTAACTATTAGTGCCACATCGTCCGCATATGCGACGGTTGTGCAGCATGTTTTTTCCAGCTTTCTCAGGAGAGTGTTGATGTTAAGATTCCATAGTAGTGGAGAGAGTACACCTCCTTGTGGAGTACCGCGAACCGCCACCTTGGAAATATCTGACACACCCAGACTGGATCCAATGCTCCTAAATTTTAGTAGTTTATCAACTAAGGCGATGACCACTGGGTTAATCTCCAGTTGTTCCATTGAGTCAATTACAGATTCAGGTTTTGACAAAATCTTCTACCACTTCCAAGTTATAGTTGTCAACGTTCACGCAGCATCCCAAACGAGTAAACTCTTTGTTCGTTGAAACAAATTACTTGGTTTTGACCTTATTAATCGCCAGACCCACTTCTGTCGACTGCTTCTCAATGCTTGAAAAGCCCGCAGTAACATACCGCAGTCCTCGGCCAATGATATGTTTATCATCGGCAAAGGCGAGCAACATGTGGCTAGTGTTAAAGATGGTGACGTCGTGTTTACTGCTGCCTTCCGCATAATCATCTCCATTAAGATGTTAAAGAGATCGCATGACAGACTATCGTCTTGTATGAAGCCTCTCATGGTAGAAAATGGCTCTGTTTACATAGTGCCTATTTTCATTGGGGACTTAGTGGGAGACCGGCCATGGTTAGAACACCCGCCTACCATGCGGGAGATCCCAGGTTCAACTCCTGGTCCCAGTCATCTAAAGAAATACAATTTTTCTTTCACTGACGGCCCCCTTGATGTTGTCGACAGCAACTTCGCAGTATAAGTGTCAAGTCAATCGGCATGTAAAGTAAAAAACTTCTCAAACAGTGACGTTCGCATTCGTCGATAAACAAGTAGGTGCCGTTAGTTGTGAATCTATAAATAGAAAGCGTGTTAATTTCACAACAATGCGAGAAGCTATCCCATACCTCATTTATTGGCTGAAAAGGGAAATTAAGTGTTTTTAAGTTTACTTAGTGTCAGTCAGTGTCATCCCGCAAAGTGGTATCAGCTTCGCGGGGATACCAAACTCAGTCATAGCATCTAAACGTTTCTGTCGTATCTGAATGTAGAATGCAGATTTGTAGTCCATAAACAGATGACATGTGTCGATCTGCATTTCTTTGGTCTGCTCCAGGATTTGTCGTAGTGTGAAATTCTGGTCGGTCGTGGTATTACCAGGTCTAAAGCCACAATAAGGTTAGCCAGAATGGGCTTTAGTCTTTCACATAACACATTAGACAGGACGCTGTCTGCGTAGGTAAAAGGTTGATCCCGCTATAATTGGTACACACTCTTGGATCGCCTTTCTTAAGCACAGGACATAGAACACACAGATTCCAATCATCGGGCATAAATTTTTTGAACCAAATCGTGTTTATGAGCTGTTGCATCCACATTGCCAGCTCAACGCCGCACAGTGGAAAATTTTAGACCTTATCGGATCAAAAATCTGTAACTTTTTTGCTCTTAGAGATAGAGTTCTGAAATTTTGCACTGATAATCTTAAATGTATTCGGTAGTATTCTATAAAATATGAGCCAAATTAACCCAGAACTTATTTCAGAATAAAGGATATTAAGGAATAAAGAATAAAGTTTATATTTTGCACATAGAGATGACTTGTACATGCATTTGGTGCAATTTTTAATACGAAGAAAATTGTAACTAATAGTATTGTAAATGGGCTGAATAGCCCCACCCTTTCTGGTACCTCCCATACAAAATTACCTATTTTTGGATAATTAATATTTCTTTCATAACTTCCAAACGGACGACCGGAGAATATTTAAATTTTGTCAGTTTATTTACCTTGTAAAAGTAGTACCTTCTGGTACCTCTAATACAAATGGCCAAATTTACCCTCATAGTTTTACATACATATCTTTTTTGTAAGTACACTAATTTCAGTAATATGTTGGGTTAGGTTTCGCTTATAAAATTGGACTCAGGAATGAATATGAACTATATCGGTTCAGGCCATCTGGTACCTCCCATACAAAATGACCTATTTTTGGATAATTACTATTTCTCACATAACTTCCAAATGGACACTTGGAGGGTAAAGAAAATTGGTCTGTTAATTTATGTTGTAATAGGAGGCAAAACTACAAAAAACCTAACTATTTGACACACCCCTTCTGGGACCTCCCATACAAATGACCAAATTCACCCATATAGTCTTATATGCATATCTTTTTTGTAAGAACACTGAATTCAGTCAAATTTTGCGTTAGCTGTACGGTTATGAAAATTTAAATCAAGAATAAATGGACTACATCAGTTAACCCCTTTTGGTACCGCCCAAAGAAAATGATCTATTTTTGGAAAATTAATGTTTCTCCCATAACTTCTAAACGGGCACCTGGGGGATAATGAAATTTGGTCAGTTAATTTATATTGTAATGAGGCAAAACCTCAGAAAACCTAACTATTTGACACACCCATTCTGCTGTCTCCCAAGACATAAACAAAATCTTATATTGGGTGATGGTATTTATCAGTCAGTTTACCTTGTACCTTGTATTGGTTTATCGGATTGTATTGGTTTATCGGAATCTACATCAAATTACCTTTCCAATAAGGTATATAACTCCTTAATTGTGATGTAAATTCTATTAAAATATGCTCTGATATATGTAGCAATATGTCAAAAAAAAGTGTTTTTCCAATTTAAGGATATATGTACCAAATTATATGTACTGATTTGGGGATACATTCGGCTATCTGAAATGCTCATTAGGGTGGCCCTCAATTACATGATATGTGAATTATAGGGTGTTCTTGTTGTCATTGATTTTTCAACTGATTACGAATTTTTTCCTGTAATTTTATTAATATCCGAAAAACTGGAATTTTTTAATTTTTTACAATAAACTGGGTTAGTAGCCTTTCATTTAAGATGAATATTTCATTCGTACACTGAGAGAAAAAAAATTATTATAATAATAAGTGGTAAAGGTAGATTTACGACTTTTTCATTTAAAATGGCACAAAAACGGCTAAAGATTTTTGGCCAAAATTTTCTATTTCTCGTTTAGAACCTTAAAATCTTAAATTCTACCAAGGCGCTTCGCAGTACAATGTTTCGTTTGGAAAAAAAAATTGAAAAAACTTGAAGAAAAATGGAAAAAATCCAAAATTTTTAGCTTTTTTACCTTCCTCAACTCATAACGTCCAAACTAAGCTTTGTGACGTGAAGCGCCTTGGTGGAATTTTAGATACTGAAGTTTTTTCGAAGTATGTGCAATTTTGGACAAAAATCTTTAGCCGTATTTGTGCCATTTAAAAAACAATTGACCCTCTTTCTTGCAAATTTCACAATTTCAATGAAAATTAAGAAAGTACTCGTTTATTATACATGGTATAATGAGAAAGGTAAAGTCACTAGTAGTTCTTAAATTTGGTTCCACCAAAGTTTTATTTTGCTTTCAATAAAGATAAACTTGTTTTGATTTGTATGAACATGGAAAACCAGATCTTTCAAAGCGCTTTGGTAGCTGCAAAGGAATCCATGTTAAAGAGATATATAGATCGACCAATCGATGATGTATATTCATTCCACAGCAACATTAATGTTGAAAGAGTTTTTGCAATGGTGAAGAGAAACGAAGACATGGCGCCTCACAAAGAAATCTATACAAGGTGCCAGCAAGTGAAAGCCCGCCACAACAAATGCATGCATTATATTTTGATTTGCAGCATTTCGATCAGACCAAAGATGAGGTGGAAAAAGGTACAACTTTAATGAGAAAACATATTCATGAAAATGCAAGGTGGAATGCTAGAGAACGAATGATAAGATTGGAAAATATAGAAAGAAATCAACAAATAAAAAAACGACGATCAGATAGTAAAATTCTGTTTCAAAATATAGATCAGATAGATGAACCTATTGAATTGTGTGACTTACTAACACAATTATCAGACATCGAGTTACAAACTCACAGAATAAAAATTCTTAAAAAACAAATAAAAATTTTGAGAAGCAAACATTACAAATATCATGGAGAAAAAATATGGCAAACAAAAACTATTGATTTAGAGGCTGAACTAAAAGAAAAGTAAAAAAATTTACACTCCTATACTGAATTTTAACCATTTAATTAACAAAAAAAAATTTCTTTAAAAAAGCTCTCAAAAATTTGCAGATTATATTTCTTTACAGAATTGAATAATGTAAAATAAAGAGTGCAATTTTTATTTGCCTATTTTTCAGTATAAAAAAATCGTTGATGTATTTCACTTAAATATAAATATTTTACTATTATTGACCATTCTATAACCTGCAATCATTTATTTTAAGCCCACGAAAATGGTTAAACTGTGTTATATTTTGAAATACAACTAGTTTAAAAAAAAAAGTCCGTCTACTTTTAAACACTTTAGTCTATATTTTTCGTACTTTACTCCCGATTTTTATCACTGATACCTCTGTGGACGCGTTCTGAGCTAAGCTTGTTATATATTTCAGAAAATGTTGCAAAATGTTGCCGCAAGATGGCGCGATTTACATGTTTATTAAAAAAGTATAAAAATGTACCGTTATTTGAGATTTTTCACAGTTGACACATTCAACAAAAATTATGATCTAAGATTTTTAGACAAAATTGCAGAACATTGTCAAATGAAATTTTCAGGTTTTAAGGGTCAAATAAGCGATTATCGTGAGTAACCTATAAATAACGGTACTTTTGCAGAAAAGCCAAGTTTGAAAAAATGGTGGAATAAAAATGGTTTCTGAGTTCCCAAAGAATCATATTCAACAATAAAAAAATTATTTTTCGAAAAAAGGCGTTTTTGACATATTGCTAGATATATGTTTTATTTTTATAGTAATAAATCGTTGTCGTAAATAGATGTGAATACGGACCTTATTTCCGAGTATTTCTATTGACCAAACATCAAAAATTTTCCTTAAAATATAAAGTTCGACATCTTAGCTTTTCGATAAAAATAAATTATGGTGTAATTGGCTGGTCTTACTCTACGATTTTCCACTGTGCGCCGCCGGCTTTAAAAAACTCCCGGCTCCCGCAGCTTTGTTGTTTTTCAGCCTTGCAATTGCCGTGCTGATCGATGATTGGTGTGATTTCGTCACTTATGCTGCCTTCGGGAAAGAGTAGAGTTCGAAAGTGTTCCCGTCCATATTTGCAGCATACTCTAATTGTTAGTGACTAGATTTTCGTCTCCGTCCTTACAGGCGGGAATCCCTGGTCCAAACATTTGCTTTTTACCTTTCGGTAGAACTTTCGGGTTTCACCTCTATCCCTGTAGTTTTCGATATCCTGGCCCTACCTTTTCTTCCACAGACGCTTTTTCCGCCTGAACAGGATGAAACGCTCTACCTCCTTTTTTATACCGCTCCATCACCATCCATAACCCAGTACCATCGGCGCGGCACTGTGTGTCGGGAACATAATAACTAGGGGGGTTTGTTTGGAGTAATTGAGACAGTTGGTTTAAATAGGCATTGGCTATCTCGGTGTCTTTCAGCTTTGTGATATACATCACTAGCTAAACAGCTTCCTTTCCTTTGCGTTTGATTACGAGTGTTTTTAGCACTACTTAATCGAGTACGTACCATGGCTGCAACTAGGTGGTGATTCGAGTCAATATTTGCACCGCGCATCACCCGCATGTCCATAACGCTTGAGACATGCCTTTCACCAATTAACACGTGATCAATCTGATTTCTTGTATTTTGATCGGGAGATATCCAGGTTGCCTTGTGAATATCTTTATGCGGGAATCTGGTTCCACTCACAACCATGTTTCTTGCCGACGCGAAACTCAACAGTCTAAATCCGTTATCGGAGGTGTCGTTGTGTAGACTGAATTTTTCCGACTGCTGAACCATGAGCATCTTTCCTTCCTATTTTAGCATTAAAATCTCCCAGAACAATTTTAATGTCATGTGCAGGGCAGCGGTCATATATCTCCTCCAGGCGTTCATAGAATGCATCTTTAATGTCATTTACAGTGTTAAACCGCCAGATCAGATGTCGATGTCTCTTGTCGACTACGAAACCACATCCAAATTCGTGTCTTTCTGCATGGCAGCTGTAAAAGATGTCACCGTTCTTTCATCGTGTGCATCCCTGTCCCGTCAATCTCATTTCCTGTATGGCGGTAATGTCAGCCTTGTATTTGTCGAGGACATCCGCCAGTTGGATAGAGGCACCATCTCTGTATAGATTTCGGACATTCCAGGTGCATATTCTTAAATCATGGTGGTTTTTATCGTTTGCGTGGGTCGTCAACATTTGGGGGGTTCTTATTTGCCCTTTTCTTCGTGTTTTCGTAATAATTGTTTTGCTTAAGGAGAGTGGCTTATTAAACCACCGCGCCCGATCCTAGTTTTTTGGGGCCGCCACATCTACTAAGAGAGGCCGTTGTATTGAGCTTCAGTAACTTCTGTTACCTACTTCCTAAGACGCATCGGTAGTAGCATGCCATTAGGTTAGTCAACATTGCGTCTTCTCACATTTGCTACCACTGAACGGATGTTCAATGGCATTGCCCGGTTAAAACGTGATCTTTCGGATGTTGTGATCTGCTCGAGGACCTCCGAAGAGAGATTCTAGTTATTCCCAGGTAAATAACAATCAAGATACTCAAACTAGAAAATTCCCCATTCCCCATAAAAGTTACTTACTTTATTAAACTGCGAGTTGCGTTGTCTAAGTCTCCTACAAAATATGAACTAAGGTACGAATTCATATCTGTCTGCATGACAGCTATAGAGGATGTCACATTGTTTTTGACGTCGTGTATACACACACATTAATTTTTATATATATAGATGTGCAATATTTAATCTGCCACTCTTGAATATTATTTAATATTTTACAAAGTGCAGCTGTTGATTTACAAGCACTGCATATCAGCCGCAGCATATATCTGGCAATCATGGATGCACTTACCACCCCCAGGTAAAATCGTACTACTCAATTTTACAGACGCAATCAAATAACAACCCGTTGAATTATACTTCCTGAAGCGATTATGTATTTTCTGTGTAATTAAGACACATTTCAATCTAAAGTTAGTTTACAATGTGAATAATACAACGAACGAACGACATTACAAAGAATCTTCTAAAATGCCTTGTAACAAGTTATGAATATGAAATCAAATCATTATGAAAGAACAGCCGGTTGCTTAACACTTCAGCACTTATAATTAGTAATCAAATCTGCAATCAACTCGCAGTGCATTTGCTGTCAAAATAAAAGTAGTTGTATTGTTGTTATAGCATAAGCAAATTGATTAGCAATTACTGACAACAGTACGAAAATACAAAGGGATAATGAAGATAGAATTCATGAAGAATATATTGCTGACAAATGAAAAGATAGTGATGGCAGATGTTACTCCTTGTAATGAATGATGAGCGCAGTAACAAATTCATAGAGCATTGTGGAAAATTTAGTTTTTGAATAAAATTATAATGCTCAAATGATAGTTTCACTAACAAACGGCAAAACTTATATCATTTGTTGTACGGCAGTGAATGGAATAGTAAAACACATCCTTTTCCAACGTCACATATATGAAGTGTTATTAGTTTCAAAGAATGCAATTCCTACAATTTTATGCAATTGTAATTAAAGAAAATGTAGTCCATATTCATTCAAGAGTTAAATTTTAAAAAGCGTATATATATCTTGCGCAAAATATTTCTAAATTCTGTGTACTTAAAAAAAATGTGTGTGAAATTAAGAGAGTGAATTCGCTCCCTTGAATGGGAGATACCAAAAGAGGTTAGGCTTCGGTTTCGGTTTTCAACTGATTTGTCTGACATTATAAGATAATTGAACCAAATTCAAATATACTCCAGTTGTCCGTTTAGAAAATATTGCAGATATAATAATTTTCCACAAATATGTCATCTTGTGTTGGTGGTACCAGAAGTGGTCGGCCGATATAGTCCATATGCATTTCTGTGTCAAATTTCTATAAGTGTAGCACAGAATTCAATGTACTCCCAAAAAACATATGTATGCTAAACTATGAGGGTGAATTCAGTCATTTGCATATATGGGAAGATCCTGAAGAGGTGTGGCAAAGGCTTCGATTTTAGGATTTCTATTACAAAATATAAAAATCTGATCAAAATTTAAATATACTAGTGTAGTGCGTTTGGATGTTATGTAATGTTATGGATGTTTGGGACTCAATTCTGAGAACTGCACGTAAAAATAGCCCCAAAAAGAATAAGTTTTAAATCATTCGATTTGTCAAGTTACTTGCCATAATAATTTGATATCGATGTGAAGTTACTAAGTATCGTATAGGGGAATTTTTCACGTTTAAGACTCTTTTGTTTGACATAATTCGAGAACCACTAGTCGGATTTAGCTGAAACAAATTTAATAAAATTAAGAATTGCAATTCCTTTAATCTGTTCATATAACGTTTCCCTACATAAGCAACAGTTTCACTTTTCCATTCATCAAATGATTTTGAAGCGAGTTTATTTTGTAACGGTAACAATAAAACTGTTGTACTCCGTGGCGTATGATTTACGTGGAATATTACTTATGATAATCATACGCCACCATATAGTATTTATGACAAATTCCCCTATACGATACTTACTAACTTCTAAACGATATTAAATTATTATGGCATGTAACTTGATCAAACGAATAATGCAAAACTTTTTCTTTTTGGAGCTATTTTCACGTGCACTTCTCAGAATTGAGTCCTAGAATCATGTGTAGTACTGTGTAATTACTAGATCATTTTGTACGGGAGGTATCAGAAGGCGTAGGCCAACTTCTCCTGCTATCATTTGACTGAATCCAGTATAGTTACAATACAACATTTTAACGTGAAAGTAGTTCCAAAAATAAGAACTTCTACATCATTCGTTTTGTGAAGTTGGCTGCATTAATAATTTATTGGCAAAGATTACAATTTGTTAACGTTTACCTATATGCTTAAGGACATACTTGTTAGGCTGACACTTCTTCGCAATCATATGGTATTATATACCGCACATAGAAAAATATTATATGTTCTTCGAACTTGTGCGCTTATTCTCTAGTTAGTCACAACATGTTTTGCAAGGTTCTCAGTAACCTGGTCTTTCCAACGGAGATTTGGTCGATTTGGACGGCGCAGAAGATGTCCGTCGAGTTCATTGTCGAAGACTTTTCGACCTGCAGCATTTTCGTCAATTCGTGCAACATGACTTAGCCAACGCAACCGCTGCACCTTAATGCGCCTGATCACGTCAATGTCAGTGTACAGCTCGGACATCTCATGATTCATACGACGTTGAGGCAGGCAGAATCAGTATCTGGTAAGGCTGGATTTGTATTTATCGAGAGAGGACTCTGTCATTAAACCGATTGCTTAGTCCGTAGAAGCATTTATATGCAAGCAGGGTTCTTTTCCGAATTTCGAGGCTGACATTTGTTTATTTATTTTGTTGATGGCGGAGCGTAGGTAGATAAAATTATCTACCACCTCGAAATTATAGTTGTCAACATTCTCGCAGTTTCCCAAATGAGTAGATTCTTTGTTCTTTGAAACTAATAACTTCGTTTTGCCCTTGTTCACCCATTTTTGCTGATTCCTTCTGTATACCTGAGAAGACTGCAGTCACATACCCCGAGTAGCATGTGGATTTTGTTGAATATCTTGCCACTCGTGTTTACTGCATCTTTCCTCATTATTTATATAGATAACTTGTCACATCTGTATGTTTTTGCCTCAAAATCGAAAACTTTTTAAAATTTAAAGGAATTTTTACTTTACACCCGATGAATGACGACTCATGCGAATGTCACTGTTTAAGATGCTTTCAACTAGACATGCCAATTGATTCGACACTATACAGCGAGTTTGCTGTCGACAACACAAATTAAACCCGGGATCTCCCGCATGATAATCGCGTATTCTAACCATCATGCTACGGCCAAGAAAAGAATTTTTAGCCATCATATTATTCAGATACCCAACTTTTTTTATCTTATACAAAAAGTGCATGCAGTCACATGTAAAACTCATATTTGCTTGTTTTTTTATATATATGATATTTATTTAAAGTACTATTTGCTTGTTTTATACGCTTCTTTACTTCGGAGTATATTTCCTTAAAATCTGTTTCAAGATCCCTAGAAATATTTCCGATCGATTGAAAAGAATAAATTCCAGCCAATTCCATCGAAATTTGGTGATTTCTTAGAAATCACCGCCACGTGATTTGATGTCCCAGTTAAAATACCCGGAAAACCTATGTTATGCTCTGGACCACACAGTGTCTTAAAGACTTTTTCATTGCCATCCGGTAAAACATCAACTAGTTTAACATTATCCAAGTAACAATTAGTGGAAGCGCCCATGTTAAAATCTGTACATCAGAAAAAGAAAAGTTGTTCGAAAGATATTTGTCATATCATATCAGCGCCATATCATTGTCATACCATTAAATGTAAGTCGCACAATATTGGGAGCAGGTACTATAATGTCCCAGCGACACTCGGAGAAATTGCGATCATTTTCGTACGGTGGACTTGAGAGGTAGCCCTCACTGCTTTGGACTATGCCACCGCATCCTGGGGTAGAATTTCGTTTGCTTGTCGAATAAAATATTTGAATTTGAGAAAAATCCAATGCTTCCAAACGTACTGCATTGGTGGTGGTAAAGACTTCATAATGCGAGTAGACAGTTTGACAACGGTCTAATAATACTTTACCATTTGTTGTGTCAGTTATCTGTAATACGAGAATGATGTAGCAAACACATTGGTGGGAGGGTGTAATTACTTACCCTGAAATGTAATTTTTCACATTCAAAATTATTAAAGTACATGCTGCTTACATAAAAGTTCAGCATATAGTTTTGGGGCACCACAATTGTGGCATTACAAAATCTCGTTTCAGTGTCAAGATTCATATAGGTTAAAGAACCGCTTAGGGCGTTATATGTTTGATTACAAGCTAAGAAAGCCACAAATTAAATACATAATTTATATATCTAAAAAGGGGGGGTAAAACTTACTGTCAGCTCTGTACAAGATAATTTCAAAACCTTTTCCCTGTACCGAGCCATCACTGTGGAAAGTCAACTCAATGTCAAATTCATTTGTCCTATCTAGGCTCGTTGAATAATTTACTGCATGGCCACAGTGTTGATTGGAACTCTGTAATATATGATATGGGGTATGTATTGTCTTTGATACTCAATGGGGTTGCAGTAATTGTAATTACATATTTGCCTTTGACTTCTACGTAGTCCAAGCATTTGCCCGTGACTTGAGATGCATTTTGTATGTCTATGTAATTAAAGTGCAACTGCATCCAGTAGGCTGCTTTAAAACGCCAGGTGCAATGGATATTGGGAGCATAGGTTTGCCCACCATTTTGGGGAAACGTAAAATTGAATTTCTGTAGGAATTAACATAGTTATTATAAGTTTTAAATCAAAAACATATGGTTATTGATCACCCACCCCTCCATCTCCCAATGTGTATTCCATAATATCTCCACAAACGGTCCGCTCCATGGTCAGCAATATTTCAAAACTATATGAGGCAGCTTGCTTGGCGCTGAACTTCAAAACGGCGTCTTCGTATGAACTCATTAGCGAATAATTCGTTTGGGGCACAGTACAAAACCTTCCCATGCCAGCCTTCTGCATTGCCACACTATCGAATACTTCAATGGCGTTGCAATTTTCACCGCATTTGCATGACGAAGTGGAGTTGTTTATCTGCAGCTTGCGAATGTCGATACGAATACGATGGCCTTTGGGGGCGGTTACACGGTAAATGCACATGTACTCCTCTTCGGCAGCAAGTTTGAAATTTCGCGCCAGAGTGACGGGCGAGTTGCCATCGGTCAGAGAGATACGTTCATTACAGGCAGGCAAAAATATCACCTGTGCCTCGAAACCTTTGGCCGAGCTTGAAATGTCCGATACCGCCGTGATCACAGCTTCATTGTGATCTACCACTATGATGGGTGGACGAGCTGTTAGGTTGCCCGACAGCTTCTCCTGAAGTTTATCAGCTTGTATCTTATTACCCGCATAAATAGTGACAGCATCAAAGTTGGCCTCGGTGTCAAAGTATTTGAATCGAATGGCTATGGAATGATCTGCCGGAGCCTTAACCAACCACACGCAATTCATATTGTGGGCATACGCATTTTCGGTTTCGTGCTTCAGAGGTCGTATTGTGGTATGCGAGGTGGTGATGTTGCCACCACAGCTGTCAAACGAATACTCAATTGTGTACTTCTGCACCATGGCAGTGTCATAGCTGTATCTGAGGCACTTGTAAGCTCTCTGTTCAAATTCATTTTCGCAGTGCCTTTCTTCAGTCTCCTCGCCATCCGCAGAGCGCTTGTAAACTACAAAGCCGCCGGATGAGCAATGATTAACGGTGAAAAAGCTGGTAGTTGTGAAAGTAGTTCTCACGTTTATTAATTTGTTGGTTTCGTTCGATTGGAATATATATTCGCATTTCAATCGCCGCCCACCATAGCCATAACCTGTCGGACTGACAATGCGTTGTACGTCGGCGGTAACATTCAGTGTCACGGCACATTGATTACGGACAAAGAAAGAAAATCCTTCTGCTGTCACAGCATCGTCTGTGTGCCACACAACTCGAATGCGCTGAGTTGAGGTGTTGTAGACTCCAGGGAATGTTCGGCCGCAAAAGCGTGCATCTGGCATCCATAAGTCATCCTCGAAACGCTGGATTTCCAGGTAATCTTTGGTGCAATTGGGTGAGTCTTCTATAAAGAATCTGTCCACGAACTGCAGTTGCAAATAAAAGCCCGGCAAGGTGAAAAATACCCAGGAACATTCCTGATTATTTTTGTACGTATCCTTGGTGACCTCAACATTGCTGGTAACATGTGTCACTTTATGTTCGTTGCCACACACAATCGATCGCTGCACACGTATCGAAAATTGCGTCGCTTGGGAGTTGTAGTTCTGCGATTGATAGATCAAGTACGTCAGGCGATTTGTAAAAACATAATTTTGCAACTGTTCGCCGTTGTCTCGGCAAATCTTTTTCTTTGCCTGTTTGTCGCGCCACTGACCTTCTTGTATCAATACAAACTCACGTTCGCACGAATCGGTAAATGTGAAATTTCCCGACATAAAGAACTCAGAATTAACTCGCCCGGACCAGTAAGGTTGTGTCAACGACCAGACGCACATTATGGGACCATAGTTGACATCCTCTATTTCAGGCTGATTCCAGCTCAAATCAGTTCTAATATTTTGCTGGCCGCCACATTTATGCCGCCTATAGTCCATTCTTAGTCTGTGGATATGCTCCAGATCTGATTGCATAATGCGAACAAACCCTGTCGTTTGAGTGTGGGGTTGCATCACATTGGTAAGGTTCTCGCGATAACTGGTTGTGGTCACACTGTCGCGGAACACCAAGGGAGCATATATTTTCGGTGCTGTAGCATTTCTGGTGTTCTCAAATGTGGTTATGTTAAAGGCCAATGTCTCTTCTCCACTCAATTTGATTCTAAGTTTACAATAGTAGTTACCATAAAACACCGGCTGTGTGTCCTGAATGTCGATAAGGCCAGCCCGATTGTCATCGTCAATATTTCCGGGGCATAGCGAAACCTCATCGGATGTATAGCGTGCCTTTAAAGGTTTGAATTGAAACTCAACCTGAGGTACAAATATACGCACAAGCATCATATTATCTGTTGCTAATATGACGCGATGAGGATCGTTGTCCGTAACATCAAATGCGATGAGTTTAGAAATCATTTCATGATCATTGTAAATAGCGACGTCGGGATATCTGAAAGCAAAATAACAACGGAATTGCTTAGTACACAGTACAACATATGAGTTTGGTACTCAATTCTGAGAATTGCACGTGAAAGTAGCCGTAAAAATAAGAACATCTGTATCATTCGTGTTGCCAAGTTGGCTGCATTAATAATTTAATACCCATACGATTTTTGTGCTCAAGGTTGATAGCCATAACCTGTTGCCTTTTTAATATTATTATTTAAATGCTAAACCTTTTTAATATTTGAACACGGTTATATCCCATCATTGCTGTGATTTTCTCATAATGTCCTAGTAGTCTGTACAGCAGTTTCGGATTCAACCACGAATCCTCATCAGCAGACTTTGGTATAATGACTGCAGAATGTTTATCAAGTCTTATGCACCAGAATTAACAACAAAATGAGAGTTTCTTGAGTGCATAGACTCGAAAAACTTCACAACCATTCACTATGAGAAACCATTTGCTAAACTTCTTTTTTGTTTTGATCGTTTATGTTGAAAAAGTCGTCGGCTTTCAAACAACATGTTTTTGTTGTTGGTTTCGCAACTAACAGATTTGCCATAAGTATTATTTCAGCTTTGCGGCCCTGTTTCATTTTCATTTTGTTCTTAGTTCTGGTGTATAAGACTTGATAAACATTTTTCAATCATTATACAAAAGTCTGCTGATGAGGATTCGTAGTTGAATCCAAAATAGCTGTACAGACTACTAGGGCATTATGGGAATATCATTCTGCTATGAACTTCTTTCAAAAACACTGGGGTTGAGCTAGAAATAAATTCTTAAGACATGTTGACGCCAGCCTTGCTCATCATCTTCCCCATAACTATATTAAATAGTGTACAGGACAG